>CM035163.1:42829360-43429360 GCA_020205615.1 Panax quinquefolius | reverse complement strand
AATAGGGTAAGGTGAACCCAACTTTGGAAGGGTGTTTTGCCACTATCATACAAGATGTCTAATGACCTACGAGTTATCATAAGACAGGGTTGTGCACATCCACTTGCTGAGTATATCTAAGAGCACTACCTATATGATCTTGGACTTTATTTGAAATATAATTTTCAACTGGAGACAATGGAGATAGTTATATGTCAAGAGAAGACTCACCATTGGAAGGAACATGATAGTAATCTTCTCGTTTTTCTTTGAGGTATATTGGACCAACCAATGATAATTCTCTGGACATATGATATCTATCATAACTTAGATTTATGACCTCCTATGTACGAAGGTTTCCTTGAGCACTTTCCAAAGGTTTTAATTTCTAAAACAGTTATTGATTGTACCTTTATGTAATGTATCAATGTGAGGTGTTATCCATAGTTGGGACATGAGTCACAGTTGGTATTAAAACTCACAACATATGTGTTGTTGTATTATGCACGATAATTGTAGTAATAAAGTTGTAGTTGTTTTCTGTACCATGTATTTGGCGACTCAGAATAGGTTGGATTAATTGGACCTATTTTTGGGACGTCACACTTCGAGTTTGTGTTTGGGTTTTGGTGGTTCTAGTCCAGTCTTGGAGGGTTTACAGATGCAGACATGACAGGTTCTGAAGAGAAAAAGTCTACTTCATGATATTTGTTTACTTTTGCAAGGGTAGCTATATCATAGCAGTCCAAGTTGTAGAAGTGTGTTTCTTTGTCTAAAACTGAGTATGAATACACCGCCGCTACGGAAGCAGGCAAGGAGATATGATGTTATGGTTGAAACAGTTTCTTCAAGAGTTGTGTTTGACACATGATGAGTATGTGGTTTATTGTGATAGTCAAAGTGCAATTGACTTAACAAAGAATGCCACATATCATAATCGTACCAAGCACTTTGATGTTCGCTATCACTGGCTTTGAGAAATGATGGAAAATGAATTAATAAAAGTGAAGAAAATTCATACCGATGAGACCCCTCAGACATGTTGACAAAGGTTGTAACTTGCGATAAACTGGAGTTTTGCAAGGAGTTGGTCGGGATGAACTCCAAGTGATGGAGTCACGATGAAAGTTCCCTCTCATGGATTTGGAGGGGGAGATTATTGGGTTTGTGGGGTCCAAACCCATGAGATTATCCTATTTTAATTTGGTACGTATGATTTCCAAAAATTGAGAAGGAATTGGAATTCCGAAGCAACATTGGAATTGGCCAATTGGGTATACACGATTTTAACTATGTGAGTCATGCAGGTGACGAAATATCTTGGTCATGACGTGAGCCATTGATGGCAGAATCCTTTGTGGATTAGAATGTTAATATGGCAGGAAGCCATATGGTTGATTAATTCCAAATCCAATAAAGAACCGGAATTATATCATGTATATATATATATACATGTGGTGTGGTGTGGTGTGAATAAGCACACAAGAAATTAAGAAGCACATATTACAACAGTGAGTGGGCAGGGAGAAAATCAAGAGGTTTTGTGAAGGTTTATTCATGAATTTTCGTCATTTATTCGGATTAATTAATTGTTTGAGGACTTTAATTAATTCAGAGGTTCTAGGTGGTGAGGTAATTTGAGTTTTCACTCAAATTGAGGTATTATTGTATTCTCTCAATTTCATAATATTTTAAGTTTTTAGTTTTAAAACTTGGAAGGACTATTTGTACTCACAGTTGATTATAGTGGAATTTTTCGGAGTTCGACCCGTAGTTTTTACCTCTTAGTTTTAAAGGGTTTTCTACGTAAGATCTAATGTCTTGTGTTTAATTTATTTTTCGTGTTATTATTTTCCGCGATTATAATTTATTTGACGGAATTACATTATTTATTTGGCCTGATTTATTTAATTTATCAAAGATAATTATAATTGGGAGGAGTTTTTCCAACATAGCACACCATTCCATGATACTCCTTATTTGTCATATTTACTATAGTCTTTATGCTTGCAACATGTTCAACTTCACTATCATATGATTCAATTTATATACAAAGGTTAGCCTAATTAAGAGTAAAATAAGGAAACATATAGCCTAATTCTAGAAAACATAACAAGGAAACATATAGCCTAATTCTAGAAAACATAACAAGGAAACATATCTTCCAACACATCATATCTTCTAACAGATTCAAATTGTGTTGTCCCTGCTTGTGTGAGTTTGGGTGCTTTCCTTGACTGAATAAAAAAATCTAGTGAAAATTACTTATTGACAGTGATAGAAGTTTATTTATTTATTTTTGCGGTAGGGGCTTGGGACCAAATAGCTATCCGACAAATGAACTGTAAACAAGCAGTAGCAAAAAAAGCCACCATGCAGCCACCAAACCATAACAAAAGCGAATAAACTCTTGGCGGTACTAATCGAACCTGTTATATATACTTTTCCATTGTATTACTAATTGATAGAAAAAATCTTTTATTGACTGAAGAACACAGAGAAGAATGGGTTCATTAAAAAGATAAATTTATATATAATACACAATGGACAAATACAATCAAACAAATATAAATAAAATTTAAAATAGTGAAATTATTGAACATATGGTTTGTATTAGAGTAAGCACAAGTAATATAATTGCAGCCACAATAGAAGCAATCATCCAAGGAGTGCTACAATAATCATGTTTGAATGTTGCTTTCCATTTGTGCCAAGAAACTCTGCAATATGTGTTCTTGTCTTCAGATATGCTCTTAAATAATATGAACTAAAGAATGTAGTTTCTATTCCAAGGTTGTTAAAGAGGGAAGCCATTGCAGCACTATCACTCGGTGCGTTCATAATAATCCCCTTCTGTATAAATAAATCCACATATGTAGCAGTGTCTATAAACATGTCCATGAAATAAACATAATCAATTATGTATGCGACGCCTCTAAATTTGGGTTCTCTAACTTCGGATTCAATGCTCACGATCAATCATCATCATAAGCATTCTATAACTATTGTGGAATAATAAACATACATTGTTCATTATAAAAAAGTCTTACAACAATATCTCAAGGTCTTCTTAACCTTAACTTGAACACACATTTAATATTACAAAAGGTTTACATAAATAATTCCATCAGGTAATATAATAATTAACATTCACATTAAATTATTCTTGGACTTTGCCCTTGCCTTTGTATTTCATATTCTATCCTCCGGGCTTAGCTGAAATAAACGTCATGATATAGCAAGAGTAAGCAACTAAATTGCTTAGCAAGTTTAAGTTCAAGAGAGATATATCATGATTAGAAAGGAATTTAACTTTCAATGTTCAACAAAATAATTCGATTGTGAAAGAGCATGAATGTGGAATCAACAATTGAATATTCGAATAATAGATGCTGAGTGATTTGGAATAACCATGAACATATACTAAGATTGTCAGTATTTAAACTGAAAGTTTTGGTAATCAGGGGATCAGCCTTTAAACGAGCAACAAATATTTTCCCAATATAATGCTTTAGTAAAATTGTTCTTTTTCTCATTCAAGAGTCCTTATCAAATCAATTGATTAAGAATAGCTTTTAAAACTTATTTGAGTCAACAAATTTAAACATGCTTGATCTAACTGATACAACTAACATAGATCTATCTCATAAACAGTTCATGAATGACAGAACTTTACTTAATTCACAGTTCAATAATAATAGAACATGAATTCAATTGCACAAAGTGCGAATATCAATAATCATTAAAGATGTAGAATAATCATCAATACTTATCCACTAACATATTTTGAGAATAATAACTCAAATTTGAGTTAGAGAACTTGCAATAACGTAGAAAGTTTAAGGTTAGAAATTTGTCTGACGAGTTACAACTATTTAGCTTTAATTAATACTTTTTGATGACCTAACATTGATAAGGTTGATCTATCAATTATTACTGCATATAATTGTATATCTATACGCTTACTCATGCTATTTATCAAGCAAATTAAATTAATCACAAGGCACACATAATATAATATACTATCATTAATCCTATAAGAAATTTAATTGATTTTAGGTTAATGATTTAATTAATCAATAATATTTTCCTTAAGTGATAAACACTTATTAAATCCTTAAACAATTTATTATAATTTTTAATTAATGTGTTATTTAAATTCTCTTAATTTTATAATCTCTATCTTCATTTAATTATTATTTAATATTAATTAAATAATAATTAATTAATTACCTTTAGTTATTATTTATAATTATGTTTACTTATTATTTAATGTTAATCAAATAATGAGTAATCAAATTATTAATCTTATTGTCTTTAATTATTATTTAATAATAATTAAATAATATTTATTTATTTATGATTAATAAATAATTACTTTATTAACCTTATTAGTCTTTAATTATTATTTAATAATAATTAAATAATAAATAATAAATTTATTAATTTTATGTTAATCAAATAACATGTAAGTATGTAAGTAATTACCATTATTTATTACTTAATCTTACTCAAATAATAAATAATTAGTTATCTACTTAAACATTCTTTAATCATTATTTAATATAAATTAAATGATAATTAATTAATTATTTAACCATATTTATTATTTAATCTTAATTAAATAATAAATATTTAGTTTAATAAAACTAATTCTATTTAATTATTAATTAATAATAATTAAATAGTTAATTAAATTTTAAAAAAATATTTAATTCGTTTAATAATCAATTAGTGGCATTAAAAATTTATTAGTTTGTAATTTTAAATGATTTAAAAGGGTTTAATCCATTAATTACACTAATAATTACTTAATTACATTAAAAAAATTCCAAATTAAATATTATAATATTGTTTGTCATTTTAGAAAATTTTGGGTCCAAGAAGCTCCTCGAATCGATTAGGAAAGAAATTTGGGCAAATTGTCATTGAAGCTTCATTGAACCGAGACCAGGATTGCGTTTTCCCTAAAAAAAAAAAATCGGCAATAGCTCCTTTTGATTTTTCTGATTTTTTCCAGATTTGGGGTCCTTCACTAAAACTTGAATAAAAAATCTATAACTCCAATTGACGTCTAGTCGGTCTCGCTGCTTTCAATCTTTCCGAACTACAAGATTCCATCATCAAAATGCAAATTTGGACATGTTTTGGTTACTGAAAATGGGCCTGAAGTGGATTGTTCTTACAATGTTCCAACAGTTGGGCATGTTTTGGTAAAAAAATCATATCTCACTTATTTTAATTTATTTTAACATGATTCCAACTAGGTTTTAATCTTAACTTAACCCTCTAATACCAGAAAAAAGAAAACCACAAAAATCATTTGTAGATTTCAAAATGTGCAATTTTTTACGGACAAGCTACGGTTTGTTCGTCGGTAAAAACGTTTTCAAGCATTTTACTCAACTTTTCTACATAAATACATACCAATACACAAGTTAAACCCATTAAACTCTATATCTATCATTCTAGCATACATCTAGCCATTTAAAGCTTGAACTCCATATATCTTATATAAAAATACACAAATCATACAAGATTAGGATTTTTTTAAACTTTTGAACATAGTTTTCTTTTCTTTCCTTTCTTATCAACTTTTAAACACCCAAAAATATAAGATCCAAACATGATGCACTAGAAAACAAGTAAATCAAGAGTTTTGGAAGTTCAAGAGCATAGGTTCTTGATTTTGTAAAACCAACAAAAGACATTAAACTAAAGCTTGGGATTTAATGTTTTTACCTTGATCTAAAAGCATACCTTCTAGTCTTTTCAAAGTAGTTGATAAATTTAGGATGCATAAGCTTCAAAGCTCTTCTCTCTTGCTCCTAATGGCTGTCGAAATCTCTTACCTTTCTCTCTCTCTTCTCTTTTTAGTTTTGTTAGCAAATTTAGAAGTAAGAGATGTAATAAGAAGGAAGTATACTTTTGTGAAAAAAATATATATAGCTATAAGATATTTAAATATATTATTTGTCCACAAATTCATTTCATATATGTCACAAAGTTTTCAATATCATTAATATTAATTTAATTAATATATTTATTTACAAAGTGACTTAGAATTCTTGGTTATTACAATGTAAATATCAAAGTGACGCCGAGCAGAATAGCGACTATCCTACGGGCTAAGTGAACAAAAAAAATTCACAGGCAAAGGAACAAGAGGTTCACCAAAACACAAAGAAATTTGTCTAATGTGTAAATATATTTATCAAAATCAAAGTTATCTCAATTCAACCCACAAGCCCGGTTTTATAGCTAACAAAACTTCTATTCCATGTCATAACAGAATTCCTAAAAATATGGAAACAAAATCCTAAAAGGTAACAACTCCTAGAGTAATTAATTACGTAATAAAATAAAAGATTTACTTCCTAATAAAATATTACTACCATAAAAGAACTAAATAATTAATAAGGCTAATCCAATCTTCCCGAAGTCATGACACCATTCCCGAAGAAGTTCGCCATACCCGAAGCCATGACGCCATACCCGAAGTAAAGGAATAAGAAGTTCACCAAAACACAAAGAAATCTTTCTAATGTGTGAATTATATTTATCAAAATCAAAGTTATCTCAATTCAACCCACAAGCCGGGTTTTATAGCTAAGAAAACTTCATTTCCAAGTCATAACAGAATTCCTAAAAATATGGAAACAAAATCCTAAAAGGTAACAACTCCTATAGTAATTAGTTACGTAATAAAATAAAAGATTTACTTCCTAATAAAATACTACTACCATAAGAGAACTAAATAATAATAATAATAATAATAATTTGGCAAAGGAAGAATTGAACAACAAGCTTGGATAAGAATTAAAACAAGAAATCAGGTAAGTCTTGTGTTTCTTAATTAAAGTCCATAATGTTCGGTTTTGCTATGTTAACTATAATCAATTGTGAAATTGTTTGCGGAAATGGGAACATATATGGTGTGTGGAGTAATAAGGAAGAAGAATTGAGAAATTCTTGGCTTAATCATATTCAAATGGTTATAAGTTCTGTTTCTAAAATTAATGCACATGGCATGTTTGAAAAAATGTCTCTAAGAGACTGTTAAGCATGAAAAGGATAAATGAGGTGATGTGGTGAGAAAGAACACCTTCATACATGAGGTAAGTTTAGTAATCTATGTAAGCCAAATTGGGTTGGAACCTGTTTAGCAATTGATGAACTAAGTTGGCTCAGTCATAAAACTGCACCAACAGAGCCCCTGCACGCCTCCTGTCCCATAAAATATATATAATGTAAAGGCAGTATTTAGTGGGCAATTTTGGTGCATTAAATATTGAGGTGAGTTATATTATTTATAGTAATAACGTAATTTTGATTCGCCCTGATATGAAAGTGATTGAATGGAGCAATCAGATGTACTTTTATTGAATGTAAATATATTATAACAGTTATATATATGGTCAAGAAAGTACTTTTATATATTTACATTATAACCGTAACAATATATATTATGACATATAACAATATATGAATATAACATAGTATTCTACAAGTTAAAATGTTGAGCTGGAATCTAACTAAAAAGGGATCCACGATATTACGGGTCCAGGTTTTGGCTGGGCAGCCAGGTGGGACTGGGCTCAACTCACTGAGTCATACACTCGTAACGAAGGTAATTTAAAAGCGAAATGAAAAGTTAAAAACTAGTGGACTGCTGACCCTAAAAGATAAAATCGAGGATAGCTAGATTGTTCAGAAAATTTTGGGGTTTTGGGATATTATAGTACACTGAATAAGGATTCCATAGACTCCGGAACGGACTAATTCCGACTTCGGAGCAAAGAGTTATGACATTTCAAAGTACTTGCGTCAAATCTGTCTAACAAATTCGGGGCAGTCCCCTTGTACGAATTTTCTGGAATTTTGTGTTTAGAATTTAAAAATGGTTAAAGAATAAAAGTTGTAGTCCCGGAAGTTAGCTTTGCGTGAGCATAAGAATCGATCAAAAATGTTTTAAAACGAAAAAGTTATGACTGATTTAGTGAGAGAGGATAAAGCTAAAAAATGATTTGGAAATTGTTATGAACGTCTACATTTGACGCAATGTTTGGGCTGCCTATAGAACCTAGAATGGGGGTTTAATATATTTTTTAAATAGTCTAATATGTTACGAAAAACATACTAAAAATGTGTTACGATTGGACTAGTTGGTTGCAAGTTATTTAGCCAAAAAGTGGATGTCAAGGGAGAGGGGCTGCTGCCCTGTGGCAGCAGCAAATAGTGGCAGCCATGGGCTGTTCAACACGTGGCAAGACACTGAGAGAGATGTATAGATAGTATATAATGTTTATATATCATGAAAATTCATTCCAAACGTAAAGGAAGCGATGGAAATGTAATGTAAACGCGAAGGTAAATTGTGAAATGGTTATGTAGAGAAATAAAATGCTCGAACCCGTTTAAAATTATGTTGAACATAGTAATGTAAAAATGAAGGGTTCCCGAAACTCGAAACAAATATTTTGAACACAGAATCATGTAATGACGTATATAAGCAAAACGAGAATATAAATTATTCTGGAGATAAAATGTAAAGCTAAGTTATTAATAAAGTAAAGCATTCGCATACTTGGCGATAGCATGCTTAAGTTAAAGAAATGATGAAATAAGCTATGTTTACGTTGTAAAAGATATTTATAAACCATACAGTCCCAAGTAACCAAGTTTACAAATAGAGACAAGAAATATTTCTACAAATGGGCATAAATATATGGTTTATGTTTTGAAATGTAAAGTATTTATATACTAAAGCTATGAGAGAACCTTTTTGGGTATAAAAAGGGTTGTAATGAACGAAAGTTTCTAAAGAAACATGAAAAAGTTTTAAGACAAGAACAAAGGATTATAGTTAATGTAAATAAATTAGTTTACATTGAGTATGCGAATCTAGTATGTGGAACTAATATGTACATGTATGTATCCTCAATTTATGTAGGATCATCACAAAGCGGATAAGTTATAACATTAAACAACAATCAAGGCAAGTCTTCCAGTTTCTTTGTAATTCTATGAATTGGTTATTGTATGAGAACTTTAAGAACATGTTGAATTACATGTTACATGCTATAAAATGTGAAAGTCAATATATGACTAAGCTGATTGAGTTATGGAACTCAATATATATGTGATATATGATTTGAACATATACTGTTTAAAGTGATGATGCATGAATGGTATAAAAGATTATGAAATATATGTTCAGCATGAAACTACGTGTTATATGAAGCATGAAAAATGTCGAGCTCAGTCTTGCAAAAATATAATTTTTGCAGGTATGATATGCAACACGATTTCTTGCTATCCGGATGATAAAGAATAGAGGCCTTTGTGCAGGAAAGTTATTTCCTTTTAAGTAGGAATTATATTATATATATCGAAATGACGATTTTTGATGTGTAAATGAGAATTGTGTACATATTGAGTTATTCGATAAACGAAAAATGTTTGTGTTAAGACTGAAATATAGTTTGGTAATTACCTTAAAAAGTAATGTTTTATAGGAATGATTCTGTATAAGACAGGATATGAGTTAAGAAATGAGTTATATATACTTATATCACTCTGATAAAAGGAATCATTAAATGAATTTGATTCCGCAATAAATGTAATCGTAAAGGTTGCGATTCAGGGAACGAAGGAAAGAAAGACAAAAAGAAAAGTTTTAAATTATCCTTTATTTTTAGCTATTTTAACATTGAATAATGTTTTAAAGCTAGAAGATATATAGTATTAACGCACAAGATCGGGAAGGGAAATAGTCCCGATTTTAGGGTCGTCACAAATAACCCGTACAAGACACATGACTAATTAACCAAAATGACTTGATTAATTTGTTATATAATCGACTCAGAGTAAGACCTTCATTTGCCTTCTTTTATTGTCTGTAACTAAAGAAAGCCCAAGGATGTTATGTTTTCAATTTAATATCAAGGGTGGCGTTATATTAATTCAATTCACCACCTTCTTTAATAAGATTTAAAAGTCCTCCCTTAATGAATCAGTAGTATTTGCTTAACATATATAAATACAAAAAATATAGCAAGTTGGCGGTTAGGAATACTTAGGAATACTTACCTCTGTAACTCTGTTATTCCATGTGATCGTTGAAAATTACCTGGTGATAAGAAGTATATACAACTTCATCTGAAACAAAAAAGGGAAAACTAAAAAAACCTTGATAGATACGTGTTCAAGAATAAAGGAAGAAAGTAAAAGTAAATAGGAGAACAGAAGGGAAAAAAGTAAAACTAAATAGGGCAATACATTACCTAGGCAAGTTGCACATCTAACCAAACAAATGAGTGGGATATTCGTAGTCTCACCGAAAGAATGTTTTATCATTGAACCCTAAGTTAAGTTGCACATTATTATACTAGACTAGTTTTCTGAAGTAAACCCTCATAACTAAGCAAGAGAATAATAGTATTTTACCCTTACTTCTTATTTGTAGAATACTATGCTTTTCTAAAGTGAAAGGACTTTATTGTAAAAATTAATTTGTCTTAATCACTACTTGTGTCTCAGTACTGATTATATATATATATATATACACACACACACACACACAATATTCTTAAAAACTTCATACTACATTTTGGGTCAACAAAGGGAGTATGGAAGGAGAGGAAACAACTAAGGCTATAAACAAGTCGAATCGATCCGGATTCTAGGCTGCTCATATTTGATTCGATACAAAAATGTCTTGCTCGTATTCGATTCGAAATAAAATTTAAACAATGTACTCGTATTCGACTCGATGCAAAAAATGATACTCGAAGATCGATTCGACTTGACTCAAAATTATATTCGAACTACTTGTTTTGAATCGAATTCGAGTAAAAACGAGCTTATATCATATTATTGATTCCAAATTTACAGTTTACAATATACAATTTTAAAAAGTTAGGCATATGAATTACAAAATACACATTAGTAGCAGCAACAACATTAACATTCAAGTTTCTAGCAGCAACATTATCCAACAAGCAGCATCACAAGGATTCAAGTTTCCAGCAAGCAACAACATTAACATTGATTCAAGTGTCCAAGTCCAGGGATGAGAATTCATCAGCAGTTTGTTTTTGCAGTATATGGCATACAAGATCAGCTGTAGCATGTATAATCCACATACAAAGTATCCCAATAGCACCATCTAGTTAGTCAAGGCAGGATCAAAAAGTTAGAAAACCGACAAAAGGTTTGGAAAAAATAAAAAAAAGCTCCAAACATGAATTACAACAATATGTTCAGGCTATAAAAAGAATAAAATATTAGAGGAAGTGAACTAAGACCTGCATATGAGTTCATTACTTACCCACTAAGATGAAACGATTCCAAGTTCTGTTCCAAGAAACCAGGACTTACGTTGTTGCTTGCTTGGTTTCTGACATTTCAACTTCATAAGCACTAGTATCTGAAACATTCTCATTCTATATTGTCATCTGATTGAGTTTTTGTAGTCTAACAGCACGCAGCTCATATCTGATAATTGACACGATAAAAATAACATAAATTTCTGAGAGTGGGAGAGAATGAAGCTGAATTGATAGTTCAGGGAGGGGTGAAAAGAAAAAAAAACGTCATCTTCATAAAACTTCTATATCAACTAAACGAAGTTCACATGCTAGCTGCAACCGGTTTAAGGAAGTTATTGACTGGATATGCAGGGAAATTAAACTACCATAATTGATAGCAGTAAAATTATGGGTGAGCATGGTGCGGTTTGAAGTCTAAACCGCACCCGAAACCGCTTAGGTGCGGTTTGAAAAATTCAAAATCGCACACGAAACCGCTTGTGATTGGTGTGGTGCGGTTTTAATTGGTGCGGTTTCAGTTCCAAAACCAATTGAAACAACAAAAAAGTCTAAGCCTTCAATAAAATTTAACGTATAACTTACATCGAAGAATTAACTTTGGTAATGATTAAGAATGAGAATTATATCAAGCGTAGAACCAAAGTTCCTTCCGCCAAACATGTCAAATTCACCATCAAATCATGAAACGATTGAGACACGTAAAATAGTTTTAGTTTATAATAAAGGAATGATCTTTAAAAGCTAAAACATACTGTTATATAAAACAATGAGAATATATATTCAATGAAGAAGGTTTATCTAGTCCCCAAAAATAAAGGTATATCTGAGGAGGACTTATAGAATATAATCCTAACTATACCTAATTTGAAAAATAATCTATTAGACTATTCTTATTATAGTATTGACCTTAACCAACGTTAAGTCTTTCGAACCAACTAATTTGGTCCCTCACTATAAGCCCTCTAATAGCGCATCAAACAAATTCGAAATTCCAAAACCTAATTGCTTAATTTTTGACTCTATAACCTCTAACATTTTTTTTTCAATTAGTGAAACAATGACAATGCAAGACTAGGGTTTTCTCTGAGCGTGTTAAAGTGAAAAGTAACTTTAGAATTTACTAGAGATAATACATACACATACACACATGGTGCAGTTTAGGTTTTATGTATGCGGTTTGACTAATAAACCAAAGCAGGGGCAAGTAGAATTTGATTATTCAACCCACTTAAAATCGCATACATCTGTAGGAACAGTTGGTGCGATTTTAATTAAGCGTGATTAAATCTTATTTTTGGTGCGATTTCGGTTTCAAATTGGTTACTTGCTTAGCCCTAAGTAAAATGGACTGAAGTTACATGTGTAACACAACTAGGGTAAGTACTAGTCACTCCTCTCAACCAGCCATGCATGGTTGCACTTTCTTGCGAACATTTCTACAAAACCTCTTGATTATACTCTACTTCACCAAGTATAACATTCATGGGCAAAGATGAGATAGTATCTTTCAAGACATCTGCCACTTAATAATCTCAGGAAAAAATTGCATTGGGCAGCCATGAGGTGAATTATACATGTATTTCTTCTTACACCAAAAAAGTCACGTGGAGCAATTAAAAATATATAATTATCTCACAGAATCAAACAGAAAAAAAAACAAGCGACTTTTTTTTCTCAAATAAGTAAAGATCATAGGACTTACTCAGCCAAAATGTTTCTAGCAAGTGTAAAATATATTCTCCAAAATGTTTGCTCTTTCAAGTAGCGTGGGCATAGTTTAAATCTAAGTTGCGACAGTTCCTGAAAGAGGGAAATGAATAACAAAAGAGTTGAGAAGAAGATTGCATAGTTTCAGTCAACGTATTAAAGCAAGCTGAAGCACACAGAAGATATTAAGCCTAAAAACAACAACTAAGAACAACCAACCAAGCTAAATTTAAGTTTTTTGGCAATCCCTTCCTCCAAATGCATTAAGCAAATCTCTAATGATACTAGAATTCTTATGAACTATATAAAGATGCAATTCACATAATCCAATAGGCTCTAGGAGAATAATGTTACACCTGGAGAAGCGTCAAAGGACTCAAAGCTATATAATTGGACTGTACAAGAAAACATTCAGTTGTAATCTAAATTCATATAAACATTGTCCCCTTCCAACTAGAATGAGAAAAAATAGACCAAAAAGAAATTCAAAAATTCAAAAAATAATGACAAGCTTAAAAGGCTACAATTAGTGAAGATTGGTCATCAAGGTTTACTCAAAGATTGGACACTATCTATAGTGGATTTTTATTCTCTATTTATGGGTCTAGTTGGGCTAAGAATCTGTTCCAGCCATACCATGCTTCCTCAATTTATATAGCTATTACAGAACAAATATCACCATTCTTATCTGCATGCTTTCTGTTATTTAAGCGTGAAATAGAACAAGCCTGTCTCATTTCTTCAAGACTAATAGCACCGTTCTTATCTGCATCAATTGCATGGAATTGATCCCTGAGATCAGCTAGCTCCCCTTCATCAAGAGTACTAGCCAAAGCCTGCAATATAATAAAATCCTCTTTTAATATCATTTTAATTAATTATATTAATTGGAAATTTGCCATATATAAAGAAAAGAGGGAAAACAGTTTTCACCCGTAGAGCAAACTGCTTTAAGAGAGTGTACTGCATAGATTGCCGCATATTGAATAGAACAGAAATGTCCAGAGGAATCTGCAAGGCATTGCCCCCTTCTCGAACCCATGGGTGTGCTAGCAAAATTGAATATTTCAGAATGCTGGCCAGATATAAGAACATAAAAGTAGAGCATAACACTGACAAATCTACAGTAAGTATAACAGTACCTTAATATAGTCTTCAGGCCTTCAACCTTCAAGGCATCAAATTCAAATCTGCTGTATGCTTCAATTCTTGAAATAAAACAAGAAACAGTAGTCAATATCACAACTTTAAAAATATAGGAGAATAAACATTTGGATTCTTAGTTCCTTACCTCAGGTCTTCAATATTAAGTAATCATCTAATAATTATTAAAAAAAATAATAAGTTAAACAATTTATAATCTAATAACAAAATTTAAACACAGCCAATTCAAACAAAAACCAAATAACAATACCAATTTTGTAGTTCAACACAACCAGTTCTGCAGTCAAACACAACCAATTTTGCAGTTCAACAAAACTCATATAACAGTACCAACAACAATTCAAGTTTAACAAAAGATTACAACCCATAAAATAAGTTCAAATCCTTACTTCCACTCAATTTCATTAAGGAAAAAAAATAGAAAAACAGCAGCACTGCAGAAAGCAGCAATCCAGTAGCAACACAACTGCAATTCACTCCAAATTAATGTCATTAACACCATCTTCATCAACCTGTTAAGTGTTAAACCAATTTGTTACATACATAAACAATAACAATAAAAAAGTAAACTACAAGTTGATAAGAAATAAATAATACCATAGCAACACTCATTTTATTTAGCCTATAATCACACCTTAGCCAATCAGAAGTACATATAAGAGCTTGAACAGTTTCAGGCTTGAGAGAGCTTCTATATTGATCTAGTACCCTTCCACCAGCACTAAAAGTACTCTCAGATGCCACAGTGCTAACAGGAATTGATAGTATATCCCTTGCCATTTTTGAAAGAATTCTAAACTTTAAGGTGTTTGCTTTCCACCAAAGTAAAGCATTAAAAGACTTATCATCATTACATATATACCTACCCTCTTCAAGATATGCTCTTCAAGATATGCATCCAGATCAGATTTAATAGGAGTAACAGTGTCCATACCTTGAGCCCCAGAATCAAACTCAGCTCTGCTCTTTGTTTTACTTTTCTCAAAGCAACTACCATTAGCATTGGCAGAACTTCCTTCCATACTAGGCACACTAGTAGGTATTAAACAGTGAACACCAACATAGTACTCATAGAGCTCATAAAGTGCTCTTTTCATAAGCCCAATGTTTCTATCAGCTTCAAACTCAGTTGTAAAAATTTTTGGAAAACAAAAGATGACCAATTGCATCTTATACCTTGGGTCAAGGATAGATACAATTGCCATCAGAATGTTACACTCTCCCCAATACTTATCAAATTTTTCTTTCATTTTGAAAACCATGTCTCTCAACAAGTGAAAATCATCATTTAAGGTCTTAAGCAACAACTCTTTAATTTTCCATATTTCAGGAAGAAATAGATTTGCTGTAGGATATTCAAGCCTGAGAAAACATGTGTGGCTTCATTAAACACCTCTATGAACTCCATTACCTTTGCAGCTTTCTTCCAATCCTCAAAAGATGGACAAGACTGATAATTTGGATCCCTTTCTTGATACCTAGGGAACACCTCCCTAAACTGCATAGCAGACTCAAGCATGGCATAAGTGGAGTTCTAACGAGTTGGAACATCTAAAACAAGTTTTTTAGTTGTTCATAACTGCAATTGCTTTGCAATCTCAGAAAACTTATGAAGTCTAGAAGGGGATCCCTTAAAGTATTTCACACTATCACGAACCTTCACAATAAAATTTTGAATCACACCTAAACCATCTTGTACCATAATATTGAGAATATGTGCACAACATCTCACATGAAATAGTTTTCCACCAAAAAACAAATTACCTTTTAACACAAAACTATCTTTAAGATTCCTAACTGCAAAATTATTAGAAGATGCATTGTCTAAAGTGATTGTGGTTAACTTATTTTCAATGCCCCATTCACTAAGACAAGAAAAAATGGCATCACTAATAATGAGGCCAGTGTGAGGAGGTGGCAAATGACAGAAATTCAGAATTCTTTTTTGAAGCCTTCAATCAGAATCTAAGAAATGTGCAGTGAGACACATGTACCCAATTGTTTGATTAGATGTCCACAAGTCAGAAGTTAAACTCACTCGATGCCAAACAACAAAGCTTTCACTTTTTTCTTTTCTAAAGCATAAATTTTCATGCAGTCATTCTTCAGAGTAACACGAGAAATTAATAGGATCAAATTTAGGGTTCAGAGATTTCAAGAGAAGAATGAAAAATTCATGCTCAACCATTCTAAAGGGATATTCATGCACCATAATCATTTTTGCCATAATATCTCTGGTCCTCTCTTTGTCAAACCTAAAATTTGTCAAATTACTCATTTGACCATTAGCTTCAATAGTAGGGTAAGCCAACAAACTTTGTTTTGTTCTAGCAATTTTAGATAAACGAACCGTGCATTAACATGTGTCTATTTAAATGGCTAGTTAAACCAATGCTTTGATGTGCAAGTTTAGCAAAATAGTAATTGTACTAGATTTTTTTGGTACCATCTTGTAATTTAATAATGTTAAATTCAGACCAAACCTTTGAAGTTTTTCTCTTCCTTTTTCCTTCTCTATTTTCTTCATCAACAGTACCTTTCTCTCCTTCGTTAGGATTGTCAATTACAATGACAGCATCACTAGTGGCAGAAATATTGCCATTATTAGAGGCTTAAGAAGGATTAACTACATAAACTTTGAGATGCATGAATAAATCAAGGTTTTTTTAAGAAATCATTTCCAAAACTAAAAAATATCTAAGTTTGGAGTTGAGAGACTTCAGTTCAGTATATACCCTTACAAAACATAATCAAACAAATACATGGTTTGTAGGTACACATTTGATGCCTTCCTAAAGCGAGATCAAATAATTAGATATGAAAAGGCAAATGAATGCATATCATTACTACTGCACACAAAAATTAGAAAAAGACATAAATAATGCATACCATTATCGTTAGCACTAGTTAGTTGAGTACCAATAACAGACTCAGAGTTTGACATTTTGAAGAAGTTTAGGTCGAGAGTTTAGAAGAAAATAAAACTAGGGTTTCGTATAATTTGAGGAAAATGAAATTGGGGTTATATAAATGAATTTGCAGACTGATAACTTACCAACAATTGAAGTTAAGCCTTATATCTCTTTCAATTCTCTTAAATCATAGCCATGCATCTGCAGATCTTGAGATTATCTACAAAATAAATGATAAAAAACTGTATATTGTTATTTCCTAGACAAAAATTAAAGGCTGACTCTTACGATTCTCTAACATCGACCTCGAAGGAACTAAGGAAGTTAGAAGTAGACTGTAAGAGGAAGTGGAGGACTGGACTGGGGAAGAGAAATCGTCAGCCGCCCAAAAAATCAACTTAGCTTTACATATATTCATACTCGCGAACCATAATCGAACATATTCGATCGAATTCTTGGCGAATGATTCAAAATCTATCGAGCTACTCATGTAGAAAATGAGCAGAGCAGTATTTCTCTCACATCCGGATAGTTAAAGAGTCTAATAATAAAGACTGCTCAAAATCGACTCACCCATATACGAACTCGAGTTCCGTTCGATTTTTTTTCGAGTCGACTACGATCCGAGCCCGACCCGTCTAAATCGTTTTCAGCCTTAGAAATAACAACGGATCCTGATTCTAAGCGGTTGGTTTTGGGCAGTTTATTGGGCAATCCTATAGGAGAGAGTTGCATTTATATAGCTAAAGAGTTGAAATATATTATATAATACAGGGATAACAAAGGTCACGAAATGCAATCCTCTAGTTATATTAATGCAACTAATTCCAAAAGAATTTTTCCAAATGTACTGCCCAAAACTAGCTGTCTGGAATCCAAATCCCACAACAACCAAACATTATAAGGAAGTAGATAGGTGAATGGACAATTGGATTTACACTAACAATACAGGAGAATCTCTATAAATTAATACTCGATAAATTAATAATCTCTTTAAAATAATATTTTTTCCCAGTCCCGACTTGGGCTAATGGGGTAAATTAATAATTTTGATAAAATAATAAAATAATAATTTTTAAAAAGACCCTTATATAAATATATGGTCCCATCAAAATCATAAATTAATAATTATTTTAAATTACAAATATATCTAGGGTAATCTTGTAAAATATGATTTTATTCTCGTTTGTTTTGTCTTGAAATTCAAATCTAATTGAATTTCATCCTTAATTTTTCTCATTGCGTTCAAAAGTTCAGGTGTTGCATTCTCGAATTGTAATAAAAACTTGTGAAGAGTTGTTGACTCTATGAGTGTTTCCTTTCGCGTTATTGGCTCCAAATGTATTGTATCATCCTCAGCTTCATCATCAATAGGATTTTCAGTGATAGAAGCCAAAATTTCTTCTAAGCTCTGGACTTCTGAACATGCTTCATTTTCACCCGGATAATTCAATAGGTGATTGACATCCATTTTATTTTGGTAATTGAGATTAGTAATCATTATCTCAAGTTCTTGAATACCTTCTTCAATTATTGCTTCATTTAAATTTCTTGAGACTTCTTCATTCCCTGAACGAATTTTGTAGTGTTGGAAACAATTTGCTATTGTCTCTTCTTTAACATTTACCATCCAAGCTGACACAGAGAAATTGATGGCATCTAAGACATTAATCCTTTCTGGATTAGATTGTCCCATCTCATAGCCTTCTAATATCCTCCGGTAAAATCTCCTACGGTAGTGCATCTTGAAAGCTCTTATTATCCCTGCATCACATGGGTGGAGTTTTGATGTTATGTTTGGTGGCAAAAAAAACAACTCAACATTTTGTAGCCCTTCAATAATTTTTAGATGGGCTGGACAATTGTCTACCACTAATAAAATTCTTCTAGCATGCATTTTTTGATCTAGCCAACGAACATATTCATCAAAAAGCACACTGGTCATCCATGCTCTTGTGTTGGTACGATATTGACAATTCAAGCTGCTCATATTGACATTCTTGAAGCAACGTGGCTTTGTATATTTTCCAATAATCCATAAAGGAATTTTTTCTGAGCCATCCTCATTGTAACAAATAACCATTGTAAGCCTTTCTTTATCTTGTTTTCTTCCTTCAAGTTACTTTTTTGCAAGAGAATGATCGGCTTGTACCCTGTAAAACAAACCAGTTTTGTCCATATTAAAAACATCTTTCATAGGGAATCGATCAATTTTTTCCCTGATGAACTCCAATTTCTTCTACATGTCTTGTGTATCAACTGAACCACTCTCTCCAAAATGACAAAATGACTTGATACCATGTCTTAGATTGAACTTATCAAGCCAACCTTGAGATAAGTTGTACTGATCAGAAGATTGTTAAGGGTATAAAAGTTTCAACGTCTTTCTTGCTTTCTCCAAAATGAGCTCTCCGATCATATTCACACGATCTTGGTATTAGAGAAATCACTTGTTAACGCCAAGTTTCGCCACCGCATCCAATCATAGAATCCACGCGCTTGAACCTGCACAATAACAGATCACACGAAGAACGGCGGCTTTGTCTTGCCAGAGGATAAACTCGGTGTGAGAATAAGTATAGGCCATTCACAAGGTTTAATAATGGAGGCTTTAGTGTTTAATGCTCAAAGATGTATTACCTATTAATTGAAAACCAAGCCTTGTATTTATAGTACTCTCACTACCTTAGAATCCATCTCCAAGTCAGTTTAGGACTCCGAAATATGGCAGTTACCATTATCTGAGTCCAACACAATCTCCTTAAAAGACGCAAGTGGAATCCAATTCAAACACTACTTTTGGAGTTACTTTATTCGAATATGATTAGGATTAGGATCCGTAACCATTCAGACTCCTTATTACTCCGGACTCCATACGTGGGCCACCCACTGTACAAGCCCAATCCAACCGAGCTCTCAATCTGGTTTGGGCTTCGGCCCAAAGGACTCGATGGCCCGACCCCGAACTGTTAGGTTTGTAATATTCATGAACGCAATCAAATTGCAAAAATAAGCGAAAACGTGTAAAAAATCAGAGTTTAAAATTTTACAAACCATATACCCGGATCACCCTTTATGCATAATTATTAATTAAACGAAAAAGAAAGAACAAGAATCATACCTTTGAAGATCCAAGCTTCCTCAGGTACAAGTTCACCTCCAATCCTTTTCGCGTTCAACTTGAATCCACCGGGTTTGGTTCCTTCCTTTGATCAACGTTAGCCACCCAAGTGTTTGGCCTCTAGAGGTGATCCACCAAGGAAGAAGAAGGATTTAAGAAGATGGGTGGTTGGCTAAACCCTAGTTTTTCTATCTCTATAGAAAAGGGCGTACTCTCCAAACCATTGGAATTATGACGTCTTCTTGATATCTGATATAAGACTCCTCTTATAAAGATATCAAGTAACCCTATTAAAATAAGGTATTATTTAATTAAACCCTTTTAATTAAAGAGGTTCCCTAATCTTATTAGGGATAATTAATTAAACTCCTTTAACTAATTTTCCTTCCTAATCTAATTAGGAATAAATGAGAGTACTTATATTAAATTAATTCCTAAACTCTTTAGAAATTAAAATAATAATAATAATTGTAATAATATTAATAAGACCCTCTTATTAATTTATATTTAATATTTCTAAAATATTAAATAATAAATATTAAGCTATTTAATTTATTCTATCACCATAGATTAAATTAAATATACATAACATATTATTACGATTATGCCATTACTTCTTAAATAATTATTCTTCCTTTTATGGTGTGACCCTTTAGGTTCTCCATATTAACCTAGGTTGTGAATAAATCAATTAGAACAATTTAATCTTATTTAAATAAATAAATTAAACAATTAATTTATTTAAATAAATAATATTTATTCTACAATAAGGATAAGCCTCTCCCTAGCGATCAACGACTTTCCAGATAATATAGATTTCAACATTAATCATAAAAGAACCTTTGAGTAAATAGTTACTGCATGACAATTCAATCCTTCCACCATACAATGTCCCCAATTAAATATAAGACATGGAATTCTTGTCAAGTCTTATTTTATTTAATTATATGTATTTCGATCCTTAAATGCACAACACTAAATAATACAAATTAGAAACCCTTTCTAATTTCATTATTCGCCAAGCCGAGGACTAGGGTTGTCATTTATCGAATCACATAGGACATTTCTCTTCTTTTAATAGAAGTGGTAGATTCTTTATTGATCAAACATTATCTCCATGTACAACTTATTATACCCAAGCATACCCTTTAATATACCCTAAGGGTCTTAAGGAATAAGTCAAAGTATAACTCATCATACACAAGATCTATGATGATCTCAAGTCTAAGGATCACTTGTACTACTATCACTACAGGAATTCCTATTGATGTGCAAGTAAAACTCCATTAGGTATTTCTTAGCGAGCCACGCTCAATTGAACTTATTCTCTAATAAGCACCTACATACTTGCTTTAGTGTCTCCACACAAATGATCATGAGATCAATCATCCTCATCCGATGAGCAAGCAACGTATGTACCAATCTATCCAGGATTCACTAATCCCCAATTTAGTAATCCAATGATTGGGAACTATTTTAGTTTTAAGCTTTCTAAGAATTTAGATCTCATTAGAATGATCATCATCATTATTCTAAAAGCATTGCTTAAAACTATGGGTTTATCACATATTATAAAACAACATCATGTAGATAATTAAAAGCCTTTAATAAATTAATATTTTTATTAATAAATGAATAAGATTGTTACTAAAGTATATGCTTTATCAACAAACATGATTGGCTTGTGTGCATACTACTTTCAATCTCCCACTTGCACTAAAGCCAATCGTCATGGTACCTCATATTCTTCTCTTCTAAGTGGCGATTATCCTGCTTTATTGGATAAGCTTTAGTTAATGGATATGTAATGTTGTTCATGAGAGTCCACTATCTCTATAGTGATTTCCCATCTTTCAATGATTCTAATAATCAAATGAAAGTGCCACAACACATGTTTAGATCCAAGATGAGATTTAGGAACTATTCCTAGTTACGTAATAAACTTTTAATCCAAACAATCAACTTGCGACTTCATTTATAGCTATATACTTTGTCTTTATCACTAAACCAAAGAACTCTTTTTCTTTGTTTGGAACCTTTCAATTCATCGCACCTTTATTCAAGATAACCCTTTACCTTAAAGTGGATTTTTTTTTGTCGTCTTAGTGCATCGAAAAACTTGAGTGCATTAAGCCCTCTAGTTTTAATTAAGACCCACAATGAATATGATCACATCCTTAGTGCCGATTAAGCACTTTAAGATATTTTTCACTGACTCATAGTGAACTTCTCCATAATATGACTGATCAACATCAGGTCTCGTACATTTCATTGCATGCATGATTGTCACTCATGCAACCTCTCTTTTCAGGAGTCTGTGGGGACTATTAAGAGAGATACACTCCATAGCTCATCGACATGAGACATCTCTTGGAGTTTTCCATGCTAAACGACTTTAGCATCAAATGAATATACGTTCCTTAGGTTAAGTCGAGCATCCTGTTGTATCTATCTATATAGATTTTATCCCCAATGAAGATACTCTTCCCAAACCATTCATGGAGGAATGTTTAGACAACTTTATCATTCTCGATTATAGCATTAGTATGTCATTCCTTATCAAGTAGTATATCAACATATAATATTAGGAATGTCACGGCGCTCCCCCTTTGTCCCTTTTGTACACACTAGAACTCTTACCTCATCGTATGTAACTACGGATCATCATCTTCTATGATCGTACCTCATCATCATCATCCATGATGAATCCATACCTCCTAGGTATCTTCTTGCAGACTATTCGATTTATGATTTGGCCAGGTACAATAGGTCTATCTACAGGTTCCTCTTATTTGACTTATAGTGTTTTGTGGATCATGAACTCTTCAAGATCTATAATCCTCCCACTAGCCCTTCAATGATAAACACCTTTATCTTAGAAGGCAGCGTGTTTCGTAACAAACACCTTTTGCTAAGTAGAATTATAGAACATATACCCTAAACTTACTTTAGGATGTCCCACAAATCTGTACATGTCAAATCTTGTCCCAAGCTCATCCTTCGAAACCTTTTCACATAAGTTGGACAACCCCTTATCTTAACATACTTAAGATTAGGAATCCTCCCATCCATAACTTTTATGGAGTCTTGAAATGGATTTTGAGGTTACCTTTTTCGTGAATGTCTGACCATTTCTAGGACATGATCCTGAAGGATCTTTGGAATGTCGGTAAAATCATTATGGATCACACCATGTTCAAATAGGTACAATTTTTCCTTTCAGATACATCAATCAATTATTATGTATCAAGAGGCATCCATTATAAGAAAACCATTTGAGATGATCTAGAAGCTTATTGCACAAGTATTCCTTCCTTGATCCGATCAAAGAATCCTAATACTTTGCCAATTTGTTTCACTTTTGAATTCTTTGAACCTTTCAAATAATTCACACTTGTATTTCAGCAAATACACACATTCAACTCTTTGAATGATCATCTCCTTTTCTTATACTAGTTTGTTCAATTTGTAAAATTATTTTCACGTAAGTCAAGTATACTAAATCCATTAAGTGATATTCGATCCTATACAAAACATTATTATTATAAATAGAACAACAATTGTTCTTAAATATAATACCAAAGATGTCATTGTCCAACAATAAAATGAAATAATGTTTCCAACGAGAACTCGGAATACAATAACAACTTATGACTTAATAGACTTGCCGTAGGCATTGCTAAACTATAAGTTTCTATGGCTAATGTAGCAACCTTTGCTTCATTTCCACACATAGGATTACTTATATTTGTTTAGCTTTCTACTTGACTTGGTCCCTTCATAAATCTATATTTATGATAACCAAAGTCGGTATCCAATACCCAAGTAGAACCTTGACTTAAAAAAAAAATTATTTTAAATCATGAACAAATTTGTATTTATAACCGAAACTTCACTAAGCTTCTTTGGTTAGCCTCTGCAAGATTCTTCTTGCAGTTTCTTTCCAGTGTCCAGGCTTATTGTAGTGGAAGCAAACTCATTTGTTATCCGTGTATCGGTTTTATTCTTATTATCCTTTGTTTATGCCTTTCTATTTACCTTCTTTGAATCGTTCTTCTTTTCAAAAGATCCTTTGGCCCCTACCAAGAAGACTTGATCTTTCTTGGTTGGAAAGTGACTCTCAACATTTTTCAATATGTTAAGCAAATCAACGAGGTCGATATCTAGCTTGTTTATATGAAAATTCACAACAATTGTGAAAGGAGTCCGGAGTGAGTGCAAGATCAAATCTTGGCTCAACTCTCCATCCATGACAAAACCGGTTGTCCTAATTGATCAATCAAATTGATTATGTTAAGAACTTTTATGCATACTTATAGTGCCTTTGGCCATTCTAGATCGGAAGAGCTCCTTAGATATCTCGATATCTATCGGCCCTACTTTCCTCACCATCAACTACTTGATGTGCGGGAATATAGTAGGAGCGTCCATAGTTTCATGCCGATTTGAAGCTCGTTACTCGTGGATGCGAGCATGATGCATTGAGCCAATCGTGCATCATTTTGCCACTTTCTAAAAGTAGCAATCTCTTCCTCGGAGGCATTATGCGCAACCATTGTAGGGATAGGCGTATTAAGGACATAAGATAGCTTTTCGACTATGAGAACTATTCTCAAATTCCTTAACCAATCCGCTTAAATTTGATTGCAGTTAATTTAGCATCTAATATGCTTCGCAGCGATGATAGTAATTTTAGACATTGTAAAATTACAGTAAATGAATTTGTAATTAACAACATTTTAACATACATTCTTTTATTAATTACTAAAATAATTTAGGTCTTATTTTAAATTGGTATCTCCCACTATTTTCTTCAAACTATATTACCCTCACTTATATAGTTCGGCAAAATCTAATTAAAGATTTGCTAGTGAGAATAAGGATCCCATTTCAAATGTGTATAGCCTTGTGGTGACACAACAAACTATATATAAATAAATAGGTAGACAACTTTTGTCAATTACATCAACTATGCAACTCCTTTTCTTTTGCCTCTTAGATTATTTTGATCAAGTGGTGGCACATAGAATCAAAATTATCCAAGTTAAGTCCAAACCTAGCACTCCATATATCCAAAAGAAAAAATATCATCCTTGTGGTGACACAACAAAATAATATTGTTCAATTTTCTTTATAAGCATCAAATGTGATAAATTAACATCTTAAATACTTAATACTTGCCTTGTGGTGACGTTAACAAACTCATATTAAATATTTAATACTTTATTAATTTTATCATGCTAGAAAGGCGACGTTCGATATTCCAAATATCTTTGAACACTTAGGACTTAATATATAAAAATTGAGGGTTTGTTATTAATTTATCTCATCTTGTTTTAATGCATGCACACACACACACACACACACACACACACACACACATATATATATATATATATATATATATATATATATATATAAAATACGCGTATATTAATGAACATGCTAAGCATGTTTGCATAATATATAATATATATAGTATAAGCATGCACATATAGAATACTATATTCTACCCTGGATTGATTATGGACTTTTATTCTAATTTGGTTCACAAGAGCCACCAAATGAACCAAAAGGTCAAACCACTAGGGGTGCAAGAAATAATATTTAAATATAACTATTACATTTAAACTTGGGCTCCATTACAAACGGGTCTTCAAGCGCTCCTTGCTCCTTGATCTCCAATTTTTAAAATTAATTCTAACTATTGCTATTACAAAACTAATTAAAATAAATAGAAACCTTGATCGTGATCGAGGGAAGTACATAGGAGGAGATAGAATTTACATTCGGAAAAATTAGAGAAGGCGAGGTCTGTGCAGACCCCATTTAATAAAACACATACATTCATGCATCCAACTAAAATAAAATCCAATCGCATTTGGTCGATAGTCCATAATCAATCCCATTTATTATCATACACATCAAGATATGCATCAATAAATAACATTCATCGATGAATAATAAACATTTAATATATATATTGATATCATTTAATGGGCAAATTTAGTTAGTATAAAATCTAATTTTGAATCAAAATAAACTCCTTTATTTTAATCCAAATTTAAATCAAAATAAAACTATTTTATTTTAATTTATCTAATTTTGAATAAAATAAACTATTTTATTTTAATCAAAATCTTTAATCAAAATAAACTCTTTTATTTTAATTAATTATGGAATCAATTCCATGTAAAAAAAATAAACTCCTTTATTAAAGGAAACATAGATTCTCTTTCCTATTCACAAATAAACTCCTTTATTTTGAATAATATAAAATCTTATTTCATATCTAAATAAACTCCTTTATTTAAGGAAAGACTGATTCTTTTCCTATTCACAAATAAACTCCTTTATTTTGAATAATATGAAATTATTTCATATCTAAATAAACTCCTTTATTTAAGGAAACTGATTCTTTTCCTATTCACAAATAAACTCCTTTATTTTGAATAATATGAAATCTTATTTCATATCTAAATAAACTCCTTTATTTAAGGAAAAATAGAATCCAATTTCAACTCCAATTAGTTATCATGGAATCCAATTCCAACTCTAATTAGTTAGCATGAAATTCTAATTTTAAAATTAAAATAAATTTTATATTTTAATATTAAAATAAACTTTTATTTTCAAAATTAAAATAAACTTTTATTTTAATAATAAAATTATTGAGAATATTATATATATATAAATATATATATATATATATATATATATATATATTAACCGTATATGTATATATTATATATCATATATATATAATATATACTAACTTTAACATGTATATATAATATACTCCATTACTCCTGCTAAGTATTAGTTGGGCCACGTGCTCACCCTTGAAGAATCATATTCCATGACCTTGAAGCTTTCATCACGTGAACCAGGAGCGAGAAAACAAAAATGTTTTCGCCATTTTTTTTAAAATAAATTTTATACAATAAAATTATGCCCAATTAAATTATTCTAAACACATATCAATATACATATTAAATTAAAATAATTAATAATTTGCATAAAAGCTTGGCTCTGATGCCACTGTTAGGGTTTGTAATATTCATGAACGCAATCAAATTGCAAAAATAAGCGGAAACGTGTAAAAAATCAGAGTTTAAAATTTTACAAACCATATACCCAGATCACCCTTTATGCACAATTATTAATTAAACGAAAAAGAAAGAACAAGAATCATACCCTTGAAGATC
Source organism: Panax quinquefolius (assembly GCA_020205615.1). Taxonomy (NCBI): domain Eukaryota; kingdom Viridiplantae; phylum Streptophyta; class Magnoliopsida; order Apiales; family Araliaceae; genus Panax; species Panax quinquefolius. Next base: position 43,401,936 of record CM035163.1, on the reverse strand, counting down.
CAAGCTTCCTCAGGTACAAGTTCACCTCCAATCCTTTTCGCGTTCAACTTGAATCCACCGGGTTTGGTTCCTTCCTTTGATCAACGTTAGCCACCCAAGTGTTTGGCCTCAGAGGTGATCCACCACGAGGAAGAAGAAGGATTTAAGAAGATGGTGGGTTGGCTAAACCCTAGTTTTTCTATCTCTATAGAAAGAAGGCGTACTCTCCAACCATTGGAATTATAGCGTCTTCTTGATATCCGATATAAGACTCCTCTTATAAAGATATCAAGTAACCCTATTAAAATAAGGTATTATTTAATTAAACCCTTTTAATTAAAGGGCTCCCTAATCTTATTAGGGATAATTAATTAAACTCCTTTAACTAATTTTCCTTCCTAATCTAATTAGGAATAAATGAGAGTACTTATATTAAATTAATTCCTAAACTCTTTTAGAAATTAAAATAATAATAATAATTGTAATAATATTAATAAGACTCCTCTTATTAATTTATATTTAATATTTCTAAAATATTAAATAATAAATATTAAGCTATTTAATTTATTCTATCACCATAGATTAAATTAAATATACATAACATATTATTACGATTATGCCATTAACTTCTTAAATAATTATTCTTCCTTTTATGGTGTGACCCTTTAGGTTCTCCATATTAAACCCAGGTTGTGAATAAATCAATTAGAACAATTCTAATCTTATTTAAATAAATAAATTAAACAATTAATTTATTTAAATAAATAATATTTATTCTCTGATAGGGATAAGCCTCCCTAACGATCGGCGACTTTCCAGATAATATAGATTTCAACATTAATCATAAAAGAACCTTTGAGTAAATAGTTCTTAATACAATTCAATCCTTCCACCATCTGATGTCCCAATTAAATATAAGGCATGGAATTACTTGTCAAGTCTTATTTTATTTAATTATATGTATTTCGATCCTTAAATGCACAACACCAAATAATGCAAATTAGAAACTCCTTTCTAATTTCATTTCGCGCTCGCCAAGGACTACTGGGGTTGTCATTTATCGAATCACATAGGACATTTCTCTTCTTTTAATAAGTGGTAGATTCTTTATTGATCATACATTATCTCCATGTACAACTTATTATACCCAAGCATACCCTTTAATATACCCTAAGGGTCTTAAGGAATAAGTCAAAGTATAACTCATCATACACAAGATACTATGATGATCTCAAGTCTAAGGATCACTTGTACTACTATCACTACAGAATTCCTATTGACAGCAAGTAAAACTCCATTAGGTATTCCTCCTTGCGAGCCAATGCGTTCAATTGAACTTATTCTCTAATAAGCACCTACATACTTGCTTTAGTGTCTCCACACAAATGATCATGAGATATATCATCCTCATCCAATGAGCAAGCAACGTATGTACCAATCTATCCGGATTCACTAATCCCCAATTTAGTAATCCAATGATTGGGAACTATTTTAGTTTTAAACTTTCTAAGAATTTAGATCTCATTACAATGATCATCATCATTATTCTAAAAGCATATCTTAAAACTATGGGTTTATCACATATTATAAAACAGCATCATGTAGATAATTAAAAGCCTTTAATAAATTAATACTTTTTATTAATAAATGAATAAGATTGTTACAAAGTATATTCTTTATCATCAAACATGATTGGCTTGTGTGCATACTACTTTCACGAACACCATACGCCAGATTAGGGTTCCGGCCCAAGGGACTCGGATACCCAAACCCGAATGTCACCGATCTGGTTAGGACTCCGGCCTAGAGGACTCAGATGCCTGAAACCCGACCACCTTCAACATCTTCGAGGGCTTCGGCCCATTGTGCTTACAACCACCTACTGGTGTCAGGCCTTCGGCCCACATGGAGGTCGGTAAAACACTCCCGAACATTGCCCCCAGTCTCTTGTTATAATTTATTTATAATTAGAGACTCGAAAAGACATGAATTCAGACAGTCATGACAACAAATGATGAGTTGTCTGGGGAACCCAAATGGTTTCTCTTCATTTTTTGAAACGCCACACGTTCCCTCAGGACCGGGCCCCATTTGTCATAAATAACCGCCCTTGGGTTTCGTGACACGTTACTTATAAAATCTCCCACCCAGCCATCACTGTCACCCTTTTCAGACTTTCCTCATTTTAAATTTCTCTCTTAAATTTCCCAGCGAAAGCAATTTTTGGCGAGTGACCAGCTTCTCAAAAATTCTCCGATTCAGGTCTTTCAGTACCCAAATTCACCTCCAATCCCCGTCTTTCTGCTTCTTTTTGCTTTTAAACTTCACATTTACCCCTCATTCACTATAAATGACTGATTCTAGCATTCCTCCTTCCGTTGAATCAATTCCACCCACAGTCACTACCGACGACTTGGTTTTGGTTGATCTTCCGGTAGCCCCTACCGATATCTCCACTGTGACTCCCCCAAAATAGGTATACATCACCTATTCTGAGTCGCCAAATACATGGTACAGAATACAAATACAAACTTAATTATACAAACGTCGTGTAATATACAACAAAACATAGCTGAGAGTTTAAACAGGAATATTGCCTTCTAGACAATATCCACTCTCAAATAGAGTCCTCATTACATTTATTGTCACACTATTTTATAGAATAGTGAGGACTACTAATACACCATCTCGGACCATTACTCCATTCCCCGACTAGTTCCGGCTACGTTCTCATTTCCAGAAGAGAACAATGAAAGCAAAAGTGTGAGCTCAACTAGCCCAGTAAGAAATATTATGACTAAGATAATGCAAAATAAATTATCATTAGTCTTCAACAATGTTAAAGCGATAAAATACAATAGACATCAAGTTTAAGCTGCGGTGAATAAGCAATCCATTAGAAGAGTCAAGTAGAGCATGATATCTACTATCTTCTATGATTTAAAATGTTTTCATCAATTTTTATCATTTGAGACTCGACAATAAATAAACCACATCATCGAGTCATCCACACTTTTCTACGGGCCAAGGATATTCATTAAATCATCGATGGTCATGACTATCTTGAATAATCCTTGGTCATAATCATACCAAAAAGCGCCCATCAATGCACTACTGGCCACTTTGAGGACTTTTACCACATCATTTATAACATTACGGTCATGATTATACCGAATAATCCACGGTCATAATCATACCAAGTCCATCTATGCACTTAAGCCAAAGATGACTTTCATCACAATACAAGCATGAGGATGATGACAATGACATAATAATTCAATAAAACAAGTTCGAGGATAAATTTTAAAGATATAAAATTTTAGTTTATCCAAAAATCAATAACGTCCAAATTGTCAACATGATACTTCTTTGTGGAGTAAAATTCAAGAATGCTCAGAAGAATATTTCCATGAAGAGATACTGGATGAAGTGCAAATATCCAGGATATTCTACTAATTTCATGGAGTATAGAAGCCAAAACTTTAACCAAATGAGTATAATAGAATATATGAAACTGCAAATGGATTTTCGCCAGCCACGTAGACAGATCATTTCCACAATTTAATAAGGAATGAACACGAAGGATCATTCACCATGCATGCGATAATCCACATAGACAGGTTATTCCAACGAATAATAAAGAATGGAATAACAAAAGAATTCACCAGGCATGCGTAATCCGCACAGACAGGTTATTCCAACAGAATAATAAAGAATGGAACCAGGTCATGCGTAAACCGCACAGACAGGATGTTCCAACAAAATAATAAAGAATAGAACTAGGTCATGCATAAACCGCACAGACAGTGTAAGACCCCAACTTTTATGAATAAAGAATAATTTTTTCGAAATATATTTTTGAATATTATGGTGTGGATTTGATATAATGTTATAGTTGTGGGTAATATTTACAAATTTTGCAAAGTAAGCAAGTGGTTATATAATTTTCGATTGGTCGGGAAATATTCGTTTTAACAGGGAATATTCGTACGATAACACAATCATTGGTGGACCCCATAACGGAAGTATTGTCGTAGTTAGAAAATGACATAATTATCTTTTTAAAAATAACGACGGAAGTTTTACCGTTAAAGCGTTGAACTACCCTTTAGTAAAAGTAAAATGCGATGTCTGGCGTGGTTGCATAGTAGCACGGTATTGATTATTGATGCTTACGTGAGAAATCACTCAGTTATACTCAATTATTGCTACAGTAATTGCTGCATCATATCTCACATATTATTGATTCGATTATTGTCACAGTACTATCATCTGCATAATACGATATATTATTAAATCAATAATTGAGACGACAAAGTTATTCATATTATTAAATTGCAATATTTATAATGTCAGAAGTTCTATCAAGGAGAGGTTTAGTCATCTAATGCGGCGCATGATAAGGAGAAATCCTTATCGGAAAGCCCCTCTTTCACGGGAGCGACACGGTTGTTAAATATTGTGAGTTATAATATTAATGATGAATAAGTTCGTGTTTATTAAAGATGAATTTGATAGTTCCATTGTGTTGGGATTATTAGTGTTAGTGGAAATCGACATCTATTCCGATGATAATTGATGTCTGGGGTTATATTGATAAATCGGGTAATTAATCGGATAAATGAACAATTAATTGCTACTAATTCACATGCTTATATAACTATTTGTTCACATGTGTGTACTATTGAATCACATTCTTGTACTATTAGGGGAGTTGTTGCAAGATTGATAATACTTGCATGACTAAGTTAAAAATGGAGGTATAGATGGAGGTACTATACTGTAATTTGTATTTTCACATGATTATAACTATTGATTCACATGATTGAACTATTAATTCAGATTATTTACTATTAGGGGAGGTGGTGCAAGTTTGATAATACTTGCAGGACTAAATTAAAAATGAAAGAAAAGTTGGAGGTATTATACAGTAATATTTTGAGCCCCAAAACGTGCAATTATCGAAACTATATTTTCTTATAAATAGAAGCTCATTCTTCCTTCATTTCTCACCAATTCACTAAAACTTAAAGCAATTATTATATAGAGAAATTATAGAGAGAAAGAAGAAGAGAAGTCTGCTACCTCTCTACTCCAGTATCCAGTTTCTTTCTAAGGTAAGGGGTATTATTTCTTTCGTATTCATAAAGAGAGCTTCTGTTATTCCATTCTTTATTATTATGTTGGAATAACTTTGTCATCTAAGCATCCGCATGTAAGACCCCAACTTTTATGAATAAAGATGAATTTTCTATAATTATTATTTTTGAATATTATGAAATGAATTTGATATAATGTTATAGTTGTGGGTAATAGTTATAAATTTTTCAAAGTACACAAGTTGTTATATAATATTCAATTGGTCGAGGAATATTCGTTTTAACAGGAAATATTTGTACGACGGCACAATCATTGGTGGACCCCACAACGGAATTATTGTCGGATTGAGAAAATGACAAAAATATTTTATGAAAATAACGGCGAAAATTTTATCGTTAAGCTGTTGAAACACACGGTATTAAAAAATGCAGAGAATACGGCGTGGTTGCATAGTAACACACGGTATTGATTATTGATGCTTACGTGAGAAGTCACTCAGTTTTGTTCAATTATTGCTTCAATAATTGTTGCATAGTATCTCACGTTAATTGATTCAATTATTGTCGATATTTTATATATTATTAAATCAATAATTGAGACGACGAATTATTAATATTATTATTTGCAATATTAACGATGTCTAGAAGTTCTGCCAATGAGAGGTTTGCTCACCTAATTGCGCACCAATAGGGAGAAATCCTTATTGGAAAGTTCCCACTTTCCTAGGAACGACCTGGTCGATTAATAGTGTGAATTATAATAATGATGATGAAGTTTTGTTTTATTAGTATTATTAATGTAATAAAATAGAAAAGTTTTTTTATATAAAACGGAATACTTTTATAAAGTTATTCGTTTTATTAGATTATAAATAGAATATATTATATTTTATTTAAAAGATTTTGTTTTATTAGAATATTTTATAGTAAACCAATCTGGACCGTCCGTTTAAAAGTAACTCAATCTGGACCGTTCAGGAATTAGTTACTATTCAGTCCATTCTCCTATAAATAAAAGCTCATTTCTACATTATTTCTTATGAATTCTTTGAAACTACAGAGAGAGAAAGAAGAAAAGTATTACATTTCACTACTCCTATATCCAGTTTGTTCTAAGGTAAGGGTATTATTTCTTTTCGTATTCTTGAAGAGAACTTACATTATTCCATTCTTTATTATTATGTTGGAATAACTTTGTCTATTCAAGTACCTCATACATGGTGAAATTCTTACATTATTCCATTCTTTATTATTACATTGGAATAACTTGTATCTGTGTCTCACCCTATACTTGGTGAAATTCTTCTATTATTCCATTCTTTATCATTATGTTGGAATAACTTTAATACATCTGAAATACCGCATACATGGTGAAATTCTTCTGTTATTCCATTATTTATTATTCTGTTGGAACATCCTATCTGTGCGTTTACGCATGACCTGATTCCGTTATTTATTATTCTGTTGGAACATCCTGTCGATGCGAATTTCGCCTGACCTATTTCTGTTATTTATTATTCTTTTGGAATATTCTGTCTGTGCGTTTACACATGACCTGGTTCCGTTATTTATTATTCTGTTGGAGAATAACCTGTCTGTGCGGCCTATCGCATGCCTGGTGATTTCTTTTGTTATTCCATTCTCTATTATATTCAGTTGGTTAAAGTTTTGACTTCTATACTCCATGAAATTAGTGGAATATCCTTGATATTTGCTCTTCATCCAATATTTTTTCATGGAAATATTCTTTTGAGCATTCTTGAATTTTACTCTACAAAGAAGTATCATGTTGACAATTTGGACGTTATTAGTTCCTGGATAAATTAATTCTTGAACTTGTTTTATTGAATTCTTATATCATTGTCATCATCCTCATGTTTATAGTATGTTGAAAGTCATCTGTGGCCTGTAGTGCATAGATGGACTTGGAATGATTATGACTAGGGATTAATCGGTATAATCATGACCGTAATGTTACAAATGATGTGGTAAAAGTCCTCATTGGCCCGTAGTACATTGATGGACAGTTGTTGGCATGATCATGACCATTGATGAATACACGAATATCCTTGGCATGTAGTACATGGATAATTTGTGGTTGTGATACTAATGAATATCCTTGGTAGTAGTGCGAGGATGATGTGGATTATTTATTGTCGAGTCCCAAATGATAAAAGTGATGAAAAACCTTTTAAATCATAAAAGATAGTAGATTTTATTCTCTACTTGACTCTTTTAATGGATTGCTTGTTCCGCTGCAGTTAAACTTGATGTTTGTTATATTGTATCAGTTTAACACTGTTGAAGGCTAACGATAATTTATTTTGTATTATCTTAGTCATAATATTTCTTACTGGGCTAGTTGAGCTCACCCTTTTACTTTCATTGTTCTCTTCAAGAAATGAGAAAGTAGCAGGGACTAGTCGGGGAACGGAGTGACGGTCCAGATAATAACATTAGTAGTCCTCACTATTCTGTTAAATAGTGTAATAATAAATGTAATGAGGACTCAATTGAGTGTGGATATTGTCTAGATGACAATATTTGTATTAAAACTCACATCATATGTTATTTTACACGACTGTTGTATAATTAAGTTATATTTGAATTTTGTACCATGTATTTGGCGACTCAAGATGGGTGATGTATACCTATTTTGGGGGTGTCACAGTTGGTATCAAAGCTTAGGGATATGATCCCTGGCTGAGATGTGAAACAAGAACTAGGAGGGGAGAGACAGGGAATTCCTTCGCTAGTATGACCTACCTAAGTTTATTTGGCATTTAATTGGTCGGTCAGAGTATAGGAATAATATATTGGATGTCAATTAACCATTGTTTTAGGGCAGTATTTGAAAACGACATCCGAGAATATTGAGAACATCAATGGAGCACAGGAGACCATTGAGTTTCCACAGATCAATAATCAGGATAATGTGCATCAGGAAGGCGACAATCATCAGGCAAACAAAAACACGGGTCAGATGATGAACGATGGAATGTTCAGAGGCTTTATGCAATTCATGCAACATCAGGAAAGAGCAGCTCCTGTCAAAAATGCAGGTGGAAACACTGGCAATTCTCGAACGGTCACCGCTAAGCAGTTCAAGGAACTGGGACCACCGAAGTTTTTTGGAGAGCCAAAACCACTTAAGGCGGATGTTGCCTCTTTTTCAGTTATGATAAAAGAGCTCTAACTCATGCAAGTATACATGTGTCAACAAGTAATACAGAGTAAGTAGAGTATCGATCCCATAGAGAAAGTTGTCAAATTTAAATTACTGTGCATCAATTAATTCACTATACTTATATGCTTAAACTAATGACTATATTGGTGAATTACTCTAACTGCATATAACAACTAAAATAAGAATAATAATGGAATAAACTAAGTCTGGAAATAATGGGATCCTAACTTCATTTAATACTTCATTTAATTACCACTATCATGCAAGAATTGGTCACATATCACATAAAAGTAGCCAAGAGCACTAATAGAGTCATAGCCATTTTTTAATGTACTATGACCTACTTACACAGCATCCACAAGCGATAGACTCCATGTAATCATCAATATAACCAAAATCACTATATGTCTATGTGAAATTGCAATCATACTGAATTTAAGCACAAGCCCTTATTTTAACTCATACGGTGAAACAGTATATGTCTATCTGGTTCACAAAATACATAAGCCGTGCAAAACAGCCCCATATACATATGCTATCATGATTACAATCCATACTTGTATGTTCATTGTCAATTCCATACAATACCTGAAAACGAATGGTGATCAAGCATTCATACATGCAAAATAATCATAATAGAAATCCCATATAATATGTAAAATAGTCCTAGCAATCAAGCATGCATTTAGACTACATATTAAAATCCGTTAGAATCCCATAATTGAGTTTAGTTTATAACTGAACCAAAAGCCATTATGGGATCAAAGCAAAACATGGCTAATAAGCAAACAATTGAAAGATGAAGGATAGAAATGATCAAACCCAATTGCTGATTACAATCCACTATTATTGTTCAAATCCTCATATATATCCAACAAAATACTAATAATCATCCACAATGATAGAAAATCCCAGGAAGAATTAGAAATTTTGGCGTTTAGGCTTCGTTCTAGATAAACTTCATGATCTCTCTCTTCATATTGTTCCACCAAAATGTATGTCGAAGATCACGATACAGTTTTGTACTTCCAGGATGGATTGAAAACGGTGCATTGTGTGCCTCCATCATGATCTTATTCTTCAAATTAGAATCGTTAGGAACACAAAGTCTGGAGTGGACTCGAAGTATTCTTTCTTTATCGATTCTTACTTCTAGAATAGCACCTTTTTGTACTTTCTTCTTCATACGCATCAGCTCCGGGTCTGTGGCTTGAGCAACTTTAACTTTATCGATTAAAGTTGGTTCTATGCATATACTTAACATCATTGCATGGGTCCCCGGAGTCTTGAATTCTATCTTCAACTTTTGTAAATCACACAAAATGGTCCTTTGTGTTGACAACATCGCACTCGTTCCCGCATATGATCTTCTACTCAACGCGTCAGCTACCATGTTCACTTTTCCAGGATGGTATTGAATGGTGTGGTCATAATCTTTCAACAGCTCGAGCCAACGTCGTTGCCGCATATTGAGTTCCTTTTGGGTGAAGAAATATTTGAGGCTTTTATGCTCTGAATATATCTCCACTTTCTCCCCATATAGATAGTTCCTCCAGATCTTTAGCGCGAAAACGACTGTAGCCAACTCTAGATCATGAGTAGGATAATTCCTCTCATATTCTTTAAGTTATCGCGAGGCATAGGCTATGACTTTCCCATGTTGCATGAGAACACATCCTAACCCTTTGCCTGAAGCGTTGCTGTAGATAATAAATCCATCCGATCCAGATGGTATTGTCAGAACAGGTGCCGAAATGAGTCTCCTCTTAAGCTCTTGAAAACTCTTTTCGCATTCCTTGCTCCATATGAATTTTGTATCCTTTCGAGTTAGCTGAGTTAACGAAGTAGCAATTAGAGAAAATCCTTCCACAAATCTCGGATAATAACTAACTAAACCCAGAAAGCTACGTACTTCGGTCACCGACTTCGGTTGTTCCCAACTTTGTATTGCTTCAATCTTCGCTGGGTCAACAGATACTCCATGTTTTGACACCACGTGCCCAAGGAATGCTACTTCCTCAAGCCAGAACTTGCATTTCTTCAACTTGGCATATAGCTTATTTTCACGAAGCCTTTGGAGTACCAGCTTCAAATGGTGCTCATGATCTTTACAACTTTGGGAATATATGAGGATGTCATCAATAAAAATAACAATGAACAGATCCAAATATTCCTTGAATACTCGGTTCATTATATCCATGAAAGCCGCAGGAGCATTAGTCAATCCAAAAGACATGACTAAGAATTTATAATGCCCGTACCAAGTTCTGAAGGCAGTCTTTGGAATATCCTCAGTTCTAATCTTCAGCTGATGATATCTAGAACGAAGATCGATCTTTGAAAAGAATTATGCTCCTTGCAACTGGTCAAACAGGTCATGTGATGGTGCCAACTTGGATTAAACAAGATTTATAAACAATGGATGTAATGAAAGTTTCTCCTAACAGAGTCTCCACAAATAAATCAAAGTCTAATTTCTCTGGAGTCAAGTTTAAACGTTGAGCACAAGCAGGAGAGATAAATGAATGGGTAGCATCGGTATCTAGTAAGGTATAAACTTCGCAAGAATTTATGATTAGCTTACCCGTGATCACCTCGTTTGGGTTCCTCGCATTTTGACCAGTCACGACAAACGCTCTTCCAGGAACCGTTGACTTTGACTTTTCTGGGACAGCCTTTTGAGTCACCATCCCTGTTGGACTTGGTTTCGCTATAGTACAATCTCTAGTGATATGTCCTTCCTTTCCACAATTATAACATACCTTGAACTGTTGTGGACAGTTTGGACTGATATGTCCTTCTTTTCCACATTTATAAAGATCGACCGGGTGGTCGTTCTCCTCCTTAGAACCGATTCTTTCTTTGGTCTTTGACGTCTTCGCATTGTCATTGTTGAATCTCATCTTTTTAAAACCTCCCCTCGACTCGCTTCTTCTATTTTCATGGCCATGATTACCACCAGAGTGGTTACCACTTTTGTTCGTATTTTTCTTTCTCCGCTAGTTATCGTTGTTCTGATGACTGCTGTCACCGGTATGATCCTGGTTGTGGTCCCTCGGTTGAACGTACTTGTTATCTCGCTCTAATAATTGAGCCCTGTTGATAACATCTGAATAGAGAGAAAATTTATGATTTATGAGCCCTGTTGATAACATCTGAATAGAACCAATATCTAGTAAGGTATATACTTCGCAAGAATTTATAATTAACTAACCCGTGCTAACTTCGTTCGGGTTCCTCGCATTTTGACCAGTCACAACAAACGCTCTTCCCGGAATCGTTGACTTTGACTTTTCTGGGACATCCTTTTGAGTCACCATTCATTGGACTGGGTTTCGATATCATACAATCTCGAAGCGATATGTCCTTCTTTTCCACAATTATAGCATACCTTAAAGCTGTTGCAGGCGGTTTGGTGATATATCCCTCTTTTCGCATTTGTAGCATATAATGGGTGGTCGTTCTCCTCCTTAAAACTAGTTACTCTTTGCCGACGTCTTCACATGGTCGTTGTTGAATCTCCTCTTTTAAAATCTCCTCCCGACTCGCTTCTTCTATTTTCATGGCCACGATTACCACCGAGTGGTTACCGCCTTAATCGTATTCTTCTTTCTCCATTTGGTTATCGTTATTCGATGATCGCTATCTTGATATGATCCTGGTTATGGTCCCTCGGTTGAAGCGTACTCATTATCTCGCTCTAACAATGAGCCACATTGACAACATCTGAATAGAGAGAAAATTTATGAGAAATGAGATACTGACGTATGTCAGGTTTCAAACCTCTCAGAAACATCCGCATCATATGTTCCTCATTCTCCACCAAATGAGGTGCAAACCTGGATAACTCTGCGAACTTCGCCTCGTACTGGGACACCGTCATGTTGTTTTGCTTCAGTCTAATAAACTCTACTTCCTTCATATGATGAATATTTTCAGGAAAGTACTTGTCATTGAACAATTTCTAAAATGTTTCCCAAGACACATCTTTGAGCTTAATTTGGATGGTACGCTTCACTGATTCCCACCGATGAATGCCTCATTACGGAACATAAAGGTGTCGAATGGAAACTTCTGTTCCTCCGTGCATCCCAAGACATCGAATATCTTGGTAATTTGTTTGACCAACGTCTCCGCCTTAATCGGATCCGGCTTTCCTCAGAATTCTAGTGGTCCCAACTCTTTGAACTGATCCGTGCGTTGTTATCATTTCCACCTGTATTTTGTACACGAGTCTCCCTCGTCTGATTTTGCATGAATTACAAAAAGCTTCTAAACATTTCGTCGTTCATCGTCTGATCAGTGGTGTTGTTTACAGGAGGAACATTGTCGGCCTGTTGCATGTTCTCCTTATTAGTGAGTAAAGGTGTCTTCACGGTCTCATTTACTCCGTTATTAACATTCTCAGTTGCCATTCTCAATTACTGTCATAAAACAAGGGTTAATTAAAGAAATTAACATATCACATAATATCCCTATATTCTAACCAACCAACAAATAAGCTTAGGTAGGACACACTAGCGAAGGATTTACTCGTCTCTCCCCTCCTAGTTCTATTCCCTGATCTTCGCCAGAGATCATATCCCTAAGATCTGATACCAACTGTGATGCCCCCAAAATAGGTATACATCACCCATTCTGAGTCGCCAAACACATAGTACAGAAACAACTATAACTTTATTAATACAATTGTCGCGCAAAATACGACAACACTTAAATTGTGAGTTTAAATACAAATATTGTCTTCTAGACAATATCCACACTCAAATAAGTCCTCATTACAATTATTGATACACTATTTTACAAAATAGTGAGGACTACTAAAACAACTTCTAGAACCATCATTCCACACCTCGACTAGTACTCGCTACATTCTCGCCTCCTGAGAAGAAAAATGGAACAAAAAGGAAAAGGGTGAGCTCAACTAGCCCAGTAAAGAATATTATGACTAAGATAATATAGAACAAATTATCGTTAGTCTTCAACAGGGAAAAATCTGATAGAATATAATAGACAACAAGTTTCAGATCAATATTCGCAGTGGAAATAATAATTCATTGAAGAGTTACGTAGAGAATGAAATCTACTATTTTCTATGAATTTAAAAGTCCATCATTAATATTTTATCCATGTAACATCAATCAATATACATCTTGAATCAAATATTCATCTTTGCACTACAGGCCAAAGATATTCATCAGTTGGTCATGTTCATCTCAACACATGTACATCTTTGCACTACGGCCAAAGATATTCATAAGAAAATCAACCATCTTTGCACTACAGGCTAAAGATATTTAGTAATATCATCATTTAGGACTGAGGATGATGAAAAATATTTTAAAAAAAACGAATCCAATGAAACAAAAGAGCAAATATTAAGGATTCGTACTTTAAACAGTCCAAGTTCAAAAATAATTCATAAATAACCATAGTGAAGTAAAATTCAAGAATGATCAAAACATGGATACAATCAAAGCTAGTATCCATAATAGATATCTTGGACAAAAAACGAAAATTTAATTTTTCTGTGAATAGTGCCGTATTCGTGAATAGTGCCGTATACATGAATAGTAACCCCGACACTAAAAGACAAGAATTTCACAAGAAAAATCTTACCAATATTCCGGCATAATGATATTGAAAGAGAAAATATCATTTATAAAAAAAATAACATCCCTTACCTCGAAAAGACAGTACTTCTAACTGGAATACTGGATATAATGCTGAAGGAAACTTGTATAGAAACACTCAAAGTATCAAAATACTCACAAGAATACACTCGATAATATAGAGAGAGAAATCTTTAGTTTCTGGTGTGATTTTTAATTCTAACCTAAGCACCCTATTTATAGGAAATTGATTAGAACACCAAAGTAGAAAATTTAATAAAATAATAATATTTCTTAAATTTTTTCCAACGCACACCAAGAAAATTGAATTCAACATGCTTACCATTCATGTGGGGCCCACCCAAGTGTAAAAAAACATTTTTCTTAAATAAAACAATTAAAACTTCCAAAAATCAATTATTCCGAAACTTCGGAGCTTCAATAATTCATAATAAATAGCCCTTTTATCAGAAAAATTCGAATCTTATGTCCATTCCATAGGAAATTCAATTCTCTACAACTTTTTAAGTTTAAGTTTTTCCAAATTCCAAATGTAAATTGGATAAGAAATCCACATACGAGCGATTTTTGTGGTATAATCAAATTTCACCAAGAAATGGGGTCCACAAACATGAAAAACATGTTTTAAATATTTTAGTAATAAAATACTCTTCCTCCTCATTTATTCATATATCCCACATTCATTGTAAAAATATCACCATTATTATATTATTAAAATATAATAATATATTTAAATGAATTATTTTATCAGAAAAGATAAAATATCAATTTTCAATAATTGTCACATTAAAATATTTCTCCATCTATATCATGTAAATCAATAATTAATTATTCACAAATAATATTACAGAATCACAATACTGACAACCAAGCCGTTCCCAGGAAAAGAGGGGGCTTTCCAATAAGAATTTCTCCATACTGGCGCGCAATTAGGTGACCAAACCTCTCCTTAGACAGAACTTTCTAGACATCGCCAATAATGCTATCTAATAATATTATTCAAATAATATGAATTATTGATTTGCTAATGGAAAATACTGTGTAATGACAATTATTGAAACAACAATAATATAAAATATCAACGTAGCAATTATTGAATCAATAAAATAAAATATTGAGCAATAATTCTTTGTAACAATTATTGAGTAGTGACTTCTTACGTAAGAATCAATAATTGGTGCAATACAGGTGTGCTATCTTGTGTTTTAACCATCGAGTATTTCAACAAAGATTACTTGTGAATAACTACGCCAGTTATTTATAAACAACTTATACTTGTCATTTTCTTCATCCATCGCTTTCAAGTTATGGGGCCCTACACAAAAAGGTCTTGGCCGTAGTAAATCACGAATATTCCCGACAAAGAAGAATATTCCACGACCAAACGAATATTCCCTGACATCAATGAATATTTTATAACCACTTGCTTATTTGAAATTTTTCCGCATTTTACCCATAACTAACCACATTAATCAAATCAACCCTTACTATTTCAAAATAATAAATAGAGGAAAATTCAATTTCATTAATAATAAGTTGGGGTCTTACAGAAATCCTTATCAGAAAGCCCCCTCTTTCATGGGAATGACCTGATTGTTAAATATTGTGAGTTATAATATTAATGATGAATAAGTTCGTGTTGATTAAAGATGAAATTGATAGTTCCATTTATTGGGATTATTGGTGTTAGTGAAAAATCGACATTTATTTTGATGATAATTAATGTCTGGAAGTTATATTGACCAATCGGGTAATTAATCAGATAAATGAGCAATTAATTGCTATTAATTCACATGCTTATAACTATGTGTTCACATGTGTGTACTATTGATTCACATGATTTACTATTAGGGAAGTTGGTGCAAGATTGATAATACTTGCATGACTAAATTAAAAATAGAGGTATAGTTGAAGGTACTATACTGTAATTAAAATTTTCACATGTTTAGAACTATTGAGTCACATGATTTACTATTGATTCACATGATTTACTATTAGGGGAGGTGGTGCAAGTTTGATAATACTTGCAGAACTAAATTAAAAATGAAGAAAAGAGGAAGGTATTATCTTTGTAATATTTGAGCCCCAAAATGTGCAATTATTGAAACTATATTTTCCTATAAATAGAAGCTCATTCTTCCTTCATTTCTCACCAATTCACTAAGTCTCACAAGAGCAATTATAGAGATAGAAGCTATAGAGAGAGAAGTTATAGAGAGAAAGAAGAAGAGTAGTCTGCTACTTCACTACTCCAGTATCCAGTCTTCTTTTGAGGTAAGGGTTATTATTTTTATATTCTAAAGAGATATTATTTTTCGTATTCGTATGAATATTATTATCGTTCAATATTCATTATATTCGTTTATCATTCGTAAGGAATATTATTTTCGTTCAACCGTTGTAAGTAATGGGTTTCTGCCAGGGGCAGGATCGTAATTTTTCCGACTCTCAAAAATTCTGGAAAATTTTGAAATGATAATTTGATGAGTTTTCTAGATTGTGTCCAAAAATGGCGATTTTTGGATGTATAGATTAGGGGTTATGAATTTTATGGGAAAAAACTATTTTAAAAGTAAACCCTTATAACTCCTTGTGGTTAACTACAAAATTGGTGAAATTTTTATTGTGAGTACATCTATATAACAGCAGTATACCCTGTAAATTTCGGAATTTTTGGACAAAAGTATAATTTTTGATAAATATCTAAATATTCGGCAGTTTTAGTCATATGAAAAATAGTAAATGAATTTTAAAAATTCTGTGAAAAATATATGTTCAATATGGGACTATATTTTGCTAAATCCCAGAAAAGAAAATTTGTTTGTACTGATTTGGTAATTTTCATGAAAATGGACTAGTTATGAGTAAATGAATTAAATATGTTATGTGAAGTAAGAAAATTGGAAAATAGGATTTTATGGCTTGAGAATCCTATATAAGTTATATGCAGATTTTTTATGAGAGTTTTGGTTATTGGTGATGAAATCTTATGAGTTTGATATTTTAGGATGATTAAATGCATTAATTAGTAAAGTGTAAATAATTAAAATAAATTGTTTATAAGTTTAAGAAATAATTAAAATATTGTGGTAATATTAATAATATTAGATTATGAGATTATTAAGTGATTTATAACATTTGGATTAAGGTGTTATAAATATTGATATGAATTTTATTGTGAAACTTTATCTTTTTGTGTCGGGGTTACTATTCACGTATACGACACTATTCATGTATATGGCACTAATTGCGTATATGACATTAATTATATATACGGTACTATGTACGAATACAGAGTACTATTTACGAGTTACTATTTACGAGTTACTATTCACGGGGTACTATTTACCCGAAAAATATATTTCTTTTCTGTCCAAATTATTTTTGGTACATGAATATTATTCTTGAATTTTACTCCACAAATCAATATATCATGTTGACAATTTGGATATTTTTAAACTCTGGATAAATTTAAAGTCTTTAATATTTATCCTTGATTTCGTTTGATTAATGCTTATATCATTGTCATCATCCTCATGTTTATATTGTGATGAAAGTCATCTTTGACTTACGTGCATAGATGGACTGTTGATTATTGGTTTTACAGTTGTATATCTTTGGCTTACGTGCAAAGACGAATTGTTGATTATTGGTTTTATAGTTGTATATCTTTGGCTTACGTGCAAAGATGGACTGTTGATTATTGGTTTTACAGTTGTATATCTTTGGGCTTACATGCAAAGACGAATTGTTGATTATTGGTTTTATAGTTGTATATCTTGGGCTTACGTGCAAAGATGGACAGGTGTATGACATGATCATAACCACTGGTGATAATAACGAATATCCTTAGCCCATAGTGCATGGATAATTTGATGATGTGATTGGCAGGATCATGACCATTAGTTAACATGTGAATGTCTTTGGTCGTAGTGCACTAACAGACAATTGATTGCTATGATCATGACCATTGGTTTTATAGTTGAATATCTTTAGCCCATAGTGCATAGGTAGACAACTGATTGGTATGATCATTGTTATTACATTTGAATATCTTTAGCCTTTGGGGTAATGATTTTGAGTAAATGTTATATTAAGCCTTTGTGGCAAAGAGGAACTGTTAATTCACATTATTATAAACATGAATTGTGAATTTAACTAAAATCTTTGGTGGTTCAGGTGAAGATAGGTGATGAAAGTTCTCTTTATCTTGGGTATAATAAAGAACTGTTGATGAGTATTACAGGAATGAAATATTAAAGATGGACTTTTAATCTAGAGGATACAGTAGACATTATGTTCTACTTGAATCTTCTAATGGATTGCTTATTCCGCTGCAGTTGTTAATCTAAAACTTGTTGTCTATTGTATTATATCAGTTGTTATTGTAAGACCCCGAAATTTTTTTTAAAATAAAAAGGAATTTCCTTTTTTTATTATTTTGAAATAGTAAGGGTTGATTTGATTAATGTGGATAGTTAAGGGTTAAATATGCAAATATTTCAAAATAAGCAAGTGGTTATAAAATATTCATTATCGTCGGGAATATTCGTTTGGTCGTGGAATATTAAATGCTTTGTCGGGGAATATTAAATGCGACGGTAGCTTGACCGTGTGTGGGCCCCATAACTGAAAGCGATTGGATGAAGAAAACGACAAATATAAGTTGTTTTTAAATAGCTGGCGTAGTTATTCACAATTATCTTTGTTGGAATACCCGGTGGTTAAAACACACTAATATCTGGCGTTGTTGAACAAGTAGCACTGCGGTATTGCACCAATTATTGATTCTTACGTGAAGAAGGCACTTACTCGATAATGGTTACGATAATTCTTATTCGATATTTTATTGAGTTAATAATTCTGCGTTGATATTTTATATTCTCGTTGTTTTCAATAATTGTCATTACACATTATCTTTCATTATCGAAGCAATAATTCATATTATCTGAATAATATTATTAGATAACATTATTGGCAATGTCAAGAAAGTTACATCTAAGGAGAGGTTTGGTCACCTAATTGCTTGGCCAGTAAGAAGAAATTCTGGTCTAAGTAGAAGCTGCTTTTGGTTGTCAATATTGTGATTACGTAATATTATTTGTGAATAATTAATTATTGATTTATATGATGAGGAAAATATTGATTTTATGTGGATATAGATGGAGAAAATTTTTAAAATGACAATTGTTGAAAATTAATATTTTATCTTTTACGATAAAATAATTCATTTAAATATATTATATAATAATGATATTTTTACAACGAATGTGGGATATATGAGTATCGAGGAGGAAGAGTATTTTTGTTGCAATAAATGTTTAAAACATATTAAACATGTAAATTGGACCCCATTTATTATTGAAATTTGATTATAGCTTGTAAAATTGCTTGGTTTGTGGATTTTGGTCAATTTCGATTGGAATTTGGAAAAACTTTCTTCTGCAAAGTTGTAGAGAATTGAATTTCCTATAAAAACTCATGAGATTGAATTTTCTGATGAAAGGGCTATTTATTATGAATTATTGAAGTTAGAAGCTCAAAATAATTGATTTTGGAAGTTTAAAATATTTAAAATTAGAAAAACGTTTTTCTTATTTTTTCTAGAAGGTGGCATGTGTTTGATGGCTGAAATCAGATTCTAGACATGTGTAGAAAATAATATAATTATATTATTAATTTATTAAATTTTACGCTTTGGTGTTCTAAGCAATTTCTATAAATAGGGTCTTGGGTTAGAATTGAAAATCACACCGAAGCTGAAGTTTTCTCTCTATATTATCGAAGTATTCTTGTGAGTATTTTGAGTATACTTTGAGTATTGCTATACGGTGCAAGTCCAAGTCATAGCCTATATCAGGTGTTTAATTTAGAAATCTTGATTTTCGAGGTAAGGGATATTATTTTTTTTTGTAATGATATTATTTCTTCAATATCATTATCTTTGAAATATTGATCTGAAGTTTTATCAAATTTGGAACTTTTTCATGCTCGGGGTTACTATTCATGGGTTCTTATTCATGAGTTCTTATTCACGAGTTACTATTCATGAGTTCTTATTCACGAGTTCTTATTCACGAGTACTATTCATGAAGCGTGAAGATGTTTTTTGTGGAATTTCTATCTTTTGGTGTCGGAGTTACTATTCACGTATCGGCACTATTCACGTATCTGACACTATTCACGTATACGGTCTTATTCATAGAAAAATAAAATTTCTTCTTTTCGTAAAAACATCTATACGGATACTAACTTTCGATTGTATCCATGTTTTGATCATTCTTGAATTTTACACCACTATGATTATTTTTGAGGTATTTTTGGGCGTGGATAAAACCAAGTACGAATCCTTAATCCTTAATCCTTGTCATTTTGTTTCCTTTGGATTCGTTTCTTAAAAATATTTTCATCATCCTTAGTCTTAAATGATGATATTATTGAATATCTTTGGCTCGTAGTGCAAAGATGAATGATTCTGAAGAATATCTTTGGCACTGTAGTGCAAAGATGAGCAGTGTTGAGATGAACATGACCGATTGATTAATATCTTTGGCTGTAGTGCAAAGATGAGCAGGTGTTTAAATGAACATGACCGGTGATGAATATCTTTGGCACTGTAGTGCAAAGATGAATATTTGATTCAGATGCATATTGATTGATGTTACGGGGATAAAATATTGATGATGGACTTTTAAATTCATAGATTATAGTAGATTTCATTCTCTACGTAACTCTTACATGAATTATTATTTCATTGCGAATATTGATCTCGAAATTTGTTTGTCTATTGTATTCTATCGATTTTTCCTGTTGAAGACTAACGATAATTTGTTGTATATTATCTTAGTCATAATATTCTTTTCTTGGGCTAGTTGAGCTCACCTTTTCCTTGTTGTTCATTTTTTTCTTCTCGGGGAGGCGAGAATGTAGCAGTACTAGTCGGGGGTATGGAATGAAGGTTCTAGAGAGAGTTGTTTGGTAGTTCTCACCATTTTGTAAAATAATGAATCAATAATTATGATGGGGATTTATTTGCGTGTGGATATTGTCTACAGAAGACAATATTATATTTAAACTCACAATTATATATTGTGCGTATTTCACACGACATTTGTATTATTGAAGTTGTAGTTTGCTTCTTGTACCATGTATTTGGCGACTCGAGAATAGGTGTTGTGTATACTATTTTGGGGGCGTCCACCAGATTAATATCGAGCTATAAGTAAAAGCCCCGAGCCTCATTTGGTGACTTCTGTTGATGGGGAATGCAACCGGACTCTGCAGTAGGGACGCCTTGGATTCTGCGGTGGTGGCTGATAAGTATCAATGTGAGGTCTTGACACAAGTTGGTGTCGAGTCGCGAGTTAGTATCGAGCTTAGGGATATGATCTCTGGCGGAGATCGGGGAATAGAACTAGGAGGGAGGCAGAGTAAATCCGCCGCTAGTGTGTCCTACCTAAGCTTATTTGTTAGTTGGTCGGTATATAGGGATATTATGTGATATATTGATTTCCTTAATTAACCCTTATTTTATGGCGAGTATTTGAGAATGTCATTTGAGAATATTAATGATTGGAGCAAATGAGGTAGTGGAGATGCTGTACTCACCCAGCGAGGAGAGCGTGCAACAGTGGTAATGTTCCTCTGTGAACAACACCCCGAGCGAGATGATGAGCGAGGGATGTTTAGAAGCTTTTTGCAGTTCATGCAAAATCGACGAGGAGACTTCGTGTTCAAAATCTGAGGAGGAAATGATAGCAATTCACGGGTGGTCACTGACAAGCAGTTCAAAGAGTTGGGACCACGAGTGCAGGGAAGCCGGATCCGATTAAAGCGGAGGCGTGGGTCAAAACAAATTACCAAGATATTCGATGTCTTGGGATGCGGATTAACAGAAAGTTCCATTCGCCACCTTTATGTAAAGTGGCGAGGCGGATTCTTGGTGGGAATCGTGAAGTGTACCCATCCAGTGCACTTTCGGCATATCGGGAGCGTTTGAAGCAGTTCAATGACAAGTACTTTCCACGAAAGTATTCGTCGTATGAAGGAAGTGGAGTTTATTAGACTAGAAGCGAGAATAACATGGCGGTGTCCCGAGTCTGGCGAAGTTCGCGGAGTTATCGAGTTGCACCTCATTTGGTGGAGAATGAGGAATGTATGACGCGGATGTTTACGAGAGGTTTGAAACGACATACGTCGATATCTCATTTCTCATAAATTTTCTCTCTATTAGGATGTTGTCAATGGGGCTCGGTTGTTAGAGCGAGATAACGATACGTTCAACCGAGGGACCATAACCGAGGATCATCAAGAAGATAGCGATCATCGAATAACGATAACCCGATGGAGAAAGAAGAATAATCTGACAAAAGCGGTAACCACTCACGGTGGTAATCGTGGCCGTGAAAATAGAAGAAGCGAGTCGGGAGGAGATTTTAAAGAGGAGATTCAACAACGACCATGTGAAGGCGTCGGCGCTAGTAGCAACTAGTTTTAAGGGAGGAGAAGCGACCACCGGTCATATGCTACAAAATGCGGAAAAGAGGACATATCGGTCAAGCGCCCTACAACAGATTTAAGGTATGCTATAATTGTGGAAAAGAAGGACATATCGCTCGAGATTATGCGATATCGAAACCGATCCAGTGGGAATGGTGACTCAAAAGGATGTCCCGAGAAAAGTCAAAGTCAGCGATTAGGGAAGAGCGTTTGTTGTATTGGTCAAAATCACGAGGAACGACGAAAGTGCTTGCAGGTTAGTTAATTATAAATTCTTGCGAAGTATATACCTTACTAGATATTGGTTCTACCCATTCTTTTATCTCTCTTACTTGCGCTCAGCGTTTGAACTTGACTACGGAGAAATTAAACTTTGACCTATCTGTGGAGACTCCATTAGGAGAAACTTTCATTACATCTCGTTGTTTATAAATCTTGCTTGATTCGAGTTGGCACTATCACATTACTGTTAACCTTATTTCTATAGAGATATTTGTTTTTGATGTGATTTTAAGGTTAACTACTCATCATCGCCAAAATTGATTATTTTTCGTAAGGTTGTTAGTTTTCATATTCCTAAGCAACTTTGTTATTCAATTCAAGCAATCAAACCATTGTAGTCAAACATTTTCATATCAAGCCATGAAGTCATTCGTTTATTACGGATGTCAAATTTTCTTAGTCCATGTTATGGATTTGAATAAAGACACGTCGATTTGAATAATATTCTGTTGTTATTGATTTTTCCTGACGTATTTCTGAAGAATTTCTTGGCTTACTCCCAAAGCCTGATATTAAATTTTGTATCGACTTTGAACCCGGTACAAAACTCATTTCTAAAATCTCATATCGAATGGCTCCTATTGAACTTGAGGAGTTAAAAATTCAACTATAGAATTTGGTACCTGAGCCTTTATCTTGTGACTTCCTTTGTGGAATTCACCTAAGCCAGACTCTCTGTAGGGGCGTCATATTCGATGCGATAGTAAAGCGATAGGTGTCATTGTGACGTCTTATCCAAGATTGGGATATGAGTCGCGATTGAGAGCAACCTAAGTCGATGTCGAAATACGTAGCTTTCTAGGCTTAGTTGGTTATTATCGGAGATTCGTTGAAGGATATTCTCGAATCGCTATTCCATTAACTTGGTGACTCGTAGAGATACAAAATTCAAATGGAGCGAGGAATGTGGGAAGAGCTTGAAGAACTCAAGAGGAGACTCATTTGAGACATGTTACGATCATGCCATCTGGAAAAGCGAGCGTGGTAGGCGACGCGATGAGTAGAAGATCATATGAGGAGCGAGAGTGCGATGATGTCAAGTATCGATAGAGCCAACTTTAATAAAAAGTTAAGATTGCTCAAGCCACTTGACTCGGGCTGATGCGCGTATGAAGAAGAAAGTACAAGAAGGAGCTATTAGGGCGAGAATTGATGAAGAAGGAATACTTGAGTCCACTCTAGACTTTGTGTTCTAACGACTACGATTTGAAGTACAAGATTATGATGGAGGCACACAATACGCCATTTGCAATCCATCACTGGAAGTACTAAAATGTATCGTGATCTTGACATACATTTTGGTGGAGCAATATGAAGAGAGAGATTGCAAAGTTTATCTCGATGTGTTTAACTTGCCAGCGTGTAAAGGCGGAGCATCTTGTACCTAAGGGTCCGTTGCAACCACTTGAGATTAGGAATGCAAGTGGGAACACATTACTATGGATTTAGATTACGGGTCTTCTCTACGGTTTCTCAAGGCATCAATGCTTTATTTGGGTTATTGTTGATAGATTAACCAAGTCTGCTCATCATTTCTTACCGTCGAGAGACTTATTCCTTGAGCGTCTTGCTAGTATATGCGTGAATGAGATGAGATTGCATGGCATGCCGGTATCCATAGTTTTAGATCGTGACCCAAGATTCACTTCATGATTTTGGGTTAGAAAGCTATGGACACAATTTACGATTGATTTGGCATACCATCCTCAAGCGGATGGGCAATCGGAAAGGACTACTCAAACTCTTGAAGATATATTAAAACTACTGTGTCCTAGATTTCAAAGGAAGTTGGGATAAGTACTTGCCATTGGTGGAATTCTTATACAACAATAGTTATTAAACAAATATAGGCATGGTTCCATTGAAGCATTATATGGACAAAAATGTCGTTCTCGATATGTTGGGATGAGGTGGGTGAAGCAACATTGTTGGGACCCGAAAGTTAAATGCGATATGACTAATGATTCGACAACGTATACATAAAGCAGCACAAAAGATCGACAAAAGAGTTATGCGGATCTTCATTGAAAGGGCGTGGAATTTAATGTAGGGGATCATGTATTGTTGCGAGTTGCTCCATGGAAGGTGTTACAAGATTTGGGAAGAGAGGAAAGCTCAATCCATGATTTATTGGTCCATTTCAAATTCTTGGCCCGAGTAGGAAATGTAGCCTATAGACTTGCATTACCTCCGAGTATGTCTCGTGTTCATAATGTGTTTCACATATATGTACTTAAATAAATATGTGAAAGACCCGAACCACGTTATTGAGTTAGAACCCAGAGACTTAACGTATGAGGAGGTACTGTCAAGATTTTGGATAGGAAGGAGCATGTCCTACTGTGTGAAAGGTCATACCACAAGTTAAAGTTTTGTGGAGGAATCATGCTATAGAGAAATGACACGGGAATTGGAAGCGGAAATGAAAGCGAGGTATCCTCACCTTTTGAAACACCAGCACGTCACGTCAATTTCGAGGACAAAATTTCATAAGGAGGGAGGTTGTAAGACCCCGAAATTTTTTTTTAAATAAAAAGGAATTTCCTTTATTTATTATTTTGAAATAGTAAGGGTTGATTTGATTAATGTGGATAGTTAAGGGTTAAATATGCAAATATTTCAAAATAAGCAAGTGGTTATAAAATATTCATTATCGTGGGGAATATTCGTTTGGTCGTGGAATATTAAATCTTTGTCGGGGAATATTAAATGCTGACGGTATGACCATGTGTGGGCCCATGTGAAAGCGATTGGATGAAGAAAGCGACAAATATAAGTTGTTTTTAAATAGCAGGCGTAGTTATTCACAGATTATCTTGTTGGAATACCGGTGGTTAAAAACACACTAATCTGGCGTTGTTGAGCAGTAGCACTGCGGTATTGCACCAATTATTGATTCTTACGTAAGAAGGCACTACTCGATAATGGTTACGATAATTCTTATTCGATTATTTTATTGAGTTAATAATTCTTTGCGTTGATATTTTATATTCTTTGTTGTTTGATAATTGTCATTTACGGTATCTTTCATTATCGAAGCAATAATTCATATTATCTGAATAATATTATTAGATAACATTATTGGCGATGTCTAGAAAGTTACATCTAAGGAGAGGTTTGGTCACCTAATTGCGGCATGATGAAGAAATTCTTATTGGAAAGCCCCTACTCACAGGAGCTACACGGTTGTCAATATTGTGATTACGTAATATTATTTGTGAATAATTAATTATTGATTTATATGATGAGGAAAATATTGATTTTATGTGGATATAGATGGAGAAAATTTTTAAAATGACAATTGTTGAAAATTAATATTTTATCTTTTTACGATAAAATAATTCATTTAAATATATTATTTTAATAATATATTAGCGGTGATATTTTTACAACGAATGTGGGATATATGAGTATCTGAGGAGGAAGAGTATTTTTGTTGCAATAAATGTTTAAAACATGTTAAACATGTCGGTGGACCCCATTT
Source organism: Panax quinquefolius (assembly GCA_020205615.1). Classification (NCBI taxonomy): domain Eukaryota; kingdom Viridiplantae; phylum Streptophyta; class Magnoliopsida; order Apiales; family Araliaceae; genus Panax; species Panax quinquefolius. The sequence goes on along the minus strand of CM035163.1, from coordinate 43,375,773 downwards.
ATTGGTTGAAATTTGATTATAGCTTGTAAAATTGCCCGTTTGTGGATTTGGTCAATTTTCGATTGGAATTTGGAAAAACTTTCTTACGCAAAGTTGTAGAGAATTGAATTTCCTATAAAACTCGCGAGATTGAATTTTCTGATGAAAGGGCTATTTATTATGAATTATTGAAGTTAGAAAGCTCAAAATAATTGATTTTGGAAGTTTAAAATATTTAAAATTAGAAAAACGTTTTTTCTTATTTTTTTCTAGAAGGTGGCATGTGTTTGATGCTGAAATCAGATTCTAGACATGTGTAGAAAATAATATAATTATATTATTAATTTATTAAATTTTACGCTTTGGTGTTCTAGCGATTTCTATAAATAGGGTCTTGGGTTAGAATTGAAAATCACACGAAGCTGAAGTTTTCTCTCTCTATATTATCGGCGTATTCTTGTGAGTATTTTGAGTATACTTTGAGTATTGCTATACGGTGCAAGTCAAGTCATAGCCTTTATATCAGGTGTTTAAATTTAGAAATCTTGATCTTTCGAGGTAAGGGATATTATTTTTTTGTAATGATATTATTTCTTGATATCATTATCTTTGAAATATTGATCTGAAGTTTTTATCAAATTTGGAACTTTTTCATGTCGGGGTTACTATTCATGGGTTCTTATTCATGAGTTCTTATTCACGAGTTACTTATTTCATGAGTTCTTATTCACGAAGATTTTATTCAAAAGTACTATTCATGAAGCGTGAAGATGTTTTTGTGGAATTTCTATCTTTTGGTGTCGGAGTTACTATTCACGTATCGGCCTTTATTCACGTATCTGACTTTATTCACGTATGGTACTTATTCATAGAAAAATAAAATTTCTTCTTTTTTCGTCAAAACATCTAATACGGATACTAACTTCGATTGTATCCATGTTTTGATCATTCTTGAATTTTACACCACTATGATTATTTTTGAGGTATTTTTGGGCGTGGATAAAACCAAATCGAATCCTTAATCCTTAATCCTTGTCATTTTGTTTCCTTTGGATTCGTTTCTTAAAAATATTTTCATCATCCTCGGTCTTAAATGATGATATTATTGAATATCTTTGGCTGTAGTGCGAAGATGAATGATTTCTGAAGAATATCTTTGGCTGTAGTGCAAAGATGAGCAGTGTTGAGATGAACATGGCCAGATTGATTAATATCTTTGGCACTGTAGTGCAAAGATGAGCAAGTGTTTAAATGAACATGACCCGGTGATGAATATCTTTGGCACTGTAGTGCAAAGATGAATATTTGATTCGAGATGCATATTGATTGATGTTACGGGGATAAAATATTGATGATGAATTTATTAAATTCATAGATTATAGTAGATTTCATTCTCTACGTAACTCTTACATGAATTATTATTTCGCGCGAATATTGATCACGAAACTTGTTGTCTATTGTATTCATCAGATTTTTTCCTGTTGAAGACTAACGATAATTTGTTGTATATTATCTTAGTCATAATATTCTTTCTTGGGCTAGTTGAGCTCACCCTTTTCCTTGTTGTTCCATTTTTTTTTTCTTCTCGGGAGGCGAGAATGTAGCGAGTACTAGTCGGGGTATGGAATGAAGGGTTAGAGAGAGTTGTTTAGTAGTCCTCACCATTTTTGTAAAATAATGAATCAATAATTATGATGGGGATTTATTTGCGTGTGGATATTGTCTAGAAGACAATATTATATTTAAACTCACATTATATATTGTGCGTATTTCACGACATTTGTATTATTGAAGTTGTAGTTTGCTTCTTGTACCATGTACCATGTATTTGGCGACTCGAGAATGGGTGTTGTGTATACCTATTTTGGGGCGTCACGGTTAATATCGAGTATAAGTAAAAACCCCGAGCCTCTCCATTTGGTGACTTCTGTTGATGGGGGATGCAAGAAGCGACTCTCTCAAGTAGGGGCCTTGGATTTAATGGTATGGCAAACTAATAAATATCGATGTGAGTCTTGACCTGAGTTGGTGTCCGAATTATACGATTGGTATCGAGCTTAGGGATATGATCTCTGGCGGAGATCGGGGAATAGAACTAGGAGGGAGGCGAGTAAATCCTTCGCTAGTGTGTCTACCTAAGCTTATTTGTTAGTTAGTCGGTATATAGGGATATTATGTGATATATTGATTTCCTTAATTAACCCTTATTTTATGGCGGTATTTGAGAATGTCATTGAGAATATTATGATTGGAGCAAATGAGGCCCAGTGGAGATGCTGTACTCACCAGCGAGGAGAGCGTCTGACAGTGGTAATGTTCCTCTGTGAACAACACCATTTGGCGAGATGATGAGCGAGGGGATGTTTAGAAGCTTTTTGCAGTTCATGCAAAATCGAGACGAGGAGACTTCGTGTTCAAAATCTGAGGAGGAAATGATAGCAATTCACGGGTGGTCACGACCAAGCGGTTCAAAAGTTGGGACCACGAGTGCAGGGAAGCGGATCCGATTAAAGGCGGAGGCGTGGGTCAAACAAATTACCAAGATATTCGATGTCTTGGGATGCGGAGAACAGAAAGTTCCATTCGCCACCTTTATGTTAAGTGGCGAGGTGATTCTTGGTGGGAATCGTGAAGCGTACCCATCCATTTTCGGCATGTCGTGGGAGAGCGTTTGAAGCAGTTCAATGACAAGTACTTCCACGAAAGTATTTCGTCGTATGAAGGAAGTGGAGTTTATTAGACTAGGCGAGAATAACATGGCGGTGTCCCGGTCTGGCGAAGTTAGCGGAGTTATCGAGGTTGCACCTCATTTGGTGGAGAATGAGGAGCATTATGGCGGATGTTTACGAGAGGTTTGAAACCCGACATACGTCGGTATCTCATTTCTCATAAATTTTCTCTCTATTGAGGATGTTGTCAGCGAGGGCTCGGTTGTTAAGCGAGATAACGAAATACGTTCAATGAGGGACCATAACGAGGATCATCTAGAAGATAGCGGTCATCGAATAACGATAACCGGTAGGAGAAAGAAGAATCTGAGACAAAGCGGTAACCACTCTGGTGGTAATCGTGGCCATGAAAATAGAAGAAGCGAGTCGGGAGGAGATTTAAAAAAAGAGGAGATTCAACAACGACCATGTGAAGGCGTCGGCGCCGATGCAACTAGTTTTAAGGGAGGAGAAGCGACCGTTGGGTCGTATGTTACAAAATGCGGAAAAGAGGACATATCATCAAAGCGCCTAGCAGTTTAAGGTATGCTATAATTGTGGAAAAGAAGGACATATCGCTCGAGATTATGCGATATCGAAACCCAGATCCGTGAGGAATGGTGACTCAAAAGGATGTCCAGAAAAGTCAAAGTCAGCGATTAGGAAGGCGTTTGTTGTGGTGGTCAAAATCGAGGAACGACGAAGTTAGCAGGTTAGTTAATTATAAATTCTTGCGAAGTATATACCTTACTAGATATTGGTTCTACCCATTCTTTTTTATCTCTCTTACTTGCGCTCAGCGTTTGAACTTGACTACGGAGAAATTAAACTTTGACCTATCTGTGGAAACTCCATTAGGAGAAACTTTCATTACATCAGTTGTTTATAAATCTTGCTTGATTCGAGTTGGCACTATCACATTACACATTAACCTTATTTCTATAGAGATATTTGTTTTTGATGTGATTTTAAGGTTAACTACTCATAAATGCCGAAATTGATTATTTTCGTAAGGTTGTTAGTTTTCATATTCCTAAGCAACTTTGTTATTGAATTCAAGCAATCAAACCATTGTAGTCAAACATTTTCATATCAAGCCATGAAGTCGTTCGTTTATTACGGATGTCAAATTTTCTTAGTCCATGTTATGGATTTGAATAAAAGACACGTCGATTTGAATAATATTCTGTTGTTATTGATTTTTCTGGCGTATTTCTGAAGAATTTCTTGGCTTACTCCCAAAAGCGATATTAAATTTTGTATCGACTTTGAACCGGTACAAAACTCATTTCTAAAATCTCATATCGAATGGCTCTATTGAACTTGAGGAGTTAAAAATTCAACTATAAATTTGGTACTGAGCCTTTATCTTGTGACTTCCTTTGTGGAATTCACTAAGCAGAACTCTCTGTGGGGGCGTCGTATTAGATGCGATAGTAAAGCGATAGGTGTCATTGTGACGTCTTTATCAAGATTGGGATATGAGTCGCGATTGAGAAGCAACCTAAGTCGATGTCGAAATCGTAGCTTTGAGGCTTAGTTGGTTATTATCGGAGATTCGTTGAAGGATATTCTCGAATCGCTATTCCATTACTTGGTGACTTCGTAGAGATACAAAATTCGAATGGAAGCGAGGAATGTGGGAAGAGCTTGAAGAACTCGAGAGGAGACTCATTTATTACACATATTACGATCATGCCATCTGGAAAAGCGAGCGTGGTAGGCGGGCGATGAGTAGAAGATCATATCTTGAGGAGCGAGTGCGATGATGTCAAGTATCGCATAGAAGCCGACTTTAATAGAAAAAGTTAAGATTGCTCAAGCCGCAGGCTTCGGAGTTGATCGTATGAAGAAGAAAGTACTGAAGGAGCTATTAGGGCGAGAATTGATGAAGAAGGAATACTTGAGTCCACTCTAGACTTTGTGTTCTAACGACTACGATTTGAAGTACAAGATTATGATGGAGGCACACAATCGCCATTTGCAATCCATCTGGAAGTACTAAAATGTATCGTGATCTTGACATACATTTTGGTGGAGCAATATAAGAGAGAGATTGCAAAGTTTATCTCGATGTGTTTAACATAGCGTGTAAAGGCGGAGCATCTTGTACCTAAGGGTCGTTGCAACCACTTGAGATTAGGAATGGAAGTGGGAACACATTACTATGGATTTCGTTACGGGTCTTCCTACGGTTTCTCAAGGCATCAATCTTATTTGGGTTATTGTTGATAGATTAACCAAATCGCTCATTTCTTACCGTCACGAGAGACTTATTCCTTGAGCGTCTTGCTAGTATATGCGTAAATGAGATTGTGAGATTGCATGGCATGCCGGTATCCATAGTTTTAGATCGTGACCCAAGATTCACTTCATGATTTTGGGTTGGTTTAGAAAGCTATGAGAGCGCAATTTACGATTCGGTTTGGCATACCATCCTCAAAGCGGATGAAGCAATCGAGAAAGGACTACTCAAACTCTTGAAGATATATTAAAACTACGTGTCCTAGATTTCAAAGGAAGTTGGGATAAGTACTTGCCATTGGTGGAATTCTCATACAATAATAGTTATTAAACAAATATAGGCATGGTTCCATTTGAAGCATTATATGGACGAAAATGTCGTTCTCGATATGTTGGGATGAGGTGGGTGAAGCAACATTGTTGGGACCCGAGTTAATGCGATATTATGACTAATGATTCGACAAGCGTATACAAAGCGGCACAAGATCGACAAAAAGAGTTATCGGATCTTCATTGAAAGGGCGTGGAATTTAATGTGGGGATCATGTGTATTGTTGCGAGTTGCTCCATGGAAGGGTGTTACAAGATTTGGGAGAGAGGAAAGCTCGATCCATGATTTATTGGTCCATTTCAAATTCTTGTAGAGTAGGAAATGTAGCCTATAGACTTGCGTTACCTCAAAGTATGTCTCGTGTTCATAATGTGTTTCACATATCGTGCCGTAAATATGTGAAAGACCGAACCACGTTATTGAGTTAGAAGCAGGACGAGATAATAGAAGACTTAGCGTATGAGGAGGTACTGTCAAGATTTTGGATAGGAAGGAGCATGTCCTACTGCATGAAAGGTCATACCACAAGTTAAAGTTTTGTGGAGGAATCATGCTATAGAGGAAATGACACAGGAATTGGAAGCGGAAATGAAAGCGAGGTATCCTCACCTTTTGAAAAACACAGTGTCGTCGTCGATTTCGAGGGCGAAATTTCATAAGGAGGGAGGTTGTAAGACCCCAAAAATTTTTTAAATAAAAGGAATTTCCTTTATTTATTATTTTGAAATAGTAAGGGTTGATTTGATTAATGTGGATAGTTAAGGGTTAAATATGCAAATATTTCAAAATAAGCAAGTGGTTATAAAATATTCATTATTGTGGGGAATATTCGTTTGGTCGTGGAATATTAAATGCTTTGTCGGGGAATATTAAATGCTGACAGTAGCTTGACATGTGTGTGGGCCCATGTGAAAGCGATTGGATGAAGAAAGCGACAAATATAAGTTGTTTTTAAATAGCGGCGTAGTTATTCACAGATTATCTTGTTGGAATACCGGTGGTTAAAACACACTAATCTGGCGTTGTTGAGCGGTAGCTGCGGTATTGCACCAATTATTGATTCTTACGTGAAGAAGCACTACTCGATAATGGTTACGATAATTCTTATTCGATATTTTATTGAGTTAATAATTCTTTGCGTTGATATTTTATATTCTTTGTTGTTTGATAATTGTCATTACGGTATCTTTCATTATCGAAGCAATAATTCATATTATCTGAATAATATTATTAGATAACATTATTGGCAATGTCTAGAAAGTTACATCTAAGGAGAGGTTTGGTCACCTAATTGCTTGCTTGATGAAGAAATTCTTATTGGAAAGCCCCCTCTTTCAGGAAGCTGCACGGTTGTCGATATTGTGATTACGTAATATTATTTGTGAATAATTAATTATTGATTTATATGATGAGGAAAATATTGATTTTATGTGGATATAGATGGAGAAAATTTTTAAAATGACAATTGTTGAAAATTAATATTTTATCTTTTACGATAAAATAATTCATTTAAATATATTATTTTAATAATATATTAGCGGTGATATTTTACAACGAATGTGGGATATATGAGTATCTGAGGAGGAAGAGTATTTTTGTTGCAATAAATGTTTAAAACATGTTAAACATGTGTCGGTGGACCCCATTTATTTGGTGAAATTTGATTATAGCTTGTAAAATTGCCCGTTTGTGGATTTGGTCAATTTCTGATTGGAATTTGGAAAAACTTTCTTTACGCAAAGTTGTAGAGAATTGAATTTCCTATAAAACTCGCGAGATTCGAATTTTTCTGATGAAAGGGCTATTTATTATGAATTATTGAAGTTTCGAAGCTCAAAATAATTGATTTTGGAAGTTTAAAATATTTAAAATTAGAAAAACGTTTTTTCTTATTTTTTCTAGAAGGTGGCATGTGTTTGATGGCTGAAATCAGATTCTAGACATGTGTAGAAAATAATATAATTATATTATTAATTTATTAAATTTTACGCTTTGGTGTTCTAGCGATTTCTATAAATAGGGTCTTGGGTTAGAATTGAAAATCACACGAAGCTGAAGTTTTCTCTCTCTATATTATCGGCGTATTCTTGTGAGTATTTTGAGTATACTTTGAGTATTGCTATCTGGTGCAAGTCAAGTCATAGCTTTATATCAGGTGTTTAATTTAGAAATCTTGATCTTTCGAGGTAAGGGATATTATTTTTTTTTGTAATGATATTATTTCTTCAATATCATTATCTTTGAAATATTGATCTGAAGTTTTTATCAAATTTGGAACTTTTTTTTCATGTGGGGTTACTATTCATGGGTTCTTATTCATGAGTTCTTATTCACGAGTTCTTATTAAGCATGAGTTCTTATTCACGAGTTCTTATTCACGAGTACTATTCATGAAGCGTGAAGATGTTTTTGTGGAATTTCTATCTTTTGGTGTGGAGTTACTATTCACGTATACGGCCTTATTCACGTATTATCTGCCTTTATTCACATTATCTCGGCACTATTCACATTATCTGGTACTATTCATAGAAAAATAAAATTTCTTCTTTTTCGTCAAAACATCTAATACGGATACTAACTCGATTGTATCCATGTTTTGATCATTCTTGAATTTTACACCACTATGATTATTTTTGAGGTATTTTTTGGGCGTGGATAAAACCAAATACGAATCCTTAATCCTTAATCCTTGTCATTTTGTTTCCTTTGGATTCGTTTCTTAAAAATATTTTTCATCATCCTCGGTCTTAAATGATGATATTATTGAATATCTTTGGCACATGTAGTGCAAAGATGAATGATTTCTGAAGAATATCTTTGGCTTTTGTAGTGCAAAGATGAGCAGTGTTGAGATGAACATAATGGATTGATTAATATCTTTGGCTGTAGTGCAAAGATGAGCAGTGTTTAAATGAACATGACCCGGTGATGAATATCTTTGGCTGTAGTGCAAAGATGAATATTTGATTCGAGATGCATATTGATTGATATTTACGGGGATAAAATATTGATGATGAATTTATTAAATTCATAGATTATAGTAGATTTCATTCTCTACGTAACTCTTACATGAATTATTATTTCATTGCGAATATTGATCGAAACTTGTTGTCTATTGTATTTATCATTTTTTTCCTGTTGAAGACTAACGATAATTTGTTGTATATTATCTTAGTCATAATATTCTTTCTTGGGCTAGTTGAGCTCACCCTTTTCCTTGTTGTTCCATTTTTTTCTTCTCGGGGAGGCGAGAATGTAGCGAGTCTTTAGTCGGGGGGTATGGAATGAAGGTTACAGAGAGAGTTGTTTAGTAGTCCTCACCATTTTTGTAAAATAATGAATCAATAATTATGATGGGGATTTATTTGCGTGTGGATATTGTCTAGAAGACAATATTATATTTAAACTCACAGTATATATTGTGCGTATTTCACACGACATTTGTATTATTGAAGTTGTAGTTTGCTTCTTGTACCATGTATTTGGCGACTCGAGAATGGGTGTTGTGTATACCTATTTTGGGGCGTCACGGTTAATATCGAGCTATAAGTAAAACCTAGAGCCTCTCATTTGGTGACTTCACATTGATGGGGGATGCAAAAGCGGACTCTCCGTGGGGGCCTTGGATTCTGTGGTGGCAAACTGATAAGTATCGATGTGAGAGTCTTTGTGGTTGAAGTTGGTGTGAGAGTACATGATTGGTATCGAGCTTAGGGATATGATCTCTGGCGGAGATCGGGGAATAGAACTAGGAGGGAGGCAGAGTAAATCCTTAGCTAGTGTGTCCTACTAAGCTTATTTGTTAGTTAGTGGGTATATAGGGATATTATGTGATATATTGATTTCCTTAATTAACCCTTATTTTATGGCGGTATTTGAGAATGTCATTGAGAATATTATGATGGAGTAAATGAGGCCAGTGGAGATACTGTACTCACCAGCGAGGAGAGCGTGCTGTGGTGGTAATGTTCCTCTGTGAACAACACTTTGGCGAGATGATGAGCGAGGGGATGTTTAGAAGCTTTTTGCAGTTCATGCAAAATCGAGACGAGGAGACTTCGTGTTCAAAATCTGAGGAGGAAATGATAGCAATTCACGGGTGGTCACGACCAAGCGATTCGAAAGTTGGGACCACGAGTGCAGGGAAGCGGATCCGATTAAAGGCGAGGCGTGGGTCAAACAAATTACCAAGATATTCGATGTCTTGGGATGCGGAAGAGAAAGTTCCATTCGCCGCCTTTATGTTCCGTGGCGGCGGATTCTTGGTGGGAATCGTGAAGCGTACCCATCATTTGCACTTTCGGCATATCGTAGGAGAGCGTTTGAAGCAGTTCAATGACAAGTACTTCCACGAAAGTATTCGTCGTATGAAGGAAGTGGAGTTTATTAGACTAGAAGAATAACATGGCGGTGTGTCGATCTGGCGAAGTTGGCGGAGTTATCGAGGTTGCACCTCATTTGGTGGAGAATGAGGAGCGTATGGCCGCGGATGTTTACGAGAGGTTTGAAACACGACATCGTCGTCGATATCTCATTTCTCATAAATTTTCTCTCTATTGGATGTTGTCAGCGAGGGCTCGGTTGTTAGAAGCGAGATAGCGAATACGTTCAATGGGGACCATAACGAGGATCATCAGAAGATAGCGATCATCGAATAAGCGATAACCGGCGGAGAAAGAAGAATCTGAGACAAAAGCGGTAACCACTCTGGTGGTAATCGTGGCCATGAAAATAGAAGAAGCGAGTGGGAGGAGATTTTTAAAAGGAGATTCAACAAGCGACCATGTGAAGGCGTCGGCGCTTGATAGCAACTAGTTTTAAGGGAGGAGAAGCGACCACCGGTCGTATGTTACAAATCGGAAAAAGAGGACATATCATCAAAGCGCCTAGCAGTTTAAGGTATGCTATAATTGTGGAAAAGAAGGACATATCGCTCGAGATTATGCGATATCGAAACCTAGATCCGGCGGGAATGGTGACTCAAAAAGGATGTCCCGAGAAAAGTCAAAGTCAGCGATTAGGGAAGGCGTTTTGTGTTGGTCAAAATGCGAGGAAACGACGAAGTTAGCGCAGGTTAGTTAATTATAAATTCTTTGCGAAGTATATACCTTACTAGATATTGGTTCTACCCATTCTTTTATCTCTCTTACTTGCGCTCAGCGTTTGAACTTGACTACGGAGAAATTAAACTTTGACCTATCTGTGGAGACTCCATTAGGAGAAACTTTCATTACATCCGTTGTTTATAAATCTTGCTTGATTGAGTTGGCACTATCACATTTACATTAACCTTATTTCTATAGAGATATTTGTTTTTGATGTGATTTTAAGGTTAACTACTCATCAAATGCAGAAATTGATTATTTTCGTAAGGTTGTTAGTTTTCATATTCTATGACACTTTGTTATTGAATTCAAGCAATCAAACCATTGTAGTCAAACATTTTCATATCAAGCCATGAAGTCATTCGTTTATTACGGATGTCAAATTTTCTTAGTCCGTGTTATGGATTTGAATAAAGACACGTCGATTTGAATAATATTCTGTTGTTATTGATTTTTTCTGCGTATTTCTGAAGAATTTCTTGGCTTACTCCCAAAGCGATATTAAATTTTGTATCGACTTTGAACCGGTACAAAACTCATTTCTAAAATCTCATATCGAATGGCTCTATTGAACTTGAGGAGTTAAAAATTCAACTATAAATTTGGTACTGAGCCTTTATCTTGTGACTTCCTTTGTGGAATTCACTAAGCGAACTCTCTGTAGGGGCGTCATATTAGATGCGATAGTAAAGCGCGATAGGTGTCATTGTGACGTCTTTATCAAGATTGGGATATGAGTCGCGTTTGAGAAGCAACCTAAGTCGATGTCGAAAATCGTAGCTTTCTAGGCTTAGTTGGTTATTATCGGAGATTCGTTGAAGGATATTCTCGAATCGCTATTCCATTAACTTGGTGACTCGTAGAGATACAAAATTCGAATGGAGCGAGGAATGTGGGAAGAGCTTGAAGAACTCGAGAGGAGACTCATTTAAATACATATTACGATCATGCCATCTGGAAAAGCGAGCGTGGTAGGCGCGCGATGAGTAGAAGATCATATCTTGAGGAGCGAGTGCGATGATGTCAAGTATCGCATAGAGCCGACTTTAATAGAAAAAGTTAAGATTGCTCGAGCCCAGGCTCGGGATGATGCGTATGAAGAAGAAAGTACAAGAAGGAGCTATTAGGGGCGAGAATTGATGAAGAAGGAATACTTGAGTCCACTCTAGACTTTGTGTTCCTAACGACTCGATTTGAAGTACAAGATTATGATGGAGGCACACAATCGCCATTTTGCAATCCATCTGGAAGTACTAAAATGTATCGTGATCTTGACATACATTTTGGTGGAACAATATGAGAGAGAGATTGCAAAGTTTATCTCGATGTGTTTAACTTGCCAGCGTGTAAAAGCGGAGCATCTTGTACCTAAGGGTCCGTTGCAACCACTTGAGATTAGGAATGGAAGTGGGAACACATTACTATGGGATTTCGTTACGGGTCTTCCTGCGGTTTCTCAAGGCATCAATCTATTTGGGTTATTGTTGATAGATTAACCAAATCGCTCATTTCTTCCGCAAATCTGAGAGACTTATTCCTTGAGCGTCTTTCTAGTATATGCGTAAATGAGATTGTGAGATTGCATGGCATGCCCTGTATCCATAGTTTTAGATCGTGACCCAAGATTCACTTCATGATTTTGGGTTGGGTTAGAAAGCTATAGACGCAATTTACGATTTGATTTGGCATACCATCCTCAAGCGGATGGGCAATCGATCGAAAGGACTACTCAAACTCTTGAAGATATATTAAAACTACGTGTCCTAGATTTCAAAGGAAGTTGGGATAAGTACTTGCCATTGGTGGAATTCTTATACAACAATAGTTATTAAACAAATATAGGCATGGTTCCATTGAAGCATTATATGGACGAAAATGTCGTTCTCGATATGTTGGGATGAGGTGGGTGAAGCAACATTGTTTGGGAGAGAGTTAATACGTATGACTAATGAAAAGACAAGCGATTATCTGTATAAAGCGGCACAAGATCGACAAAGAGTTATGCGGATCTTCATTGAAAGGGCGTGGAATTTAATGTAGGGATCATGTATTGTTGCGAGTTGCTCCATGGAAGGGTGTTACAAGATTTGGAAGAGAGGAAAGCTCGATCCATGATTTATTGGTCCATTTCAAATTCTTGTGGAAGTAGGAAATGTAGCCTATAGACTTGCGTTACCTCAAAGTATGTCTCGTGTTCATAATGTGTTTCACATATCGTGCTTACGTAAATATGTGAAAGACCGAACCACGTTATTGAGTTAGAACCAGGACGAGATAATAGAAGACTTAGCGTATGAGGAGGTACTGTCAAGATTTTGGATAGGAAGGAAGCATGTCCTACTGCATGAAAGGTTATACCACAAGTTAAAGTTTTGTGGAGGAATCATCTTTATAGAGGAAATGACACAGGAATTGGAAGCGGAAAATGAAAGCGAGGTATCCTCACCTTTTGAAACACACAGAATACGTCGTCGATTTCGAGGGACGAAATTTCATAAGGAGGGAGGTTGTAAGACCGAAATTTTTTTAAATAAAAGGAATTTCCTTTATTTATTATTTTGAAATAGTAAGGGTTGATTTGATTAATGTGGATAGTTAAGGGTTAAATATGCAAATATTTCAAAATAAGCAAGTGGTTATAAAATATTCATTATCGTGGGGAATATTCGTTTGGTCGTGGAATATTAAATGCTTTGTCGAGGAATATTAAATGCAATGACAATATGACCGTGTGTGAGCCCCATAACGGAAAGCGATTGGATGAAGAAAGCGACAAATATAAGTTGTTTTTAAATAACAGGCGTAGTTATTACAGAATTATCTTGTTGGAATACCGGTGGTTAAAAAACACACTGTCTGGCGTTGTTGAGCGAGTAGCTTTGCGGTATTGCACCAATTATTGATTCTTACGTGAAGGCACTACTCGATAATGGTTACTGATAATTCTTTATTCGATATTTTATTGAGTTAATAATTCTTTGCGTTGATATTTTATATTCTTTGTTGTTTGATAATTGTCATTACGGTATCTTTCATTATCGAAGCAATAATTCATATTATCTGAATAATATTATTAGATAACATTATTGGCAATGTCTAGAAAGTTACATACAGGAGAGGTTTGGTCACCTAATTAATTGCGCATGATGAAGAAATTCTTATTGGAAAGCCCCTCTTTCTGAGAGGCTGCTGGTTGTCGATATTGTGATTACGTAATATTATTTGTGAATAATTAATTATTGATTTATATGATGAGGAAAATATTGATTTTATGTGGATATAGATGGAGAAAATTTTAAAATGACAATTGTTGAAAATTAATATTTTATCTTTTACGATAAAATAATTCATTTAAATATATTATTTTAATAATATATTAACGGTGATATTTTACAATGAATGTGGGATATATGAGTATATCTGAGGAGGAAGAGTATTTTTGTTGCAATAAATGTTTAAAACATGTTAAACATGTCGGTGGACCCCATTTATTGGTGAAATTTGATTATAGCTTGTAAAATTGCCCGTTTGTGGATTTCGGTCAATTTTCGATTGGAATTTGGAAAAACTTTCTTACGCAAAGTTGTAGAGAATTGAATTTCCTATAAAAACTCGCGAGATTCGAATTTTCTGATGAAAGGGCTATTTATTATGAATTATTGAAGTTAGAAGCTCAAAATAATTGATTTTGGAAGTTTAAAATATTTAAAATTAGAGAAAACGTTTTTTTCTTTTTTTTCTAGAAGGTGGCATGTGTTTGATGGCTGAAATCAGATTCTAGACATGTGTAGAAAATAATATAATTATATTATTAATTTATTAAATTTTACGCTTTGGTGTTCTAGCGATTTCTATAAATAGGGTCTTAGGTTAGAATTGAAAATCACACGAAGCTGAAGTTTCTCTCTCTATATTATCGGCGTATTCTTGTGAGTATTTTGAGTATACTTTGAGTATTGCTATCTGGTGCAAGTCCAAGTCATAGCTTTATATCAGGTGTTTTAAATTTAGAAATCTTGATCTTTCGAGGTAAGGGATATTATTTTTTTTGTAATGATATTATTTCTTCAATATATCATTATCTTTGAAATATTGATCTGAAGTTTTATCAAATTTGGAACTTTTTCATGTGGGGTTACTATTCATGGGTTCTTATTCATGAGTTACTATTCACGAGTTACTATTATGATGAGTTCTTATTCACGAGATTCTTATTCACGAGTACTATTAATGAAGCGTGAAGATGTTTTTGTGGAATTTCTATCTTTTGGTGTCGGATTTACTATTCACGTATCGGCCTTTATTCACGATATCTGACACTATTCACGTATCGGTACTATTCATAGAAAAATAAAATTTCTTCTTTTTCGTCAAAACATCTAATGCGGATACTAACTCGATTGTATCCATGTTTTGATCATTCTTGAATTTTACACCACTATGATTATTTTTGAGGTATTTTTGGGCGTGGATAAAACCAAATACGAATCCTTAATCCTTAATCCTTGTCATTTTGTTTCTTTGGATTCGTTTCTTTAAAAATATTTTCATCATCCTCGGTCTTAAATGATGATATTATTGAATATCTTTGGCACTGTAGTGCAAAGATGAATGATTTCTGAAGAATATCTTTGGGCTGTAGTGCAAAGATGAGCAGTGTTGAGATGAACATAATGGATTGATTAATATCTTTGGCTGTAGTGCAAAGATGAGCAGTGTTTAAATGAACATGACCCGGTGATGAATATCTTTGGCTGTAGTGCAAAGATGAATATTTGATTCTAGATGCATATTGATTGATGTTTGGGGATAAAATATTGATGATGGGTATTAAATTCATAGATTATAGTAGATTTCATTCTCTACGTAACTCTTCTATGAATTATTATTTTCATTGCGAATATTGATTTGAAATTTGTTGTCTATTGTATTCTATCAGATTTTTCCTGTTGAAGACTAACGATAATTTGTTGTATATTATCTTAGTCATAATATTCTTTACTGGGCTAGTTGAGCTCACCCTTTTCCTTGTTGTTCCATTTTTTTTCTTCTCGGGAGGCGAGAATGTAGCGAAAGTACTAGTCGGGGTATGGAATGAAGGTTCTAGAGAGAGTTGTTTAGTAGTCCTCACCATTTTTGTAAAATAATGAATCAATAATTATGATGGGGATTTATTTGCGTGTGGATATTGTCTAGAAGACAATATTATATTTAAACTCACAGTATATATTGTAAGTATTTCACACGACATTTGTATTATTGAAGTTGTAGTTTGCTTCTTGTACCATGTATTTGGCGACTCGAGAATGGGTGTTGTGTATACCTATTTTGGGGTCTTACTAGGCTAGTTGAGCTCACCATTTTGCTTTCATTATTGTCTTCAGGAAATGAGAACGTAGCTGGGACTAGTCGGGGAATGGAGTGATGGTCCAGGATAAGTGGTTATAGTAGTTCTCACTATTCTGTGAAATAGTGTGATAATAATTGTAATGAGGACTCCATTGGGTGTGGATATTGTCTAGAAGATAATATTCGTGTTAAAACTCTCAGCTATATTTTGTCGTATTTTACACGACAGTTGTATAATTAAGTTTGTAGTTGTATTATGTACCATGTATCTGGCGACTCAAGATGGGTGATGTATACCTATTTTGGGGGAGTCACACCAACTATTTGATTAAATGTCCAAGTAGGGGCTGTTATAGTATAAAAGCATACTAGCTATGAATTAAAGTCCAAATCATGTCTACGGCCTCATACATTGAGATGAATGCCTCAAACATGCTTCTATGCTTAAAAATAACATGTTGTAGTATAACTTATATGCTATGATAATTTTATTTTAGATAGTAGAGTATCTTACTCCACGATCGTAGATCTCAACTTAAGAGTCATCTGTGGACCCCCACTTTGAGTCTCAAATTGGAATATTGTAAATTGATGTTCCTAGACCAATGAAAGAAGAATTAAAAGCCTACTAGGGTATGTTTTGAACAAAAGATAGAATCCCCGCATTTAGATATATTAAACCATGAACAAATAGCATACAGAAAGTACCTGTTGTGATAAAACTTGTACTTGAAAGTTTAAAGGCTGTTATGGTGGTTTAGTACTAACTCATGCTAATAATGCCTAGAAATAAGTTGTTTTGGTATTGATACATGAGCAAAGTTTCAAGCTTGTTAAAGTATGTGATGATGAGTTTTAAGGATAATTTGAAATTTATATGAATGCTTAGATAAACCTTGAATCATAGCTTGGGGACTATTTATGAGTAATAGCCAAAACTGAACTTCAACTCTAGATTAGAGGACTGTTTTGGTCAAGGGCAGTACCTGAACTTTTAAGTCAGTAAGGACACCATAATATGTCCATAATTAACATTTAAAAGTTGTTTCTTAACTTAGTTGAGGTCCATATTGAGTACTACTCAGTTTTCATGTTTAGGGTCTGAAAAGTAAGCTTTAAAGTGTCATCTAACACTTAAACGAAGAGAGGCCACACCTGAACCTTATAGGTAAGTTTCAATAGCTATAATATGGCATAAGTAAGCTACACAAGTTACTAAGTCTAAACCGTTTTAAATATTGGACTTGTTAAAAATCACGTTTTAGGCCAAAAGTGGTTTGTTTTGGATAAATTTTAGTACCTGATTTTTTAAGACTGTAATGAACTCATATAAAGTTGCTAATGCATGCTTGCGATGATTCCTAATCATTGCTATGACCAAAGCTAGTAAGAAAACCAAGTTATGATCTATTTTTTAAGCCTAAAGTGAGATTTGATGGGTCAAAATTAGTTAGATGACTAAACAAAGTGAGATGATGATAAAAGTAATCTTAGGCAACTAAAATGCACATGCCTAGACTGTCCAAGTAGCCAAAAATGAAATAAATTTAGGAAATGTCAAAATCAATTTTGGGGAAAAAGTTCTAAATTGTCCAGTTTGAGCCTCAGATAAAGTGGGCCTAGCTGATATGAATGAGAAACCTAAACCCTTATTAAAATACATTGGTATGTGGTCTAGAAGTAGGTAAAAATGGTAGAGCCAAAAGCTTAACCATGAAATTCCAACAAATCATCAAAGTAGGCAGTAAACTCAATTCTGCAACAGTTGGGTAGTAGAGTGGCTTTGCAGATATTAGAGTGAAAATCGCAGAGTGAACTCTGAAAATCATAGAATGAAAATAGTATATTGAAAATGAGTAAACACCCTAGTTTATGCCCAGTTTTGGTTAACTTCCATAACTGAATTTAAGAAACCAAACTCATGAAAAAAATACTATGATATATGATCTAAATGCTTGCACAAACAAAAGATCAAATGGGATAACTCATAAAGTCCAAAAGCATCATCAAAGTGACCTAAAAATTAACTTCTACTGCAGTTGATAGTAGAGTGGGTAGTAGAGTGGAAATGTAAAATACCCATTTTGAGGCACTATCTTAAGAAGCCTTAAGAGGTTGTTTTAGTTGACTAACTATGGAATTAAATACTATGATGTATGGTCTAAAAGCTTGTTCAAACATGGAAGTCAAAAGCTCATTACAGAGATTCATAAAAAATCCCCAAAGTATCCTAGAAAATCATATTTTCTATTTTTGAACTATGATGGAATAATGGGATTTGATTCCTAGAAATGTCACAGCATAACGTAAGATGGTATTTGAAGTGTATAATGACCAATGATTTGTATCATGTTATGATTGGACCAAAACGAGTATATTTGAGAATGCATAAGAAATAAGTATGCAATGTATACCATATATGTATGATCACAAAGTGATGAACGAAGGATATATGCCTAATCTAAGTCTAAGAAACTTAGATGAGTAATGTTTAACCAAATATGGTATGCTGTAGTGGTGTGATGCACACACAGTAAACTACAAGTGCGATAAGCTAGCACATGTAGTAATGAAAAGGGAAATAAAGCTGTGTTATATAAATAACAAAGTTGAATATAAAGGTGGTACAAGGACAATATAAGTTAAAGTAGGTTATTAAATTAAGGTTAACCGTGAGATCAAGTATTGATTGTGTTTATTATTAATCTCACATACCGTGTTGGTCATGCAGAGGAACACGACAGGTTAGCGTAATGGTAAAACGCCGATACAGGCAAGCTTTTCAGAACTTGTTTTTATATGTGAACTTATAAATTGTAATATGTACATAGTCCTTGTATTATATGTACTCTTTGTGAATAAATTGAGATGTGCATTATGTGCTATACTGTGATATAAATCTATTGAATCAAGTTAATGATTGATGTGGATTGAGTTATGGAAACTTACTATATTCATGATATGAGGTATATGATAAGCATGAAGCAAGTATAATTGTTGAGTATGAGCATTATGATGCATGAATAAATGAAATGTATGAAAATTTTGAATTATGTAAAACTGTGAAGCATGAATAATTTAAGTTGTGTTTAAAATGTAAAAAATGTGTTTTGTGATAACTGTTAAACCTGATGGGCAACGTAGTTGCTCACCCTTGCTATAAATAATTATTTTCAGCTAAAACAGAGTGGATCGAAGGATTCAGGATAGAAAAAGGAAAAAGGAAGAAGTTCTTATTGAAGTTGTTCGTATAGCTTTAGCTATGCTAGATAACTATCATATGACACATTGTAATTGCATAGTCAAAGAACATTGTATAGAAGAATATTTAAGTGTAGTTGTGAGTTCATGGATACTTAAAATCAATATATCAAGTGAAAGATATTATTTATAACTTGAAATGTATAATTTAAATCAATATGATTTAAAAGTGTAACACCAGGCTGTAAAGGTTGCGGATTCTGGAAATTGAAGGAATTAATATATTAATTGGTATCAAAGTGAGGTTGTATTCATTATTTTATGAATAAATGTTATAAATATTTATATGAAGGTTGTATAGTAATGCACTAGGTCCGAGGTTCAAGGGACCCGGATTTGGGGTCTTCTATAAGAGATTAAATTAGATTGCTTAGAGATAATCGTCGGGCAAGGCAAGATCCCTTACTCAAACTCGAGTTATTATTTCAAAGCATGTTAGTGGATAATTATTGTTGATAATTCCATATCTATGATTATTAATTTGCACTTAGTGCATGTTGCATATGTTTATTAGGTATGAAAGGCTGATCACCTTCATTACCATAAGGTTCAGTTAAATTTGTTCATGGTCATTGTTGACCACCCAACATTATTGGTTCAGTCATTCAATTATTGAAATTTTGATTCATGCTCTTTCACAATTACTATATTGTTGAAAAAATCGAAAGTTTATTCATTCTTTCAATCATGATATAACTTTATTATATTTAAACTTGCTGAGCAAAGTAGTTGCTCACCCTTGCTATATCATGATAACAAATTTCAAATTAAAATGAAGGCTTGAAGAAAGACAGAAGATAAAAGGCAAATTCCAAGAGTAGATTATTATGCATTTAGAACAATTAAGTTATCTGATGAAAATGATATTCTAAACATTTTAAGTTATTGAAGGTATGTATTAAGTTAAGGTTCTAGACCTAGGGTATTTTTGTAAAGTACTTTGAAATAAATAATGTATGTTTATATATTCCGCATTAGTTTATAGAATGTGTATAAAGATTGTATCGTGACGCATCAGGTCCGAGGTAAAAGGGGCTCGGATTTGGGGGGTGGGGGGAATTACACCAAACCTTGTAAGGGCTTGCCATTGAATCCTTTTCTAAAAAATTCTCCATTTTGTAAAAAGAATTGTTATGATTTCCTCTTTATTATAATTATGTCCTTCTTTTCGGCAAGAAGACTGTCGATTTATAAAAAATCCACATAAGGGATTCGCCAATCTATTATGTCATCAATGAAGGCGCATTCATCCTCCCAAGGTATTCTTAGCATGAAACACATTCTCATTGAAGTGCATCTACTTCCTTCTTCATTTCGGGCAAATAATACCCTTGGCGCTTCAACCTGCGATACAACCCAATATCTGCCATTCCGCAGCTCTCTTCATGCACCTGATATAAAAATCTATTCACTTCTTCCCAGCTTCTTTGTGATACAAGACTCCCTTGATAATGTTGTATTTCTGAATTTCTATTGGTGATATTGTTCCCTCCTTTATTTTTAATTAATGGGAGATGTCATGTTTCCAATCCTCTGTCATGTCTTTAGGGAACAAGTCTAGCACTGTGGTTGGGAGGGTTCTCTTTATTATCTTCACATCCAAGTCTTCTTGTGAGACCCCAGATTTTATGAATAAATATTTAGATTTCTCGAAATATTTTTTTTTAATATTATGGTGTGGATTTGATATAATGTTATAGTTGTGGGTGATATTTACAAATTTTGCAAAGTAAACAAGTTATTATAAAATATTCATTTGGTCGGGGAATATTCTTTTTGTCGAGAATATCCATACGACGGCACAATCATTGGTGAACCCACAACAGAAGTATTGTCGTAGTAAGAAAATGACAGAATTATCTTTTTATAAAAATAACGGCGGAAGTGTTACCGTTAAAATTGTTGAACTACCTAGTAGTTAAAGTACAGTAATACACGTGGTTGCATAGTAGCACACGGTATTGGTTATTGATGCTTACGTAAGAAGTCACTCAGTTATACTCAATTATTGCTACAGTAATTGTTGCATCATATCTCTCATATCATTGATTCGATTATTGTCACAGTATCATCTGCATAATATGATATATTATTAAATCAATAATTGAGACAACAAAGTTATTCATATTATTAAATTGCAATATTTACAATGTCGAGAAGTTCTGTCAAGGAGAGGTTTGGTCACCTAATTACACGCCAATAGGGAGAAATCCTTATTGGAAAGCCACCTCTTTCCTGGGAACGACATGGTTGTTAAATATTATGAGTTATAATATTAATGATGAATAAGTTCGTGTTGATTAAAGATGAATTTGATAGTTCCATTGTGTTGGAATTATTAGTGTTAGTGAAAATCGACTTTTATTTTGATAATAATTGATGTTTAGAGGTTATATTGTTCAATCGGGTATTCGGGACACTTTTCGTGTCAGAGTACTATTCACGGATTACTATTCACCCGATTACTATTCACTCTAGTATTATTCACTCGGGTATTTGGTAAACTTTTCGTGTCGGAGTACTATTCATAGGTTACTATTCATGAGTTACTATTTCCCGATTACTATTCACTCTAGTATTCTTCACTCGGGTATTTGGGACACTTTTTGTGTCGAGGTACTATTCACGGGGTACTATTCCCGAAGTACTATTCATGGGGTACTATTCACCCGAAAAATATATTTCTTTTTAGTCCAAATCATTTTTGGGTACAATATTATTCCATGAGGAGATGTGCTAATTTTTCAGACCGTTGGTTGAAATTATAATAGTAAATCAATATAGATCGCTGGTTTAAAGTTTTAATAGTGAATCAGTATGGACCGTTGCTTTAAGTTTTAATAGTAAATTAATATGGACCATCCGTTTAAAAGTAAATCAATCTGGATCGTTCATGAATTAGTTACTATTCAGTCCATTATCCTATAAATAGAAGCTCATTCCTTCATTATTTCTTACAAATTCACTGAAACTTTAGAGAGAGAAAGAAGAAGAGAAGTCTGCTACCTCACTTTTCTAATATCCAGTTTCTTCTAAGGTAAGGGGAATTATTTCTTTCGTATTCATTAAGAGAGCTATTGTTATTCCATTCCTTATTATTACATTGGAATAATCAGTCACTATAGGACTCACCAGTATACATGGTGAAATTCTTCTGTTATTCAATTCTTTATTATTATGTTGGAATAACCTGTCTATGCGAACTACCGCATACATGGTGAAATTCTTCTATTATTCTATTCTTCCATTCTTTATTATTATATTGGAATAACCTGTCTATGCGAAGTACCGCATACATGGTGAAATTCTTCTATTATTCCATTCTTTATTATTCTGTCAGAATATCCTGTCTGTGCGTTTACGCATGACCTGGTTCCATTATTTATTATTATGTTAGAATAACCTGTCTGTGCGGTCTATCGCATGCATGGTGAATTCTGTTGTTATTCCATTATTTATTATTCTGTTGGAATATCCTGTCGGTGCGGATTACGCCTGACCTGGTTCCGTTCTTTATTATTCTGTCGAGAATAACATGTCTATGCGGTCTATCGCATGCATGGTGAATTCTTATGTTATTCCATTCTTTATTATTCTATTTGAATAACCTGTCTATGTGGATTACCACATGCATGGTGAATGATCCTTTATATTCATTCCTTATTAAATTGTGGAAATGATCTGTTTACGTGAATTATGATGAAAGTCATAATATAAACATTGATCTGTTGATTATGATGAAAGTCATAATAAAAGCATTGGACTGATGAAAATCATGGGTATATGTAGTATTAGTAAGTATTATGATGAGTTATGTTGGTTATTATGTGAAAACATGAAAGTTTCTTAGAAATCACAAAGGGTTGAAAATCAGATTTTGGTGAAAATGGAACATGAAATACAATTGACCATATCTCCTATTATATTTCGAATTTTTGAGTGTGGTCAAGTTCTAGAGTTAGATTTATGAGTTTTCTAACTTATCCAAGTGGAATCACTGGAAAAAGTGTTGTAGGTTTTCGTATGGACTGATTTTTGTAAAGGAGTCAAAAACTGCAAAGTACCAAAAAGCTACTGCCCAAAAATTTAAAAGGGCATTTTTGGCCACTTAATTTGTGAGAAAAATTCCGGCCTTTTGGGACATGAAAATATAGGTTATAAAGTACCTCCTGTCCAAAAATGAGCTCATTCTGACTTAAAATGAGCAAGTTATGACTATTTCAATATTTAGGTTTTTTTGACAAAAAATGCTATAACCGGAGTTCTATAACTCCGATGAACATGAAATTTAAACTGGAAGCTCACGTTAACATGTGTAAGATCCTGCCAAGATTTGGGAATTTCTGGAGTTAAACTTGAGGTAGCCAATTTCTTAAGGAATTAATTAGAAATTAATTTTTGAAATATACTTAAGGGAGATGAAAAATTATAAAAAAATACTTGTTGTGTATGAAATATATGTATATATGTTTGGACAAAGGATAGAAAAATAATAAGTTGATTTGGTAAATTTTCATGAAAATGGTTTAGTTACAAACATATGAGTTAAATATGTTATGTGAAGTTGAAGAATTGGTAAATAGGATTTTAGGGCTTGAAAATCCTATATAAGGTATATCTTGATTTTTTATGAGGATTTGATCATTGGTGATGAAATCTTATGAGTCCAGCATTTTGAATGATTAAATGCATTATTTGGTAAAGTGTAAACAATTAAATTAATTGTTTATAAGTTTAAGAAGTGATTAAAATATTGTTATAATATTATCAATATAAGATTATGAGTGTATTAAGTGATTGTTAATATTTGGATGAATTTAAAGTCATTAATATTTATCCTTGTTTTCATTTGATTAATGTTTATATCATTGTCATCATCCTCATGCTTATATTGTGATGAAAGTCATCTTTGGCTTACGTGCAAAGATGGACTGTTGATTATTGGTTTTACAGTTGTATATCTTTGGCTTACGTGCACAGATGGACTGTTGATTATTGGTTTTTTATTTGTATATCTTTGACTTACGTGCAAAGATGGACTGTTAATTATTGGTTTTACAGTTGTATATCTTTGGCTTACGTGTAAAGATGGACTGTTGATTGATGAATATCCTTGGCCGTAGTGCAGGGATGATTCGATGATGTGTATTATTTATTAAGCTGAGTCTCAGCGATAAAATATTAATTATATACTTTTAATTCGTAAAAGATAGTAGATATCATTCTCTACTCGACTCTTCTAATGGATTGCTTATTCCGTTGTAGTTAAACTTGATGTCTATTGTATTTTATGAGTTTAACATTGGTAAAGACTAATGATAATTTATTCTGCATTATCTTAGTTATAATATTTTTTACTGGGCTAGTTGAGCTCACCCTTTCTTTCACTGTTCTCTTCAGGAAATGAGAATATAGCTGGGACGAGTCGGGGAACGGGGTGACGGTCCAGATGATAGCATTAGTAGTCATCACTATTCTATTAAATAATGTGACAATAAATGTAATGAGGAGTCCATTGAGTGTGGATATTGTCTAGATGACAATATTCTTATTAAAACTCTCAGTTTATGTTTTGTCGTATTTTACACGACAGTTGTATTATTAAGTTATATTTGTATTTTTGTACCATGTATTTGGCGACTCAAGATGGGTGATGTATACCTATTTTGGGGGCGTCACAGTTGGTATCAAAGCTTAGGGATATGATCCCTGGCTGAAATGTGAGACAAGAACTAAGAGGGGAGAGATGTGGAATTCCTTCGCTAGTATGACTTACCTAAGTTTATTTGGTATTTAATTGGTCGGTCAGAGTATATGGATAATATATGACATGTTAATTAACCCTTGTTTTGTTGCAGTATTTGAGAATGGCATCTGAAAATGTTGAGATAAGTAATGAAGAACATGAGATCGTTGAGTCAGCTCAACCAAAAGGTAACGACCAACAACACGATAATAATCATACAGGTGGCAACGGCCATCGGAACAATGATAACCATCGTGGGGAAAATTATCATGCCAAGAATGGTAACCACTTCGGTGGTAATCATAGCCAAGGTAATATAAGTGAAAATTTCAAGAAGAGAAGGTCACCTAGCCCGATTTTGTCATGCACCAAAGTCAAGTCCAGCTGGGACGGTGGCACCAAAGGCGGATACGGACAAAACAAAGTCGGTAGTTTTAGGAAGAATATTTTTTGTGACTTCTCAAAAAACGAGTAACCCGAACGAAGTTAGCACGGGTTAGTTAATTATAAATTCTTGCAAAGTCTATACCTTATTCGATACCAGTGCTACCTATTCTTTTATCTCTCTTGCTTGCGCTCAACGTTTAAATTTGACCCCAAAGAAGTTAGACTTTGACTTATTGGTTGAAACTTCATTAGTAGAAACCTTCGTTACCTCCACTGTTTATAAATATTGTTTGATTCAAATCGACACTTTCATGTTACCTATCGATCTTATCTCTTTGAAAATACTTGCCCTTGATGTGATTTTTGAAATCGATTGTTTAACTACTCATCATGCTTTTCGTAAGGTTGTTAGCTTTCATATTCCTAACCAACCTCTTATGCGAATTCAAGCAACCAAACCACAAAAGTTAATCACTATCATACCAAGCCATAAGTAAAAGTCTCGAGCCTTTATCTGGTGACTTCCTTGTGTGGAATGCAGCGAAGCCAGACTTTCTGTAGGCGACGTCGTGAATGACGATGACAAGTTGATAGGTATCAATGTAACGTGTTATCCAAGTTTTGGACGAGGGTCACAGTTTTGAATGATATTTCTATTGTTAATAAATTTCATGACGTATTCTTGAAGACTTCCTGGCCTACTCCCAGAGCGTGAAATTGAATTTTGTATTGACCTTAGTACAAAACCCATTTCTAAAACTCTCAAATATTTCTTCAACTAAAACGAACGTATAATGTGCCAAAGACGTTGGCTAGAGCTGTTGAAGATTACGATCATATCATTCAATATCATCGTGGAAGAGCGAACGTGGTAGCTAATGCATTGAGTTGAAGATCGTATGCGTTTACGAGTGCGATGTTGTTAACACAAAAACCCATTTTGTATAACTTACAAAGGATGAAGATAGAGTTAAAGACTCTAAGGACCCACGTGGTGATATCAAATATACGAGTAGAATCGACTTTAATCGAAAAAGTTAAAGCCGCTCAGACTACACACCTGGAGCTGATGAATGTGAAGAAGAAGGTTTAAGAAGGCGTTATCTCAACCCTCGATTTTATTGGCCCATTTGAAATCCTTGATCGAGTAGGAACTGTGGCCTATAGACTCGTTTTACTGCCAAATATGTTGCGTGTTCATAACGTTTATCACATACCGATGTGGACAACCCGAACCACATTATTGATTTAGAACCGAACGAGATAGCGGAAGATTTAACGTTGAGGATATACGTGTTAAAATCTTGAATAAGAAGGATCGTATTCAACACTCAAAGGTTATACCTCAAGAGTTAGAATCTGAAATGAAGTCAAGGTATCCTCATCTGTTCGGCATACCAGGTACGTACGTAAATTTTAAGGGCGAAATTTCATAAGGAGGGGAGATTGTGAGACCCCAGATTTTATGAATAAAGATTTAGATTTCTCAAAATATTTTTTTTAATATTATGGTGTGGATTTGATATAATGTTATAGTTGTGGGTGATATTTACAAATTTTGCAAAGTAAGCAAGTTGTTATAAAATATTCATTTGGTCGGGGAATATTCTTTTTGTCGGGAATATCCGTACGACGGCACAATCATTGGCGAACCCACAACGGAAGTATTGTTGTAGTAAGAAAACGACAGAATTATCTTTTTATAAAAATAACGACGGAAGTGTTATCGTTAAAACTGTTAAACTACCCGGTAGTAAAAGTACAGTAATACGCGTGGTTGCATAGTAGCACACGATAGTGGTTATTGATGCTTACGTAAGAAGTCACTCAGTTATACTCAATTATTGCTACAGTAATTGTTACATCATATCTCTCATATCATTGATTCGATTATTGTTACAGTATCATCTGTATAATATGATATATTATTAAATTAATAATTGAGACGATAAAGTTATTCATATTATTAAATTGCAATATTTACAATGTCAAGAAGTTCTGTCAAGGAGAGGTTTGGTCACTTAATTGCGCGCCAATAGGGAGAAATCCTTATTGGATGCCCCCTCTTTCCTGGGAACGACCTGGTTGTTAAATATTGTGAGTTATAATATTAATGATGAATAAGTTCGTGTTGATTAAAGATGAATTTGATATTTCCATTGTGTTAGTGAAAACTAAAATTTATTTCGATAATAATTGATGTCTGGAGGTTATATTGTTCAATCAGGTATTCGGGACACTTTTCGTGTCGGAGTACTATTCACCCGATTACTATTCACTCTAGTATTATTCACTCGGGTATTTGGTGTAACATTCCAGAATTTTTAATTGTTATATTAAATATTTGTTGAATTATATAAGTATTTAATGGATGTGTTTATGGTTGAATTTATAGTTGTTCAAATTTGATTCGATTTGGTTAATTATTTGTTAAATAAATAATTAAGGAAATTAATTTTTTTATTCTAATTTAATTTAATTATTAAATTTAGAGTTTTGATTAAATGAATTAAAATATTTTAATTTGAATTTGTAATTAAAAGGATGTGTTAGTTGATTAAATAAAGTTATAATTATATAGAAAATTATAATTTGGTGGTATTGATTTATGTGTTAAAGTAATTTAATAAATTGTTATTAGAATTAATTTAATTAATTAAAAGTGTGACAAATAACCTTTTATAAAGGAGTTATTAAAATAACTTAAAGGAGTTTAATTAGCTTTTTTTCCAAACAAGGCCTATTGCTTTATTAAGTCTTTAATCTAATTATGTTTTACCAAACAAGGCATAAGGAATAAATGATTATATTTTTAGTAACTAACCAAACAAGACTTATGGCTTTTGATTTTCAAAATTTGTATAACTGATATCAGTTATACTTATATTTATATTATATAATTAATATATATTATATCTTATACGTTATATTTCTAATACGTAAGATTAGAATAGAGGGGTAAGAGAGAAGAAGAGAGTTTACAAAGAGAAAAGAAGAGAGAATTGGGAGAAGGCTAGAGAATTTGATAAAGGAATTGGGGAGAAGAAGCTTTATAATCAAAGGATAGCCATTATCTTCCAACTCTAAGGTATCATCTAAACTCTGTTATTGTTTTTCTTTTCTAAAGTTATAGTTGTATTTTCTCTATAAAAGCTTTGTAGAAATTGAATTAATTGTTATGTATGTGGCTTTATATAATAAACTAGTGTTGTAAAACTATATTCATAAGTTATATATGAGTATAGTCAATGAAGTTCTGATATGTATGTAATTTGTGAAGAAAACTATTTTACAAAGAGTTTATGTGAATGAATTTGGTTTAGTTTAAGGTGGTTAATTAGTTGTTTAATTGTTAAATTGACTATTAAATTTGATAGAGTATGTATAAATATTGATAACGTGCTTTGAATTAACTGTTTTGGTTGAAAAACAAAATCACAGTGTTGATTTTCATTGAAAACATCAAAAAGTGAGTTTTTATCGAAAATAGTGAAATTGGATGTTTTAAATTCGTTGTTTATGTTGTTTTATGGGTAGAAACATGTTAAGAGTCTTTGAATTATGTTTATATGAAGTCTCTATATGAATTACTTGATAATTAGGCTGTTAGATAGTAGCTTGTAGGCCAAAATTGGCTTTTGTTCATCTTGTTATTAGTCGCCTGTCAAGTCGAGAAATCTCTTAAGGCCAGCATGCAATGCTTATTCAAAGACATTTGTTGCCAAGACATCACAGTATCACGCCTCAGCGTGGCCTCGTAGTTTAATTCTCGCGTCGCAGTGCCATCACCGCATAACTGCGGTTGAACCAACCATAGTATAAGCTGTGAAATAGCATATTGAGTTAGCGTAATGGTCTCGACGATTGTACTTTTTGTACTCAAAATCTGAAGGATTGTTATGTGTTAATAGTAGGACTGTTAAGTTATGATTTCAGTATTTCTATACCATGAATGAGCATGTTATTAACAATTAACTTGTTTTGTAACGTGATTATGTGATTAAAAATCAAATGTTACATGATGAGTGTACTTAGTTATGTTTGTAAAGTGGTAGTGGCTAACTATGTCATGATGACATATGTATATAGGATATTGTGATTCGAATTGTTCGGTTTAATCTACGAGCAAGGCAAGTTCTCTAATCCATTATCTTGTTGAACCAATTATTATTTCCAATTCGATTACAATATAATGATGCAAGGTTTCTAAAACTTTAATTTTGATATTGAGTAAGTTATTCTTGTATTTAACTTGTTATTTGGCATGCAAATTTATATATACTAATGTTGAATAGTTTTATCGTTCAAATTACTATGCATGCTTAGTATTCAATTCTAAATAACATTGGCTTAATATTGTTCAAGCAAGGTGTATTATAGTTATTCAAGGTGTATGCTATTAGATTATTCCTAAAGCATGATTTTAATTTACCATGTCGATTCAATTATGATTATTCTATAATATGATGTTATTAGTTTTATTCAACTAATCCTTAGTTGATGTTCGTTAAATTTCAAATTACCTTGAAATGTATCCAAACCAAACTCACTTTGGTGCGGACTTGTACTCTAAATACTGAGATGAACAACCCTATTATTAAGGGTAATTTATGCTTAGCATTGAAATGTTTGTGCATAATACATTGTACGAAGGGCTGACCCCCCTAAGTACGAGGAGTCCCTATAGTCTTATGACTGTTAAAGTTTAAGTTGAAAAATTACTTATAACTATGGACATCGTTCGTGGTCTTAGGACCCTCAGTTATATACTTTAGATGTTGATAACTCATATTGTTTACTTCTATCGAGCCTATTATTTGACAGTTGTTGTAAAGATTTTTCCATTCTTTGTTGTTTCCAAGTGAGCTTTGTTTGCTCACTCTTGCTTATATAACTATTACGATTAAGGATGAGAAGGTTGATGTACCTAGCACCGATGAGGGAAAGGAAAGATGAACAAGTATTGAAGGCTTGTAATATGTTAATATTTTATTATCGAGTCTTAATTGAATGGTTGTAATGAAGTTTATTAATTTTTCCGCATTTGAATGATTGTATTTAAAGGTTAGACAACCTGGGAGATTTTATTATGTAACCCTTTAATGAAGAAGGTTTTTATTATTCAATTTTACTGTGATTGTGTAGTTATATATGAATGTTTGATTAACTGAACACCAAATCCTGTGGGAATGAAGTTCCTGGGTTTGGGGGTGTCACATTTGGGACACTTTTCATGTCGGAGTACTATTCACGAGTTACTATTCACTTGGTTACTATTCACTCTAGTATTATTCACTCGGGTATTTGGGACACTTTTTGTGTTGGGGTACTATTCACGGGGTATTATTCCCAAAGTACTATTCATGGGGTACTATTCACCCGAAAAATATATTTCTTTTCGGTCCAAATCATTTTTGGGTACAATATTATTCCATGAGGAGATGTCTTTAATTTTTAGAATAGTTGGTTGAAATTATAATAGTAAATCAATATGGATCGCTGGTTTAAAGTTTTAATAGTGAATCAGTATAGACCGTTGCTTTAAGTTTTAATAGTAAATCAATATGGACCATCCGTTTAAAAGTAAATCAATCTGGAATGTTCAAGAATTAGTTACTATTCAGTCCATTCTCCTATAAATAGAAGCTTATTCTTTCATTATTTCTTACGAATTCACTGAAACTCTAGAGAGAGAAATTATAGAGAGAAAGAAGAAGAGAAGTCTGCTACCTCACTTTTCCAATATCCAATTTCTTCTAAGGTAAGGGGTATTATTTCTTTCGTATTCATGAAGAGAGCTATTGTTATTCCATTCCTTATTATTCTGTTGGAATAATATGTATACGCGGACTACTGTATACATGGTGAAAATCTTCTGTTATTCCATTCTTATTATTATGTTGGAATAACTCATGCCATCTGATACCACATACATGGTGAAATTCTTACATTATTCCATTCTTTATTATTATGTTGGAATAACTTTGTGTATCTGATACCATATCATGGTGAAATTCTTCTATTGTTCCATTCTTTATTATTCGTCGGAATATCACATGCACATGCGTTCTGGCGATTTTGGTTCCATTATTTATTATTATGTTGGAATAACTTGTCTGTGTGGTCTATCGCATGCATGGTGAATTCTGTTGTTACTCCATTATTTATTATTCTGTTGGAATATCCTGTCGGTACGGATTACGCCTGACCTGGTTCCGTTCTTTATTATTCTGTCGAGAATAACCCGTCTAGGCGGTCTATCGCATGCATGGTGAATTCTTCTGTTATTCCATTCTTTATTATTCTGCTGGAATAACATGTCTATGTGGATTACCACATGCATGGTGAATGATCCTTTATATTCATTCCTTATTAAATTGTGGAAATGATCTGTTTACGTGGATTATGATGAAAGTCATAATATAAACATTGGACTGATGATTATGATGAAAGTCATAATAAAAGCATTGGACTGATGAAAATTATGGGTATATGTAGTATTAGTAAGTATTATGATGAGTTATGTCGGTTATTATGTGAAAACATGAAAGTTTCTTAGAAATCACAAAGCGTTGAAAATCAGATTTTGGTGAAAATGGAACATGAAATTCAATTGACCATATCTCCTATTATATTTTGAATTTTTGAGTGTGGTCAAGTTCTAGAGTTAGATCTATGATTTTTGTAGCATCTCCAAGTGAAATCACTGAAAAAGGTGTTGTAGATTTTTGTGTGGACTGGTTTTAGCAAAGGAGTCAAAAGCTGGAAATTATCGAAAGGCTACTGTCCAGATTTTAGAAGGGCTGTTTTGGCCACTTAATTTGTGAGAAAAATTTTGACCTTTTGGGACATGAAAGTATATCGTATAAAGAACCTCCTGTCCAAAAATGAGCTCATTCCGACTTAAAATGAGCAAGTTATGACTATTTCAATATTTAGGTTTTTCCGACGAAAAACGCTATAAACGAAGTTCTATAACTCCGATGGCCATGAAATTTAAACTGGAAGCTCACGTTAACATGTATAAGATCCTGCCAAGATTTGGGAATTTCTGGAGTTAAACTTGAGGTAGCTAATTTCTTAAGGAATTAATTAGAAATTAATTTTTGAAAAATACTTAAGGGAGTTGAAAAATTATAAAAAAATACTTGTTGTGTATGAAATATATGCATATATGTTTGGACAAAGGATAGAAAAATAATAAGTTGATTTGGTAAATTTTCATGAAAATGGTTTAGTTACAAACATATAAGTTAAATATGTTATGTGAAGTTGAAGAATTGGTAAATAGGATTTTAGGGCTTAAAAATCCTATATAAGGTATATGCAAATTTTTGATGAGGGATTTGATCATTGGTGATGAAATCTTATGAGTCTGGCATTTTTGAATGATTAAATGAATTATTTGGTAAAGTGTAAACAATTAAATTAAATTGTTTATAAGTTTAAGAAGTGATTAAAATATTGTTATAATATTATCAATATAAGATTATGAGTGTATTAAGTGATTGTTAATATTTGAATGAATTTAAAGTCTTTAATATTTATCCTTGTTTTCGTTTGATTAATGTTTATATCATTGTCATCATCCTCATGCTTATATTATGATGAAAGTCATCTTTGGCTTACGTGCAAAGATGAACTATTGATTATTGGTTTTATAGTTGTATATCTTTGGCTTAAGTGCAAAGATGAACTATTGATTGATGAATATCCTTGGTCGTAGTACAGGGATGATTCGATGATGTGGATTATTTATTAAGCTGAGTCTCAGCGATAAAATATTAATTATACACTTTTGATTCGTAAAAGATAGTAGATATCATTCTCTACTTGACTCTTCTAATGGAGTGCTTATTCCACTGCAGTTAAACTTGATGTCTATTGTATTTTATCAATTTAACATTGTTAAAGACTAATGATAATTTATTCTGCATTATCTTAGTCATAATATTTCTTACCGGGCTAGTTGAGCTCACCCTTTCTTTCACTGTTCTCTTTAGGAAATGAGAATATAGCTGGGACGAGTCGGGGAACGGAGTGACGGTCCAGATGATAGCATTAGTAGTCCTCACTATTCTTTTAAATAATGTGATAATAAATGTAATGAGGACTCCATTGAGTGTGGATATTGTCTAGATGACAATATTCTTATTAAAACTCTTAGTTTATGTTTTGTCATATTTTACACGACAGTTGTATTATTAAGTTGTATTTGTATTTTTGTACCATGTATTTGGTGACTCAAGATGGGTGATGTATACCTATTTTGGGGGCGTCACACTTCTCCTTGGACATACACTCAATACGCTACTGTTGCTAATGCATCAGGTTGTTTGTTTTGTCCTCTTGGCAGATATTCAATCACCACCTTCCTGAAAGTCTCCATCACTTTTTGTACTATAGTTCGATATGGTCCCAAGATAGGTTCTTTCACTGTAAATTGACCCCTTATTTGTTACACTATCAGATTTGAATCCCTCTTTACTTTAAGATGTTTGGCTCCCAACTCTTGAGACACCAACAATCCCAATATAAACGTCTCATATTCTGCTTCATTGTTCGTGCATGGGAAATCCAATTTATATGACAAGGCCACTTCATTTCCTTCTTTGGTGGTCAATACCACTCCTGCTCCTCCTTTTCCTTCTACAAATGACTCGTCGAAGGCCAAACTCCACCATTTCGAGTCTTCATCCACTAAATCAATTGCTTCCACCTTTCCTCCTGGAAGATCCTCAAAGGGAGGTTCATATTCTCCATTCAAAAAATGAGCTAGCAAGTCTACCAATGCTTGAAAACTGATCTCCTTCGGTGTTACACACTTGATGTCATACTCTGAAAAAATCATCATCCACCTGACAAGTCTTCCGACTAATGTAGGCCTAGTCAACAAGTATCTAATCGGGTCAATTCTTGTTGCAAGCTTCACTTCATTTTCCAGAAAGAAATGTCACATTTTTTACACAATTAACACCAATGCTAGGCAATGCCTCTCAACCTGTGAATACCGGGTTTTTGGTCCTCTGATTATCTGGCTAATGTAATACAAAGGTTTTTCTTCTCTGTCTACCTCCTGCGTGATCAATCCTCCTATAGACTTTTTGGTAGATGTGATGTACAATTGCAATGGTATTCCTCTCTGTGGCACTACCATCGTTTATGCTGAAGCCAAAATTATTTTTACCTTCTCAAAAGCATGTTGCTGGTCTTGCCCCCAATCCCATTCTGCCCTTCCTTTTAGCAATTACCCAAAAGGTTTCGTGACTTCTGCCAATGCTGGCATGAATCTCCTCAGGTAGGAAACTTTCCCTAGAAAGCTCTTCAACTGTTTTTGCATTTTTGGTGAGGGCATCTCTGTAATAGCTTTTTCCTTACTGGGGTCACCCTCCAAACCTCTGTTGTGCACCAAGAAGCCCAAGAATTTTTCAGCCGTCATTCCAAAGGAGCACTTCTTCGGATTCATTTTCAACTTGTACCTTCGACATCTCTCAAACTCCTTTCTCAGGTCCTATATATTGGTTGCCTCCTTTTTAGACTTTATCACTTTGTCGTCCACGTAGTCCTCTATTAAATCATGAATTGTGTCATGAAAGATAGCATGCATTGCCTTTTGGTAAGTTGCCCCCACATTCTTCAACCCAAATGGCATTACTACGTAGTAGAAATTTCTAAATGGGATACGAAAGGCTATCAAATCTGCATCTTCTACGAGCATCTTTATCTGATTATAAACCACAAATCCATCCATGAACGAGATCATCTCGTGATTGGTAATTGCATCTACCAAAGTGTTTTTGTTGAGAAGCAGGTATATGTCCTTTGGAAATGACTTGTTTAAATCTATGAAATACACACATATTCGTAACTATCTGTAGGATTTCTTTATTGGTACAATGTTGGATAGCCATATTGGATGTTGAGTTATCTTGATGAACCCTATTTCTAGTAACTTCTTAATCTCCTCCTTTATTTGTGTTTCGATTTTTGGTGCATAGTTGTGAGGTGCTTGCTTTACTGGCTTAATTCCTGGGCATATGTTCAGATTATGCTTTACTAGCTCTTTGTCGATCCCATGCATCTCGTCGTAATTCCAAGCAAAAACATTCCTATACTCTCGTAGTAATTTCACGAGCTCTTCCTTCTGATTAGTATTCAGCTCTTCGTTAACATAAGTTGGTCTTGGCATTCCTTCATCTGCTGCGAAATCAACTTCTTCTATTCATTTTACTGAGGTCTTGGCCTATCCTCAAAGAATTTTGGAGCCAGTTCTACGCCTTCTGTTGCACAACTTCTCCCTCTTCATTACTGCTGGAGTGGTGGACACCCGTCAGGTTTGAATGCTCCCTTAGGCTCTTCCCCCTTGGACCATCACAAGGGAACCACTATTTTTCCATTGGGTCTAACAACCCTTTCCCATTTTTTCTTCTGACCAACTTCTAATTGTGTTGTTGCAGGTTGATTTCGCAATCAATGAATACGTGTAAGTATAAACAGTCAACAAGTAATAAAGTGATAAGAAAAGTATCATTCTCATGAGGAATTATTTAATAAAAAGTACCAAATACTAACTTGTAACAAAATTCATTTTATTTAAACAAATGATTTAGGATTGTGAATTAAAATAATAAATAAAATTACTATTAAATACCACTAGATTAAAATCAGGTTATGGAAAATTAAGATCACAACTTCACTTATTGCTCATTTATATCAATACACTTCTTATTAATTATGCTTTCTATTCTGGACTGTTAATTAGGAACTTATTAGTATTTATAACCACCTTCCGATGCATCACAAACATATTAATCCAAATCCACAGTTGATAGAATTGAATCAAACACCCTAATTAACTAATTCACTATATTCTTATCTGAATTACAATTAAAAAGGATTTAAAGCACAGGTTCCTTATCATATTACATACGACGTAAATATCTCTATACTAAACACACATCATGAATTCCATTAGCATGCAGAAAACACAATCACATGTTATTATGATCAGATTTAAATCTATATTTCATCTCCCCAATTCATATAAATTATCACAGTAATTTTTTATTAGACAACTCATCACTTATGAACAAATCATAATAGACAATCCCTAGAATAGATCACAATAATTAATAAAGAAGCATACTAAAACAAGCTATGCAATAAGATCTGTTGCAATCTTAAATAAGAGATTTAGTTCATTGTTATAGTATTAAAGTCTAGAATCCACCATTGAATAAACATTAAAAGACAAAAATAGAAGTAGAGGAAAGAATGAAATCTATTGTTTGCAAATCTAATGCTCCCCTCTTGCTCCTGCTCTTAATCTTCAATGATTTTCAAGTTGCTTCAATCCCCAACAATCTAATATGAACTAGGGTTTATGATTGAATTCCTAAATCTAATGGAATGTATCTCTAATCTAATCTAATCTTATCTTCTTTCTCTATCTAAATTAAGTTTCCTCCCTTTTATAGCTTTTGGTCCTCGCTCCCTTTCCAATCCTTGTCTGAATAGAAATCCACCTTCCTTTCCTTTCCTTCTTTGACTAGAAAACCCTTTTTTCCTTCATTGGCACAAAATCTGGGCAATCAAATATGCCTCCCAGCTGCCCGTCGCCGTAGAGAATCTAGGAATTCCAATGTTTCCATTAATGATGTCGAAATCCATCTTTTTCCTCTACTTTAACTAACCTGCAAAATAACAAATAAACTAATAAAAATATCCTAAAATACTTAAAAACAAACAATATATTAAGTCTAAAAATACCTAATTCATGAGTAAATTACCCACTCATCAGGTATTCTCTTGGCATTTATTATGTTCCTGGCATCTTCAAGGTCTACTGTTATCTTCTTTCCTTGTTTCTCCAAATCCACCATTACTGGCATCTCGTTTTTGGAACATTCTCCCTGTTCCTAAGTCTTATTCCTTTCTTTCTTTACAGGTACAAACTTATCCTCCTGTAATTTTTTTAACTTACTAGCCTTTGGGAGTCAGGCTTTGTAATCTGGTTCTCTCCCTCTTCAGCAACATCATCGAAAAAGTTGCTTCAGTGATATGCGCCTCATCTGGTCCAAAGGGATTCCTTATTGTTGTTACCTTCACTTCTCTCCCTTTCCAAATAGGTTTTAGGTATTGGTGAAAGACCAAGGGTACTACCCCGTAGTCATTTTTCTAAGCCCTTCCTAGCAAGACATGATATGTTGCATCCACCTCTGTCACATGGAACATCACAAGTCCCCAAATCTTCCCAACTTGCATATTAACCTTGATGTTCCAAGGGTTCTTGTACTTTGGTTAGGGAACCCTGTAATGTTTGTTTTTTCTTTCACAATCTTCTTTTATAGCAGGCTTAACCGTTTAAACACGGTATATGGCATATAATATTTAGAGACGCTCTATTGTCAATGAATGCCCTTCGCACTTCTATACCGTTAATTATTGTTGTCACATACAGCGGTCTGTTGTGCGAATATCGTATCTCTCTATCAGCTTTAGAGAATGATATCTTATTTTCTTCTTCTTCCATTATTTTCACCAATCCTTTACTCACGGCCATGCAGGTCTCTTGCGTCTCGGGAGCTTTATTGATTGCCCTGGTTGCTTCTATCCTTGCTTCCTTGGCCAATCCTATTTGACTAAAAAAATTTCTAAACTTGGCTCCATTCATTAATGTCGTCACCTGCATGCCTGGATCACATTCCTCTCTTTCTTTCGTCATTTTTAAATTTTCCATCATCTCAACTTTTGGGGCTGAACTATGGGTAATAGTGTTGCACATTTCTTTTCCTTTGTGGTTTGGCAGTGGCTTGTCATGCACGCTGCTTTCTTTTTCCAGTTCAATTTCTCTTGCCGCTAGCTTCTCATGTTATATCCTCTGCGGACTATAACAGTCCATAATGGAATGTCCTGCATATTAATGGTATACACAGATGTCTGATCTTTTTTTCATTTCTTCCATCACAATAAATCTAGTCCTCGGAGGTTTCACCACCCCGTGCTTAACCCATTGTTCGTACAGACACCTAAATTCCTTCTCGCTGCATGTGATAACCTCCGGAACTGACATTCTTGCATACTTGTCCTTGGGCTTTCTTCTGCCCTGTTCAAAATTTTTCTCGTTCTTCTCTTTTTTGCCCCTTGTGGTTTTGATTGAGAATCTTCCAAGGCCACAGTTGCCATCCTTTTTCCTTCCATGTAACCATCTCATAGCTGGTGGGAAATGTCATGATTCCTCCTAAGTCTTATGCAAAAGACGAGAGGGTTAAAAATGAGTCACATGCTTTTATAATGAGATGGGGCTTGAAGGCATCTAAAGCACCATTGTTACATATGCTCACCAAGTTCTTTTCTTCAATTAGCTCTGCACACTTTTGTATTTGGCCCTAAATCTGTCCACATAATCTTACAGCTCCTCGTTCGACTTCTGCTTGAATCGCATGAGCTCTACAATGGTTACCTGTTTCTGCACATAGAAAAATTTGTTAAAAAATTGTAATTTTTAATCATCCCAATCATGGATTGACCCCTTCTCTAAATTATAGTACCAACTGAAGGCACTATACGTCAAAGCCTTGTTGAATTCCCTCATCAACAGATTGTGATTATTGAATTCATAATAACTAATAAGTACACAATATTCATTATTTTTTATTCCTTTACATTTGGTTTTATAACATGTTTTGGGGTGTAAATGGACTTATAAGGTTGTTTATTGATTTTAGGTGAATTAAAGCTGAAAGGATGGAAATAAGTTGAATTGGAGCTGATTTGTAGAGAAAGGAAAATATGATTGCATAGCAGCAAGGCAGTGCGGTTGCGCCATAGTCAGAGGCAAATGGGGCACGAAAGCGCTATGATGCAGAGCCAGGATCCAACTCTGGGCAATGGCGCGACAACATCGGCACCAATATAAAGTGCAGCGCAGCCGCGCTTAGCAGAATCTAAAAATCCTAGAAGGGTGGCGCGACAACACCTGTTTCAAGCATAGTTTTGGCGCGGCCGCGCCAGAACGGGGTTTGACCAAGAGTTGACTTTCGCAATATTTGGAGATTTCTACATGGAATTGGATTAATATTGCTATCAGATTTAGGATTGCTTTGGAATGAGATTTTATTTCCAACTTAAATTCTATTTCTTTATGGAAACTAGGAATGATTGATAATTTCTTTTAGGATTTGGATTCCTAGTTCTCATAGGATTTAGGTCTTTTGTCTAACACTATAAATATATGTGATAACCAAGGTTATATTCATTCTATCATCTACTACCAGCTATCATACACCATTGGAGTGCAGACATGGAAGCATATCAAGCTAGTTTTCTTTATTCAGTTCTAAAGGGAGGTGGAACCTTGTTACAAGTAATTGATTAATTATGTTTTATTATTTATTCCTTCTTGCATGAAACTTCTTTTGATAATCTGTTTTCATTGATTGCATGATAATTGATCTAATTAATTTGATATGGCCAATTAAGTTAGTTTGTTCATTAACATCTGCTAGATTAAGATTGATATTACGTGTAATTGATATTTGTCTTCATCCCAAGTAGAAAATAGTAATACTAATTGTGGACAAGCTTTTGTGTATTGCTAAGATTATCAGAAAATAAGTTAAACAAATTGAGCTTATGTGTTTGTTGCTTGGATTAGCCTAATTCTCTATTTCGTAATGCTTCTAAGAGCTTGTTTCATATAGTGAATATCTAAGGACAATTTCAGATAACAAAGCTTATTGTTATCTAGGACTAATAGTTTCATTGAAGGATAAATTATAACAACTTAGTTAATTGATTGTTGTAACTTGGTGAAACTGGACAGCAGAATTAAAGTTTTCACATATTTGGTTAACCTCATCATTTAATTCTATTTTCTTAGTTTTAAATAATTTCAAAAACCCCCAGCTTTATTTCCTATTAAAGGAGTAGAATAAATCCAAAACAAGCTTACTCTCTGTGGGATCGATCCTTGCTTACTACTGTGCTATTTGTTTGAATTTGTGAAGTGAAAGTGAGGTTAATTTAGGAGTGTCAACGACAGCTCCCAAATTTTGGCGCTGTTGCCGGGGAGTAATTGTGTGTCTTTTTTTATTCTATTTTTTTATGACACGATCTTCTCAAACTACTACATTAGATTTTGATCCAGAGATTAAGAAAACTGTAAGGAGGCTAAGGAAACAAACTCGTAAAGCTCAACAGTCTACTACAAATTTAGACTAGGCATTTGTACTATCACCGGACCTCAACATAACTTTAGAATTACTATCCAAAAAATCATCCACCAAATCAGACTAGGAAGAAGAGATGGCGATTCCAAACAATAATAGAACTCTCAGGGAGTTGGCAACTCCTAATTTAAATCAGTAACCTCTGTACATTGAATATCCTAATTTAAATGTTTCATTTAAATTTAAATTGGGACTGATCCATTTACTGCCTACTTTTCGTGGTCTTACAGGTGAGGACCCATAAGAACATCTGAAGGAATTTCATGTGGTGTGTTCTACCATGAAATCACATGGGATAACGGAAGAGCAGATCAAGCTTAGGGCCTTTCCTTTCTCACTAGCAGATCTGGCAAAAGATTGGTTGTACTACTTACCCTCAGGTTCGATACAATCTTGGAATGACATGAAACAACTATTCTTGGAGAAGTACTTTCCAGCCTCAATAGTAGCCAACATAAGGAAGAAGATCTGTAAGATTAGACAATTTAGTGGAGAGACACTACATGAGTATTGTGAAAGATTCAAAAAGCTAATATTCTAGTTGTCCATCACATCAAATAGATGAACAACACCTGATCCAGTATTTCTACAAAGGGTTGGTACCAATGGATAGAAACATGATCGATCCAGCTAGTAGAGGAGCACTGGTTGAAAAGACCTCGAAGGCTGGAAAGAACCCAATTGCAAACATGGATGCAAACTCACAATAGTATGGTACTAGAAGGAATCATGCACCAGTAAGGGGTATGCTAGGTGAGCACTTGTGATCATGGTCAGCAGATTTTTGAATTAACTGCTATGGTTAAGCAACTAGTGGCAGGAAACTTGTCGATTGCAAAGGCTTCTGAAATATGCTTAATGGCAGGACATACCACATATTCATGCCCAACATTTCAAGAGGATGAGACGACATAATAAGCTAATATAGTAGGAAATTACCAGGGACAACCGCAGAGCAATTATAACCCCTATTCCAATACATACAACCTAAGATAGAGGGACCACCCCAACTTGAGTTATAGAAATAGGCCACCAGTGAAAGGCTTTTCCCCAAACAAACATCAAGGTTTTCAGTCGACTCATCCACACTACCAACCCAAACCAGTAGCTCTGGCTAATTCTAGAACATCTCTTGAAGATATGTTCAAAGCATTCATGACTTAGACACAATAATTTGAACAATAGACAAGATCTTCCATCCACAGTTTGGAAAATCAGATGAGTAAACTTGCAACTACAGTCGGTTGATTAGACTCTCAAGGTTCAGGGAATCTACCGTCTCAAACTATTATCAATCCAAGGGAGAATGCAAGTGCTATAACTTTGTAGAGTGAAAACAAGTGGATACAGCCACTGTGGAGTTCGAGGAGGAAATAACTAAGGAGGAAATAGAAATATCAAAGGTACAACCAAACGCTCCTACTCAACCCAAAAATATTCCTCTTCCCTTTCCCCCAGGAATTCTAGAACTTTAAAGAAAGAGGAACAATAAAAAGAAAACCTAGAAACTCTTGGGAAAATAGAAGTGAATATTCCTCTACTTGATGCAATCAAACATGTTCTAAGATATGCAAAGTTTTTAAAAGAATTGTGCACTAATAAAAGGAAATTGCAAAATAATGAAAGAGTAACAGTTGGGGGAAACATATCAGATGTGCTTCAATGAAAAATGCCCCCTAAATGTAAAGGTCTACGAATGTTCACAATCTCGTGTAAGATAGGAAACACCAGATTTGAAAAAGCCATGCTAGATTTAGGTGCTTCAATTAATGTGATGTTATTATCTGATTATGCTTCCTTAAATCTAGGCCCTTTGAAAAATACTGGTGTGATTATCCAATTGACAGAGCGTACGTACTAAAACTTACCCCCAAGGGGTAATTGAAGATGTCTTAGTGCAGGTGAAAATCTTTCCTGCAGATTTTTACATTGTGGATATGGAGGATGATGAAAGTAGTATGCATACAAGCTAATCGTGTTTGATGATAAAGCATATACTTTTTAAACAATCTTATTCATTTATTTATAAAAGTATTTATTTATTAAAGGCATTTAATTATCTACATAGTGTTGTTTTAATAATATGTGATAAACCCCTAGTTTTAAGCAAAGCTTTTAGAATCATGATGAGATCATGCTAATGAGATCTAAATTCTTAGATAGCTTAAAAACTAAAATGTTTCTAATCGATGGATTACTAAAAAGGGGATTAATGAATCCAGATAGATTGGTACATACGTTACTTGCTTATTAGATGAGGATGATTGATCTCATGATCATTTGTGTGGAGACACTAAAGCAAGTATGTAGGTGCTTATTAGGGAATAAGTTCACTAAACGTGGCTCGCTAAGGAATGCCTAATAGAGTTTTACTTGTCTGTTAATAAGAATTCTTGAAGTGATAGTAGGACAAGTGATCCTTAGACTTGAGATCATCATAGTATCATGTGTATGATAATTTATACTTTAACATATCTCTTAAGACCTATATCAAATGGTATGTTTGGGTGTAATAAGTTATATATGGAGATAATGAATGATCAATAAAGAATCTACCGCTTCTAGTAAAAGAAGAGAAATGTCCTATGTGATTCGATAAATGACATCCCGGGTATCCTTGGCCAAGGTGGAATGAAATTAGAAAGGAGTTTCTAATTTGCATTATTTGGAGTTGTACATTTGTGAATCGAAATACATATAATTAAATAAAATAAGACTTAACAGTAATTCCATGTCTTATATTTAATTGGGACATTATATGATGGAAGGATTGAATTGTACGGTAACTATTTACTCAAAGGTTATCGACACCGTGATTTTCCATTTTCTATTGTTTGTTTACTACCTTTTATATAATCTATATTGACTTATCTTTCAAGGGTGTATTTTTTTAGAAAAGACCGACATAGATGTCGACAATTTGAAAAGTTTGATTTTAATGATTGGGTCAAATTAGACAGAGCCGCCAGTTGATATGGGTTTAAATGGATGTATCAACTCATCCGTGTTTTGAAAGGTTTTCGCAATATGGCCCAATATATGACTCAATTTAATTGGTCTGGAACTCGAGATTCATAGAGTTCGGGGGCGTGCTTAAGTGAGGGGAAGTTGTTAGGCACCCCCGACTTTTCGTGAAACACTTGATTCTGCTTACTTTTTCATTCCCTATGCATTGTGTGTGTGTGTGTGTGGAAAGATTTTGATTTTTTTTTTTTTGCAAAGAGGTTTTGTGCTTTATTTTGAAAGTAGTGTTATGCCTCTTTGGACCTATATACAAAGGGGTTTGATTTATTGAAAAGTTCATTTTTAACAAGCATATGCAAGTGAAGTTTTGAAAAGTTATTTTTAAACCCTTTCGCTCACGTAGGAATTGAGGCCTTTAATACTTCCTTTTATCTTGTATTAAGCCTTTCTTTTGATCCTAGAAGCGGCTTTGTTTGATTTTATTGAGATGCGAAGCATCTTTGGGGGGGGGGGGGGGTGGTTTAGAACTCAGAGTTCTAATGGCTTGATTTTTTTCTTAATTCTATCTATCCCGACGGGATTTATATTTTATAAAATCTCCATTAATTTGATTTGAAAATCATTTTGAGTGACAAAATGAAAACTATAAAATACAAGGGTCGGGCTCCTTAT
Organism: Panax quinquefolius; assembly: GCA_020205615.1. Taxonomy (NCBI): domain Eukaryota; kingdom Viridiplantae; phylum Streptophyta; class Magnoliopsida; order Apiales; family Araliaceae; genus Panax; species Panax quinquefolius. The sequence continues at coordinate 43,331,797 of CM035163.1, read as the reverse complement.
GGGCATGGAAGCCATCGAAGTAAGCCCGAGCACCACATACATGTTTTCACTATTTTAGAGCCTTAAATCCGGATAACCGTTTTAAGGCCCTGGATTTACATGTTCAATGGATTGCAAGTTGGCATTTACAACTTAAACAAGTCCATTTTCGGAATCGAATCTAGATCCATTGATTGGATAATCAATCCTTTATAGTTTCTAGGCTCACATGAATATTTAAAGCTTGCACAATGAATAGTTAAACATATTATATACAAATAACTTAAAAACTTCGCTAAACAAGTGATTTATTGAACAAATCCTTGTATGTGATTAAACAAACCTCTCGTTTCCTCTAGATACAGATCTAGGGTCATGTGGATTCTAAATATTTATAAAAACTAGAAATTAAACTAGATCTTTACAAATCTTAGCCATTCTAGCTTCCAGGTTCCAGTTTTACAGCTTTTGAACCGGTTAAAAGCTAGATCTAGTCAATAAAACGCCAATATTGACTATTTACACAAAATGAACGGTTAAAAAGCTAGATCTGTGCAATAAAGAGGTATATCTATATATATTTATAGTACTTATATATATATATATAGTAAAGCAAGAAATAGAAGCAAATCTGAAGAGATCGTACAGTCTGGCACGAGATTGGCTATCGAACGACTTTAGGCTCCTTCAAACTCGATGTCCACTGGTTAAAACTTGATATGTTGTATATATATATATATATATGTATAGAAGTGTTTATAGAAGAGATTTACAAAGATAGAAGCAAAATTTGAGCTATTTCTCACTCTAGATCTCAGATTTTCTCTCTCTTGGGCCCTTTCTCTCTCTCTTTAAAACTGCTTCTCTCTCTCTAAATGGCTAGTGGGGGTCTGATATTTATAGACCTAGCCAGTCATGAGTCTACCTACAGCAGCCGCAGGTAGAGACCTCTGGCTGGGCTTGGTGGGCCATGTTGCCTTAAAGTACGTGCACCTCGATCGCTGTGCAGACGACTTGAAACCTTCATAACTTGCAATAAGGGAATCCTATGGAGGTGTGTCATACCATTCTGAAAAGCTCTTTCCAAGAGCTACGTAATGACATAGGGCTTATCCTTTTCCTAATCCAAGAAGATTGGTTCATGAACAGAATAACATCTTCATGTCTTCGCAGGCAGTCCATATATTGAGTTGTCTTGCGTAGTTTGCACTCGGGATTGTTGTAATGGCTCTTGATGACCATGTCTACAGCTGGATGTTTTTGGTTCTATGTTGCGTTGTCAATATCCTACCTTTTCCCTCTCAGGGTTGTCTCTAGAGTTGGGGTGGATTTTGTCTGTCCCTCGGGGCTGTCTCCGGGTTTGACCGCTGTTGATTCTGTCTTTCCTCGGGGTTGTCTCCGAGGTTGATTTGATATCTCACAGTATTATCTCCGAGGTTTGATTTGATATCCCACGGGGCTGTCTTTGGGGTGTAAAAAGACGGTTTTTCCCTCCTGCATGGTTAGTACAAAGAAAGCCAAATTTCGAGTGTCTATAAAGGTTCTTTTATGATTAATGTTAAAATTTATATTATTTTAAAAGTCGTTGATCGCTAAGGAGGCTTATCCTTATTGTAAAATAAATGTTATTTATTTAAATAAATTAATAGTTCAATTTGTTTATTTAAATGAGATTAGAATTTTTCTAATTGATTTATTCAAAATCGGTTCAATATGGAGAACATAAAGGGTCACACTATAAAAGGAAGAATAATTATTTAAGAAGTAAATGGCATAATCATTATAATAAGTTAGGTGTATTTAATTTAATTTGTGGTGATAGAATAAATTAAATAGCTTAATATTTATTATTTAATATTTTAAAAATATTAAATATAAATTAAAAATGAGTCTTATTATTATTATTATTACTATTATTATTAAGTTAATTCCTAAAGTGGTTTGGAAATTAATTAATATAAGTACTCTCATATATTCCTAATAAGATTAGGGAGGCTAATTAATTAAAGAGTTTAATTAATTATTCCTAATGAGATTAGGAAGCCTAATTAATTAAATGAGTTTAATTAATTAAATAAAAACCCTATTCCTAAATAGTTTAGGAGGGTTCCCTAAATCTATAAATAAGAGAAGTCTTTTTATGGAGAGAGGGTGACATAAGACACTTGATTCCAAGAGTTGGGAGAGTACGTATTTTCTATAAAGATAGAAACTAGGGTTTTGCTTAACACCCTTCTTCTTGAGTTTTTTGTTCTTCCTTAGTGGATCACCTCTAGAGGCCAAACGTTTGGGTGACTAACGTTGATTAAAGGAAGGAATCCAACCCCGTGTATTTAAGGAGACTATGAAGGTCTAGGAGTTGAACTCGTAACTGAGGTAGCTTTGTTCTACAAGGGTATGAATCTGATTTTCCTTCTTCTTCGTTTATATTGATAATTAAGCACAAAGTATGATCTAGGTATGGGTTTGTATGAAAATTTTAAATTCCAATTTATCACGCTTCCGCACTGTTTATATGATTTGTTTATGTAATCACGCTATATACAATCCCAACAGATCATACATCACCAAACCCATCGCATATCTTGTTAGGAAGGTAATTCCGAAAAACAGCGAGAACCATGATTGATGTACACAATGGGACCTTGACAATGGAATTCGATGGAGAAAAGATTTAGTTTAACATATATGATGCCATGAGGTACCCTAGTGATGTTAATCATGTTTTTGCGATTGATGTTATTGACTCTTTAGTGCATGAAACTTTTGAACAATTTCACAAGGATAACTTGGAGGTTGCCATCACCAACAGTTTGGACATGTATGACAGAGTAAAAACCCATGAGGGTTGCACAGAGAAGAGTGAACCCACCGATGATGGATGCAAGATGAGAAGCGATTCATGATGTCAAGTCAATGATGTTAAACAAGGGCAGCTACTTGGGAGGCAACCTAAGATTCCAAATTTATTTTTCTATCCCTTCAATTTAATTTTTTGCATGTTAGTTTAATAATAATTTCTTTGTTGCATGATTTTCTTACATTGGGGAAAATGTAAGGTTTGAGTGTGGGGGGAGGTTTTTAGGTTTTTTAGGAGGATATCAATCCATTTTTGGTAGGAATTCTGAAAAATTGATGGCTTTTGAAATATTTTTGATTTTTTTTGGCTTTGGTTCTATGATTCTTTTTGACTATCTGTCCAAAGGTTAAAGTTAGAGATTGAAAATTAATGCTAAATTTCATATTCTATTTGATGCTTAATTAGTTGATGATTGATGAGAACTAAGCCATGATCCATATTAATTGATTTGAATTGAATTTGTGTTGCATAAGTACTTGAACATGTGATATATGCTTATTTGGCTAAGTTATCTGAGGAGTTTTCTATGTGTAGTAATCTAATGATTTAGGACTATTGAACTACTTATGCTATTTGCAGGACCATGTGAAAGAAAAAAAATTAGAAAAGTTGGAAATCAAAGTGAGAAGTTGTAGAAATAGGACAAAAAGAAGCAAAAGATAAACCATGTGGTGGGTTGAGATAGAGCATAAAATGCACTCTCCCATAAACACGTCCCAATAAGTGAGACGAAGCATAAAATGCACTCAGTTAAGAGAAAATGACAAAGGTGAAACGGAGAATAAAATGCATTCGGCTGGAAAAAAAAGAGAGAATGTGAAAGGGTTCTGGTGAAAAAATAAAGTAGGAAAATATGTTTTAAGTCTTGAGTGGTGTGCACGGTTTTTGCTCCATGATAACTGAGTTGAGTATGTGTGAAAATCATAGGAGAGTTGTTTATTTGGATTTAGTTTGATTTGATGTAATTCATTGGTGAATTGGCAAGGTTGTTATCTTGAATTGAATGATAAGGCATTGATTTGATTTATGTGAGTTAGTATAATATTCATGATTTATAACTTGAACTTTTTGACATTGTGGTAGAAAAGAAGTATGCTGAAAGGTAATATAACTCTTGGGTTGGTTTACACGAGGACGTGTAAAAGACTAAGTGTGGGGGAATTTGACAAGTACACAATATTCATGATTTTTTATTCCTTTACGTTTGGTTTTATTTCATGTTTTGGTGGTGTAAATGGACTTTTAAGGTTGTTTATTGATTTCAGGTGAATTAAAGCTGATAGGATGGAAATAGGAGCTGATTTGCTGAGAAAAGAAAATATGATTGCAGAAGCGGCAAAGGCGGCCATGACATACTGTGGTTAGAGGTAAATGGGGTGCGACAATATTTGTGATGCAAAGCCGAGGATCCAACTCACAGGCTATGGTGCAAGAACGCCTTGATGCAAAGACAAATTTTAATATCATTGCGTTGCGGTGAGAATCGAGAACCCTGGAAGGGTGGCGCGACAACGCATGTTTCAAGCATATTTCTGGCACGGCCGCGCCAGAACAGGGTTTGACCAAGAGTTGACTTTCGTGATTTTTGGAGATCTCTACATGGAATTGGATTAATATTGCTATCAGATGTAGGATTTCTTTTGACTGAGATTTTATTTCCAAATTGGATTCTATTTCTTTATGAAAAATAGGAATGATTGATAATTTCTTTTAGGATTTGGATTTCTAGTTCTCATAGGATTTAGGTCTTTTGTCTAGCACTATAAATAGATGTGATAGTCAAGGTTATATTCATTCTATCATCTACTACCAGCTATCGTACAGCATTGGAGTGTAGACTTCGAAGCATGTCAAACTAGTTTTCTTTATTCAGTTCTAGAGGGAGGTGGAACCTTGTTACAAGTAATTGATTAATTAAGTTTTATTATTTATTCCTTCTTGCATGAAACGTTTTTTGATAATCTATTTTCATTGATTGCATAATAATTGATCTAATTAATTTGATATGGCCAATTAAGTTAGTTTGATCATTAACATCTACTAGATTAAGATTGATATTACGTGTAATTGATATTTGTCTTCATCACAAGTGGCAAATTAGTGATACTAATTGTGGTCAAGATTTTTGTATTGGTAAGATTATCATAAAACGACTTAAACAAATCAAGCTTATGTGTTTGTTGCTTGGATTAGCCTAATTATCTATTTTTTAATGCTTCTGTAATATTAAATCTAGAGAGCTCATTCTAGGTTATATAACAGTTGAATCTGGTGAAGAGCTTGTTTTATACAGCGAATATTTAAGGATAATTTCATATAACAGAGCTTATTGTTATCTAGGGCTAATAATTTCATTGAAGGATAAATAATAACAACTTGGTTAATTGATTATTGTAACTTGGTGAAATTGAACTACATAATTGAAGTTGTTACATATTTGGTTAATCTCATCATTTCGACAGCTCGAGCCAACGTCTTTGGCGCAGGTTAAGTTCGTTCTGGGTGAAGAAATATTTGAGGTTTTTGGAGTTTATTAGGATGTCATCAATAAAGACAACCACAAAATGATCCAAATATTCGTTGAATATTCGGCTCATCATGTCCATGAAGGCAGCGTGGGCATTGGTTAATCCGAAAGACATAACTAGAAATTCGTAATGCACGTATCGAGTTCTAAAGTCAGTCTTTGGAATGTCATCAGTTTTAACTTTTAACGGATGATATCCGGAATGAAGATCGATCTTTGAAAAGAATTTGACACCTTGCAACTGGTCAAATAGGTCATCAATGTGAGGCAACGGGTACCTATTTTTGATGGTGACATGATTCAACTCCCGGTAGTCAATGCAAAGTCGCATACTTCCATCTTTCTTCTTTACGAATAGAACAGGAGCACCCCAAGGAGACGTACTAGGATGAATGAAACTATTGTATAACAGTTCCTGCAGTTGGATTTTTAACTCTTGAAGTTCAATAGGAGCCATTTGATATGGGTTTTGGAAATGGATTTTGTACCGAGTTCAAGGTTAATACAAAACTCGATTTCACGCTCTGGGGATAGACCAGGAAGTTCTTCAGGCAATACGTCAGGAAATTTATTAACAATAGAAAGATCATTCAAATCTAAAGTATTTTTGTTTAAATCTGTAACATGGGCTAAGAAAGCTTGAAATCCGTTTTTCAATAAACGAATGGCTTTATGACTTGATATAACAGTGATTGACTTTAGTGGTTTGGTTGCTTGAATTCCCATAATAAGTTGGTTAGGAATATCAAAACTAACAACCTTACAAAAACAATCAATTTTAGAATGATGACTAGTTAACCAGTCAATTCCTAAAATCACATCAAATGCAAGTTTTTTCAAAAAGATAAGATCGACAGGTAATGTGAGGTTTCTGCTTTGAATCAAACAAGATTTATAAATGGTGGATGTAATGAAGGTTTCTCCCAACATAGTTTCAACAGATAAGTCAAAGTCTAATTTCTCTGGAGTCAAATTTAAACGTTGAGCGCAAGTAGGTGAAATAAAAGAATGGGTAGAACCAGTATCAAATAAGGTATAAACTTCGCAAGAGTTTATGATTAGCTTACCCGTGATAACCTCGTTCGGGTTCCTCGCTTTTTGGGAGGTCATGATAATTGTTTTCCCTTGAACTACCAGCTTTGACTTGTCTGGGACGACCTTTGGTGTCACTATCCCAGCTGGACTTGACTTCACTACACGACAAAATCGAGTTAGGTGACCTTCTCTTCCGCAATTGAAACATGATTTGGGTTGCTGCGTACAGTTTGGACTGATGTGTCCCTCTTCTCCGCATCTGTAGCATACGACTGGTGGTCGTTCTCCTTCCTTAGAAATGGGTGTCAGTGCTGCTATCGATGTCTTTACATCATTGTTGAATCTTCTCTTCTTAAAGGTGTTCCTAATTAGTTCACCTCTCTTATCATCTTGGCCATGATTACCACCAAAGTGGTTACCATTTTTAGCATGATAATTTCCTCCACGATGGTTATCATTGTTCCGATAGCTATTACCACCGGTACAATTATCATCATGTTGTTGGTCGTTGCCTTTTGGTTGAGCTGACTCATTATCGTGCTCCAATAACTGAGCCCTATTCACAACATCTGAATACAAACAAAGTTCGTGAGAAATGAGGTATTGACGTATTTCGGGTTTCAAACCTCGCAGAAACATTCGCGTCATTCGCTCTTCATTATCTACCAAATGGGATGCAAACCGGGATAACTCCGCAAATTTAGCCTTGTATTGCGATACGATCATATTGTTTTGCTCCAGCTTGATGAATTCCACCTCCTTCATGTGACGAATACTTTTGGGAAAGTACTTGTCGTTGAACAATTCTTGGAACTTCTCCCAAGACATCTTTAGTGCGACAGACTAAGTACGTTTTACAGATTCCCACCAATGATCTGCCTCTCCTCACAACATGAAGGTGGCAAAGGAAACCTTTTGCTCCTCGGAGCATCCCAAGAAATCAAATATCTTAGTGATCTGCTTAATCCACGTCTCTGCCTTAAGTGGTTCTGGCTTTCCCAAAAACTCCGGTGGTCCCAGCTCCTTGAATTACTTAGCGGTGATCAGCCGTGAGTTTCCCTTGACTCCATCTGCATTATGAACAGGAGTCTTTCTTGTTTGGTGTTGCATGAATTCTAAAAAGCTCCTAAACATACCATCGTTCGTCATTTGGTCGGTGTTGTTGTTTACAAGAGGATTATTACCTTCCTCATGCACATTATCCTGGTTATTGATCATCGGTGACTCAACGGTCTCATGTGCTTCATTGCTTATCTCAACATTTTCAGATGCCATTTTCAAATACTGCCACAAAATAAGGGTTAATTGATATGCCACATATTATCCCTATATTCTGACTGACCAATTAAATAAAAAATAAACTTAGGTAGGTCATACTAGCGAAGAATTTACCCGTCAGTCCCCTCCTAGTTCTAGCCTCAAATCTCAGCCAGGGATCATATCCCTAAGCTTTGATACCAACTGTGACGCCCCCAAAATAGGTATACACAACCCATTTTGAGTAGCCAAATACATGGTACAAAATTTAAATACAAACTTCATTTATACAATACAACAAAACGTAGCTGAGAGTTTTAACACGAATATTATCTCGTATACAATATCCAAACTCAAATGGAGTCCTCATTACAATTATTATCACACTATTTTATAGAATAGTGAGGACTACTATAGCCACTATCTTGGACCATCAATCCATTCCCCGACTAGTCACAGCTATATACTCATTTCTTGAAGAGAATAATGAAAGAAAAGGGTGAGCTCAACTAGCCCAATAAAGAATATTATGACTAAGATATTGCAGAATAAATTATCCTTAGTCTTCAACAGTATAAAAACTGATGGAATACAATAGACAACCAGTTTAACTGCAGCGGAACAAGCAATCCATTAGAAGAGTCAAGTAGAGCATGATATTTACTATCTTCTATGATTTAAGAGTTCATCATCAATATTTTATCGATGTAACACAGCTCAATAAATAATCCACATCGCCGAATTATCCATGCACTACGGGCCAAGGATATTCGTTATTATCACATCCACGAATTATCCATGCACTACGGGCCAAGAATATTCGTTATTATCACCAATGGTCATGATCATGCCAACAACTGTCCATCAATGTAGTACGTGCCAATGAGGACTTTTACCACATCATTTGTAACATTACAAGTTATGATTATACTGATACATAATTCCTGGTCATAATCATACCAATCAACAGTCCATCTATACACTATGGGCCAAAGATGACTTTGATCACAATATAAGTATGAGGATGATGACAATGATATAAGAATTCAATCCAGTGAGATCAAGGATAAATATTAATGATTTATAATTCAATTTATCCAAAGTTTAAGAATGTCCAAATTGTCAACATGATAACTGTTTTGTGGAGTAAAATTCAAGAACAATATTCATGTATTAAAAATAATTTGGATAGAAAAGAAATTATTTTTTGTCATGAATAGTACCCGGGTGAATAGTACTATGTGAATAGTACCCCGACATGAATAGATTAAAATTTAACAAGAATGTCCAGAAAAATATTTCAGTGAAACGATACTAGATGAAGCGCTAATTTCAAGGAATTTCTAATTATTTCAGGAATTATAGAAGCAATAATACGTTTAGATTTGGGAATATGAAATGAAATAATACAAGAAACTGCAAATGGATTTTCACCCGTCATGCGGTAATCCACGTAGATAGATTATTCCCACAGATTAATATGCAATGAATAAGAAAGGTTATTCACCAGGCATGCGGTAGTCCACGTAGACATGTTATTCCCACATATTAATAAAGAATGAATACGAAGGGTTATTTACCATGTATGCGGTAATCCGCGTAGACAGGTTACTCCCGCAGATTAATAAAGAATGAATACGAAGGGTTATTCACCATGCATGCGGTAATCCGCGTAGACAGGTTACTCCCGCATATTAATAAGGAATGAATACGAAGGGTCATTCACCATGCATGCGTTAATCCGCATAGACAAGTTACTCTCGCAGATTAATAAGGAATGAATACGAAAAATAATATCCCTTACCTTAGTTAGAAATTGGATACTGCAATAGTGAAGTTGCAGAATACTCTTCTTCTTTCTCTCTATAGTTTCTCTCACTATAACTTGTGATTATACCTTTGCTCTTCAAATTGGTAGGAAATAATGAATGGATGAAGGAGTATTTATAGGCTAGGAAAGGGTGATAAATTACAAGGATAATTATACTTTAGTATCTTCATCTTTGCCCCCATTTTTAATTTAGTCCCTCAAGTATTATCAATCTTGCACAAACTCCCCTAATAGTACTTTCATGTGAACCAGTAGTTCCTTACATGTGAATCAATAGTTCCTTGCATGTGAACTAATAGCAATTAATTGATTATTTATCCGATTAATTACCCGTTTGGTCAATTTCACATCACAAAATCAACTATTATCAAAATAAATGTCGATTTCTACTAACACTAATATTCCCAACACAATGAAAATATTTTTATCAACAATTATTCCTCACAATATTGACAACCAGATCCTTCCCAAGAAAGAAAGGGGCTTTTTGATAAGAATTTCTCCTTATTGGCGCGTAATTAAATAACCTAACCCCTTTCCTCGACAGAACTTTCTAGACATTATCAATAATGCAAATAATAATATGAATAATTGTGTCATCTCAATTATTGATTTAATAATATAAAATATTGTGCAGATGATACTGTGACAATAATTGAATAAAACTTATTGACTTCTCACATAAGCATCAATAATCAAAGATATTGTACAATACCGTGTGCTACTATGCAACCACGCGTATTATTGTACTTTTATCACCTGGTATTTCAATAGTTAACGGTAAAAGTTTTACCGTTATTTTTATAAAAAGGTTATTTCTGTCGCTTTCTATATTCGATGATGAATTACATTTCGCATGGGTCCACCAATGATTGTCTTTGTCGCATCTGAATATTCCCTGATAAAACGAATATTCCCCGACCAAACGAATATTTTATGACAACTTGCTTACTTTGCAAAATTTGTAAATATTACTCACAACTATAACATTATATCAAATCCACACCTTATTATTCAAAATAATATTTAAAGAAAATTAAATTTTTATTCATAAAAGTTTGGGTCTTACATTGGCCCGCTGTATATACGCCAAAAATTGGCCTGTGACCAACGTATATATGCCCAGTCTTGATATTCAAACTCAATTTTCTCAAGTTTTACACATCTACTTTCCCGCTTCATAACTTCGTCATCCGATATCAAAATGAGTTCGTTCTTGAGCTGTTTTCTTCCTTGTAACATCCTCTACGCATGCCCTTGGACAAAATAATTTTTAAGGTTCTTTAATTAGCCTAAAAATTGGCTCAAAAGTTCCCCGAGACAAAGATTTTCATCATTCAACATACCTTACTAAATTTTTCGCCATGACTTCATTTTAACTCATTTTCAGTCCGTTCCAATTGGATTATTTCCATAACTTCCTTATCTATAAATCCTTATCCCTGAATATCACAAATAACTTCATCACTAACACTTTTGAAAGTCCGATTTAAGTCATCTACGTAGTTTTTGTTCCTCCTCAAGCATAGGCTTATGATTTTAACTTTCGTTTTCACTTTTTATTCATACTAACAAGTGATTTATCATGATCAAACCACACATAACCTTATTTCTCCAAGATCATACACGATCTTCTATTAAACAACCACCAACTAATAATTCAAAGAAAATAACTTCAAAGATAAAGGTTTAATGGTTCATAGTCTTACGTCTTGATGATGATTCTTCTTCTTCTTCCTCTTAGGCTTGATCCCAGCTATCCTTGATCCTCTTGCTAGCCTTCTTCTCCTCCTTTTCTTCCTCTCCATTCGTGGCCTCTCTCTCTCTCTCTCTCTCTCTCTCTCTCTCTCTCTCTCTCTCTCTCTCTCTCTCTCTTATTCTTCCTCTTTCTCTCTTTAAAAATTAAAATTGAATTGGGTAGAAATGAATTGAACTATTCTTTGATTTTGCTTATATAAAAGCTACTTTCAATTTCTTATAAGTTGGTCATCCTACTTAAGTCTTCTCTAGTCAATCCCATCATTTTTTAAATCTTGCAAACCACCCCCTGGCATATTCCTGGTATATTCTTTATTCCTTAACATATTCCTTTAGATATTTTCTTAAGTTTAAATCCTTAGGTTTTTTACCACTAAGGTTTGCCTATCTCGCATTATTCTCCCTTAACTTTTGTAATGCACTTTCATACTTCATTAAGTTAGCGAAATGTCCATCTTGCCCTTTTCTAATTCATTAAGCTAGCAAAATGTCTATTTTGCCCTTTCGTACAATTAATTTAGGGTTTAACATTCGAGTTAAGTCGATCACCCGCTTCCTCTATAGTTAAATTTTCTAACTCGTTCAACCTACAAAAACCTCGAAACTTCTTTTGTTAATTATTATTACACCTCCCAACCTCAAATAAACGCTACAACAAAATTCAAAATTCTCGAAAGAGCGTTTATAATTATTTTTCTCAAAAAATTTACTTTCTCCAAAAAAACTCCACACTCTCATACATTATTACTTAAAACAAAACTAGGTCATTAATCGATCTAAATCAAATTACACATAATAGTATTAATAAAAATTTTATTTATTAGATATTATCCTCAAGAAATCTAATTTCAAGGCTATCCAAAAATCTTGGGCTGTCACATCGGAAAGCCACTTAACTCGATATTGCGAATATAAAAAATAAAAGTGAACAAATCCTAAATATAAAATTAGGACGAATAAAATTATTAGGATGAAATATTATAACTTAATTGTACTCTTAACTCAAATTTTACACTCATAAATCTTAATTTTAGATCAGTTTTATGATTACATACTATAGTTAAAAATATATATTAATAAACTATATTTATTTAAATACAAACTATAATGGCCACAAGTCGGACTATCTCAACATCGCATATGAATTTGTTAACCTCTAGTCCTGATTTGTCAAAATGATTTTCTAACTAACTGAAACATTTTTAATGAAAAGATAGTATTGTCTTTTTTTTATCAAAATTGTTTTCAAACGAACTGAAACATATATAATTTGAAATCTCTTTGATTTATACAGAAAATACATACCATTAATTTTTATACTTTTTTATTGTTATAACCTTTGTTTTGAAATATAAACATACATAAATAATCGAGTTTTAACTCATAAAAAAAGAGTTTAGTTTTATTTTTTGAGTTTTCTTCTTTTCTTCTTTTCTTCTTTTTATGTTCTGTAGTACCCCAAAGCTAAAAAAATTTCTTACGTTCTTTTCTCTCTCTATTTATCTAAATATTTATAATTCATTTGTAAAATAGGTTACCAAGTAAAAGCAGTCCTTTCAAAATTAAAAGTTAGTTACAATCTAACAGACTTATCCTAATAGGTTTTAGACATGTATAAATAATTATTAGTTTCTATTCCATTATCTAATTATAAACCTGTTATTATTTTATTATTATATGTTATTATTATTATTTTTAACCTAGTATTAAATTCTACCCATCTTAAAAAAAATTGGTCCTCCAAATTGACAATTCTTAAGGTTAATTACAAACAAGCTTTAACACTCGATCCATATCTAAATAATGCTCCAAAAGTCTAAATCTTCATATAAACTACCTAGTCCATCACCCAATACTTGTCCTCGAGTTAAAATATTATAAGAAATTTGTTTGACACTTTCTTATTCTATATCACATTGAACACTAAATTAAGAAACCTTTTCAATCTCGTATCATTGAATGATTACCAAAATCATAGATTCACCACAACGTAACCAATATATAACTCTCATTTTCTAACTTGCCCGTTATCTAAAAAACACTAAAATTTGCAAGGTCATAACTTACACATCATCAAAGTAGTCTCCAAATATGGTATTCAACCATTCTGCAGTCAATAAAACTAATCCAACTTGATCTTATATATTAAACCCAATTTTTATAGAAAGATGTCCAAACCTAAAATTTATCACACTCAAGTTCCTAAGTCTAGTCGAATCAAAACCCACAGTTAAATAGCAAAACAACTCCCCAAAAAATGTGTGGGTTTAATAGTCGACACACTGCAAGGGGCTTATTTTGATACCATCTCTTTAATAACCCGAACTCGTTGCAGGCCCGAAGTGCTACACGCTGCAAAAACTAAAGGCTCGCAAGGAAAAATATTAATCACTTGCAGCCCAAACAAAACTACTCAACAATAATCTTAAATTAAACTCAACAATAAATATCTTTAAATCCAATTCAAATGTAGCACCAATAAATACCAAAATCATAAAATGGAGTCGCAACTCCCTAAAACTAAGAGTTTTATCAACATCCAACAACAAAAAGAAATAACATCCTAAACTAAACCCCCAGTTATCCAAAGTGTATCAAATAAGTGCTCATCTATCAACAATGAGACCTGTAAAAATTTGTAAGGGGAAGCCCAGCAAGTAGCAATCCTTACTATTTAGGTGGATCAAGTATAATTTGCAAAATATTTTTTTCGAAATAACTCTTTGTTCGATAACAATAGTAAATATAATTTTCAAAACTAAAACAGATAATAACAAAACGAAATTCACATTCAAAATAATTTCAATTTATACAATATATCTTTTAATCAACAACCTTAGCGACTAAGGTTAGAGTAGCCTTGTAACACGACTCAAAAGTTCAATAATGTCAATGATCACGCATGCTACTAAGATATCTCTAAAATGCACGCTCTTCGAAGGGCATCTAAAAGGTGTGCGCCTTAGTAGGTCCTATATTAACTCTAAAACTAAACGTAATCAATAACGGGTTCTATATATAGTTAGACCGATGATTTCAAAATCTTTTCACAATATTATCGATATTCTAAACGATACTTTTTCACAATTCAAAATCATATAATTTCATTTCACAGTTCAAAAATAAATGCTTCATCCAAAGTTTGAAATAACAGAACATAACATTTTAATTTAAATGGAAGTCTTAAATAAAATATAACAAATTTTGAAATCATATATTTAGGCATCTGAGTAATTTCTAAGGCATACATAAAAGTATACGATAATTTAAAAAAACACTACATAGTTCAGAAAGCCACTTATCTCGATATTACGAATACAAAAATAAAAGCTAACAAATCTTAAAGGATAAAACAATTTATTAGGATGAAATATTATAACCTTATACTATTAACTAAAATCTTACGCACATAAATCTTAATTTTAGGTCAGTTTTACGATTACATACTATAGTTAAAATATATATTAATAAACTATATTTATTTAAATACAAACTATAATGGTCACAAGTCGGACTATCTCAACATCACATATGAATTTGTTAACCTCTTATCCTGATTTGCCAAAATTGTTTTCTAAGGAATAGAAATATATTTAATGAAAATATAATATTGTTTTGTTTATCAAAATTGTTTTCAAACGAATGAAATATATATAATTTGAAATCTCTTTGATTTATACAGAAAATACATACCATTAATTTTTATACTCTTCTTTTTGTTACAATCTTTGTTTTGAAATAAAAACATACATAAATAATACGAGTTTCAACTCATACTAGAAAAAGAAGAGTTTATTTTTCCCTCTTTGAGTTTTCTTCTTTTCTTCTTCTCTGTTCTGCAGTACTCCAAAGCCAAATAATTTTTTTTACCAAGTAAAACAGTCTAACTAACTTATCCTAATAGGTTTTGGATATGTATAAATAATTATTAGTTTCTATTCGATTATCTAATTATAAACTTGTTATTATTTTATTATTGTATGTTATTATTTTTTTAACCGGTTATTATATTTTACCCACCTTAAAAAAAATTTGGTCCTCCAAATTGACAATTCTTAAGGTTAATTATATATAAGCTCTAACACTTGATCCATATCTAAATAATGCTCTAAAAGTCTCAAACTTCATATACACTACCTAGTCCATCACCCAATACTTGTCCCCAAGTTAAAATATTATAAGAAACTCGTTTGACAATTTTTTATTCTATATCAATTTGAACACCAAATTAAGCAATCTTTTCAATCTAATGATTACCAAAATCATATATTCACCACAACGTAACCAATACAACTCTCATTTTTCTAACTTGTCCGTTATCTAAAAAACACTAAAATTTGCATGGTTATAACTTACACATCGTCAAAGTAGTCTCCAAATTCGGTACTCAACCATTCTGCAATTAATAAAACTAATCCAAATTGATCTTATATATTAACCCTAATTTTTTATATAAAGATGTCCAAACCTAAAATCTATCACTCTCAATTTCTTAAGTCTAGTCGAATCACAACCCACAGTTAAATACCAAAATCATTCCCTAGGAAATGTGTGGGTTTCCTAGCCAACACACTGCAATGGGCCACTGCTTTGATACCATCTTTGTAACACCCCGAACTCGCGCACGGCCGAAGTGCAACACGCTGCAAACCTAAAGACTCGCATGGCACACAATACCAATCACGCACAGACCAAACAAAACAACTCAACAATAATTTTAAATTAAATCCAACAATAAACATCTTTTAATCCAATTCAAATGAAGAACCAATAAATACCCTAATTAATAAAATGGAGTCGCAACTCCCCGAAACTAAAAGTTTTATCAACATTTAACAACAAAAAGAAATAACATCCTAAATTAAACTCCAGTTATCCAAAGCGTATCTAAATAAGTGCTCAACTATCAACGATGGGACGTGTAAAAATTTGTAAGAGGTGAGTGGTGAAACCAGTCAAGTAGCGATTCTTACTATTTAGGTGGATCAAGTATAATTTACAAAACAGTTTTTCCGAAATAACTTTTTGTTAGATAATAATAGTAAATATATTTTTCAAAACTAAAATAGATAAAAACAAAACAAATTTCACATTCAAAATGATTTCAATGTATACAATATATATATTAATCAACAACCTTAGCAACTAAGGTTATAGTAGCCTTGTAACACGGTCCAAAAGTTTGATAATGTCAATGATCATGCATCCTACTAAGGTATATATAAAATGCACGCTCCACGAAAGGCATCTAAAAGGGGTGCGCCTTAGTAGGTCTTATATTAGCTCCGGAACTAACGTAATCAATAACGGGTTCTATACATAGTCAGACTGAGGATTTCAAAAAAAATTCACAATATTATCGATATTCTAAACGATACTTTTTCACAGTTCAAAATCATATAATCTCATTTCACAATTCAAAAATAAATACTTGATCCAAATTTTGAAATAACAAAACATAACATTTTAATTTAAATGTAAGCCTTAAATAAAACATAACAAAATTTGAAATCATACATTTAGGCATCCGAGTAATTTCTAAGGTATACATAAAAGTATACGATAATTTTAAAAAACACTAAATAGTTAGGAAAGTCACTTAACTCGATATTACAAATACAAAAAATAAAAGTGAACAAATCCTAAATATAAAATTAGAACAAATAAAATTATTAGGATGAAATATTATAATTTACTTGTACTCTTAACTCAAATTTTACGCATATAAATCTTAATTTTAGGTCAATTTTATGATTACATACTATAGTTAAAAATATATATTAATAAACTATATTTATTTAAATACAAACTATAATGGCCAAAAGTCGGACTATCTCAACATCACATATGAATTTGTTAACCTCTAGTCCTGATTTGTCAAAATGATTTTCTAACGAACTCAAACATTTTTAATGAAAAGATAGTATTGTCTTTTTATCAAAATTGTTTTCAAACTAACTAAAACATATATAATTTGAAATCTCTTTGATTTATACAGAAAATACATACCATTAATTTCTATACTCTTTTTCTTATTATAACCTTTGTTTTGAAATATAAGCATACATAAATAATTCGAGTTTCAACTCATAATAGAAAATGAAGAGTTTAGTTTTACCTCTTTGAGTTTTCTTCTTTCTTTTTCTCTGTTCTGCAGTACCCCAAAGTGAAAGAAATTTTTTTACGTTCTTTTCTCTCTCTAATTATCTAAATATCTTTAATTCCTTTGCAAAATAGGTTACCAAGTAAAACAGTCCTTTTAAAATTAAAAGTTTGTTACAGTCTAACCGACTTATCCTAATAGGTTTTAAATATGTATAAATAATTATTAGTTTCTATTCCATTATCTAATTATAAACCTGTTATTATTTTATTATTATATGTTATTATTATTTTTTTTAACCTGGTATTACAGTGAGTATCGAATATGCTAAGAAAGTACGGTATTAAAATAAACAGTTTAAGGAGTAACTTTGTATCAATAATCCAATAATTTCAAACTGAGAAATAATTAATTATCAGCTTTACGTTACTTGGATGGTTATGAAAGACCAAGAAATCTTTAGAATCGTACTAGATGTGATAAACTTAGCAGTACTTCTTTGACATGTAACATGTTACTTCACTATAGTACACAGCGGACTTGTCAGAGTAATCTCATCAATGAATAAATATATTTTGAACAAATTAATATCTTGTCAAGGAAATTTTCAACATAAGAAAAACTTCAACACCAAAGTATTACTGAGGGGTCATAAAGACCAAAAACTCTTTAACTTTCAAAAACATTTCTTTGCTGAAGCGTAGCCTAACAGTCACACAGAATACAGACTCTTACATGCTAAAGCCTCACCATGACACTATATAGCCTGACTACAACCTTCAAGTCGACACAATATTGCCCACAACTGTTTGACAGTCATACAACTAAAAACATTTACGCATACAAAATTCAGCAGTCATACTTTTTGTGAATTCTATACATGATCATAAGTACCATGAACTCCTTATACAGAATTCAACAGTGACAATAACTGTGAATTCTATACATGGTGATGAGGACTATGAACTCTGTTATAAAAGTTAATAGTCACAAAAATTGAGAAAATTCTCATATAATATAGGGTTACTCATCCTCAGTCTTAACATTAAGAATCCTTACCAAACAAATTGGGATTTGTTGGGTCATGATATTTCACATATTGGGCAGACCCGATTAGGCCCATTCATTTGATTAAAACTCTTGGGTCATTTCTATTGGGCTTGGCCAATTGGGCCGGGTCAGTGGCTTTTCTTGGTGAAGTCTTGAAAGACTTGGGCTGAATTGAGTGAACCGATCCATTAGATATCTCTTGTACTGACTCTCACGCCTGTACTGACTATCCATTGTTAACCCTTGTGATCGCCTGTACTGACTCTCACGCCTAAGCTATCCCCCGACGATCGAAGCCGTCAAGCTTTTGGTGTTGATCGTGTTTACTGTGCAGGATCAGGACGTCTTACTTGATTGGAACGTGGCAGAAGATCTTGGCGTTAACATTGGCGCTAGAAGGAGGGCTTGTTCTAGTGTCTTGTAATTTTCAATCACAACTTTCATTTGTTCTACGTCGGAAAAGATGGTGAGGAGTAGAGCAGATACACCGGAAGGACAGCCGAAGGCTGTGAACTCGTCTGTCCAACATATTTCTGTCAAGGATCGTTTGGGTCCTTCGAAGAGTGTTCATGAGAGTGAGAGCACTACTTCCAAACATGTTTCCAAGGGTTCTCGTTCGAGAGCTCATGGTGGAGCCAGACGGAGGTTGGTGCATGTTTGCTGATGATAAAGGTCGGGACTAAGACCGAAGGCAGGTGGAGGGTTCACCATCTAGAACTCATCACCAAAGTGGTCGAGATGACAAAGCTGCCAAGTTGGCGAGGATGGCTAAAGAAACAGATAAAGCTTTAGAGGTTCTTCTAAAGCAGAGGGAGGATATAGCTGTGTAGATGCTTCGGATGGCCGATCTGAAGGACGAGGCGTCCACTTATGTTCAGTCCGGAAGGCGTAGTAGGCATAAGGATGTCTGACATCCGGAGGGAAGAATAGGAGAATTTCGTACATGTATCTGGGGTTGACCTCGGGGAGAGAAGAAGATCAAGGAGCAGAACTCCTGAGATATCAAAGAAAGCACTTATTGTCATTGGTTCTCAAGGTCGAGATGGTGGCAAACAAAGGAGTCGGTCGAGAGAGTATGCACCTGAGAGTAGAAGGAGAGAGCATCAACGTGAATATTCTCATCATGAGGATAGAGTTACACGCCGGAGTAGATCCAGAAGTCCAACAAAGGCAGTGGGGTCAGATAGAGGAGGTTGATCTGCCCAAAAGCAGAAGGTTATTTAGGAGAAAGAAGTCTCCTCGCAACCAGAAGGTGTGGATTTCTTGGTAAAGGAGTTGAAGGAGCTTCGGAAGCAACTGGCTGAAGTTCAGCAAGTGAATGACACTCCATGAAAAAAGGCATCTCCTTTTTCCCCGGATATTCTTAAGGAGAAGGCAGATACCACAAAGAAGTTACCCCATATGGAGAGTTACGATGTGTCTGGAGACCCTTATGACCATAGCCAGGCGTTCGACCGGCTGATGGATTACTATGATTTCACCGATGCTGCCAAGTGACATACGTTTGTTACAACGTTGAGGAAGGATGCAAGGTAGTGGATGGGGACTCTGCCCGCTGATTCAGTCTCGTCGTGGTCCGAGCTGTGTGACAAATTTCATGCTTGTTTTGGGAGAAACCGAAGAAGAGGAAAGCCTACGGGTTCTTTAGCACAGGTCCGACAGTTTACTAATGAGTCCTTGGGTCAGTATGTGAAGCGATTCAAGGAAGCAGTTGGCCAAGTGGCAGACCTCAATGATCTTCAGGCTGTAGTGTTATTTCAGAATGGGCTGGATCTAGTGAAATCCGAAAAGTTGGTGAAGAAGCTGATGTTTCACCATCTGAAGAGCTTGGCCGAAGCTTTCGATAAAGCGGAGGGCTACATTGTGGTAGAGGAGGCTATGAATAGCACAAGCGTCCTTCTTCTGACTGAGGTGAAGGAGGCGGAGACACTTCTAAAAGGTGAAAGGCGATCAGAAGAAGGTGGGAGGCTATAATGACCGGCCAGAGGGCAGCTCGAAGAAGTACAATAACACATGGCGACAGGGAAGTAATCGTCCACCTGCTCCTGCCTAGAAGGTGAATAAGGTTTACACCAAACTGAACACGGATAGGTCGGTGATTTTGGATCAGATTAGGAACCAACCGTTCTTTGAACCACCTCCTGATAATTCTAAGCCAGGACAAGGCAACGCTCGAAAATTTTATGGCTATCATCAATCTACAGGTCACGACACTAATGAATGTTGCAATCTGAAAGACTTTGTAGAAAGAAAGGTTCAAAGCGGTTTATTGGTTCGAGATGTGGTAGGGAGGGACCATCGGCAAAAACAGAATGTTGGCCGTCTTTATTCGAGACGGATCAAACGGTTCCACCCGTGCAGCCTGCTCCAAATCAACCACCAAGGCGCGTCGTTGATGTAATAACCGGTGGGACGACAGGGAAATTGGTAAAAAAGAAGAGGAGGGGATATCTGGATTCTGTCATGTCTGTGGCGGGTGTTCTCCCGAAGACCGACAGACCATTCCAGGGACAGTTATATCCTTCACCGATGCAGACTATCCTTCGGAGCCCATCGAACCTCATGAAGGAGCACTGGTGGTCACGACACAAGTAGGTTCGGTGGATATGAAGCGTAAGACGATAGACAACGAATCTTCTGTGGATATTCTGTATGCCCATGAAAGTATTATGCATACAAGCCAATCATGTATGATGATAAAGCATATACTGTGTAATCAATCTTATTTATTTATTAATAAAAGAATTATTTATTAAAGGCATTTATTATCTACATGGTCTTTGTTTTAATAATATGTGATAAACCCATAGTTTTAAGCTAATGCTTTTAGAATCATGATAAGATCATGATAATGAGATCTAAATTCTTAGATAGCTTAAAACTAAAATGTTCCCAATCAATGGATTACTAAAAAGGGGATTAATGAATCCGGATAGATTGAGTACGTCGTTGTTTGCTCATTGGATGAGGATGATTGATCTCATGATCATTTGTGTGGAGACACTAAAGCAAGTATGTAGGTGCTTATTAGAGAATAAGTTCTTTGAGCGTGACTCGCTAAGGAATACCTAATGGAGTTTTACTTACATGTCAATAGGAATTCTGTAGTGATAGTAGTACAAATGATCCTTAGACTTGAGATCATCATAGTATCTTATATATAATGAATTACACTTTGACTTATTCCTTAAGACTCTTAGAGTATATCAAAGGGTATGCTTGGGTGTAATAAGTTATATATGAAGATAATGAATGATCGATAAAGAATCTACCACTTCTAGTAAAAAGGAGAAATGTCTATGTGATTCGATAAATGACAACCCGAGGAATCCTTGGTTAAGGT
The DNA here is from genome assembly GCA_020205615.1 of Panax quinquefolius. Taxonomy (NCBI): domain Eukaryota; kingdom Viridiplantae; phylum Streptophyta; class Magnoliopsida; order Apiales; family Araliaceae; genus Panax; species Panax quinquefolius. The sequence goes on along the minus strand of CM035163.1, from coordinate 43,310,054 downwards.
GGAATGAAATTAGAAAGTAGTTTCTAATTTGCATTCATTAGGAGTTGTTCATTTAGGAATAAAATACATATAATTAAATAAAATAAGGCTTGTGGTAATTTCATGTCTTATATTTAATTGGGACATTGTATGGTGGAAGGATTGAATTATCACGGTAACTATTTACTCAAAGGTTCTTTTATGATTAATGTTGAAATCTATATTATACGGAAAGTCGCGTTGATCGCTAGGAGGCTTATCCTATTGTAGAATAAATATTATTTATTTAAATAAATTATTTATTTAATTTATTTATTTAAATGAGATTAGAATTGTTCTAATTGATTTATTCACAAGGTTTAATATGGAGAACCTAAAGGGTCACACCATAAAAGGAAGAATAATTATTTAAGAAGTTAATGGCATAATTGTAATAATATGTTAAGTATATTTAATTTAATCTATGGTGATAGAATAAATTAAATAGCTTAATATTATTATTTAATATTTTAGAAATATTAAATATAAATTAATGAGAGGAGTCTTATTAATATTATTACAATTATTATTATTTTAATTTCTAAAAGGTTTAGGAATTAATTTAATATAAGTACTCTCATTTATTCCTAATTGGATTAGGAAGCGAAAATTAGTTAAAGAAGTTTAATTAATTACCCCTAATAGGATTAGGGAGCCCATTTAATTAAAAGAGTTTAATTAAATAAATAATACCTTATTTTAATTAAAATAGGGTTACATGATATCTTTATAAGAGAAGTCTTATATCAGATATCTAATATACGTAATTCCTAGAGTTGGAGAGTACGCCTCCTTTTTCTATACAGATAGGAAAAACTAGGGTTTGAGCCAATACCCATTCTTCTTGAAAATTCTTCTTCTTCTTTGGTGGATCACTATAGAGGCCATACACTTGGGTGGCTTACATTGATCAAAGGAAGGAATCAACCTTGGGAGATTCAAGGAGGCCAGCGGAGAAGTAGGAGGTGAACTCGCGTACACGAGGAAGCTCGTTTCTACAAGGGTATGATTTCATAATTTCTTATTCTTCGTTTAATTAATAATATGCATAAAGGATGATCAAGGGTAATTGGTTTGTGAAAAAAATTTTAAAATCTGATTTTATTTCGCTTCCGCTAATTTTTCAATGTGATTGCTACTTTGATTTTCACAAAACCTAACAGCCCATGCTTATCAGAGGATGCATCTTGATGGGCGAAAGATGGAGGTGGGGCAGGAGGCTCCTTTATATGGCTTTAGCAATGATCCGGTCAAAGTGGCAGGCACTATTGAACTACCAGTAATCTTCAGCACAACTCCTCAGCAGGTAGAAATAACATGTAAATTTTATGTTGTGCATGTAGATTCGGCCTACAACGCCATACTGGGTAGACCTACTTTGACTGCTCTCCAAGCAGTGACATCCATCCCTCACTTCAAGATCAAGTTTCCAACGGCACATGGAGTTGGAGAGGTAGCAGGGGATTTGGATCTGGCCCGACGCTGTTATTGGAATGCTACTATTGCCTCAGGAGTTGGGATCAGCAAGCAAAAGCAAACCATGACAATTGAGATCGAGCCCTTTACTGAAAGTAGTTCGGAGCCATTGGTTTTGCCTGTAGGAGAGACGGAGGAGATCGAACTGGTTCTTGGGAAGAAGGACAAGACAGTGAAGATAGGTTCGGGTTTGCCGGAACCTTTCCGGACAAACCTTATGGAACTTCTTCGCTGTTTTGCGGATATATTTGCATAGGAACCACAAGATATGCCTTGAATCAGCTGAAAGATTGCCGAGCAACGACTAGATGTTGATCCATCAAAGAAGCCAGTTCGGCAGAAAAGGCGGATCTTTTCACCCGAGCGACAGAGGATTATTGATGAAGAGGTTGCTAAGCTGATAGCTGCTGACTTCATCTTTGAAATCGACTATCCGGAATGGATGGCGAATGTAGTGCTAGTGCAGAAACAGAATGGAAAATGGCGAGTTTGCATCGACTACACGGACCTGTGGTCACTGTTTTCTATCGTCGGCCGTCCCTGGATCCCATCCACATTAATGCATGGCAGATATATCAGTCAACTATCATTTTTTTTCATCATTACCGGTCAAAGATGGAGATATTTTGTGAGACCCCAAATTTTACGAATAAAGATTTAATTTTCTCGAAATATTTTTTTTTGAATATTATGGTGTGAATTTGAGATAAAGTTATAGTTGTTGGTAGTATTCATAATTTTACAAAGTATGCAAGTTGTTATATTATATTCGATTGGTCGGGGAATATTCTTTATGTCGGGGAATATTCGTACAACGGCACAATCATTGGTGGACCTCACAATGGAATTATTATCGGATTGAGAAAATGACAAAAATATTTTATAAATAACGGCGGAGGTGTTATTGTTAAAAGCTGATTGAACTACCCATTAGTAAGTAAAAGTATGTCTGGCGTGGTTGATATAGTAGCACATGGTATTGATTATTGATGCTTACGTGAGAAGTCACTCGGTTATACTCAATTATTGCTACGAATAATTAACGATCATATCTCTCATATTATTGATTCGATTATTGTCACAATTATCATCTCGCATTATATGTTATATTATTAAATCAATAATTGTGACGACAAAGTTATTCATATTATTAAATTGCAATATTTACAATGTCTAGAAGTTCTGTCAAGGAGTGGTTTGGTCACCTAATTGCGCGCCAATAGGGAGAAATCCTTATTAGAAAGCCCCCTCTTTCCTGGGAACAACCTGGTTGCTAAATATTATGAGTTATAATATTAATGATGAATAAGTTCGTGTTGATTAAAGATGAATTTGATAGTTTCATTATGTTGAGATTATTTGTGTAAGTAGAAATCGACATCTATTCTGATGGTAATTGATGTCTAGAGGTTATATTGTTCAATAGGGTTTTCGAAAAACTTTTCGTGTCAGAGTTACTATTCACGAGTTACTATTCATGAGTTACTATTCATGAGTTACTATAGTAACTTGTCCTTTCGGTTTTCCAAGAGTTATTTGACCCTTCAGCTTTCCAAGGGTTAATTGCCCCTTCGCAAATAGTAGTTGTCTCTTCAATATTACCAAGAGTCATTTTGACCCTTCGTTAAGACCAAGAGCCATTCTCAGTTTTTCTATAAATAGAAGCTCATTCCTTCATTATTTCTTATTTAATTCATCAAACTCTAGAGAGAGAGAAATTATAGAGAGAAAGAAGAAGAAGTGATTCTCGCTACTTCACTACTTGATATCCGGTGTCTTTTATGGTAAGGGTGTTATTCTTTCTTATTCATGAAGAGAACTTACGTTATTCCATTCTTTATTATTCGTTGGAATAACTCAGATACACAAAGATACCCTATACTTGGTGAAATCCTCTCGTTATTCCATTCTTTATTATTCGTTGGAATAACCTCTATACTGTGACATACCCTATACATAATCAGACACGCTGGCATACCCTATACTTGGTAAAATCCTTCATTATTCCATTCTATATTATTATGTTTGAATAACTATAAATGTATGTCTAACTGCATACATGGTGAAATTCTTCTATTATTAGGTCTTTATTATTCGCCGGAATATCATGCTTGGTCTTTAATTAATTTGACACGGTTCCATTATTTATTATTCCGCATTTATTATTACGCCGGAATATCCATGCTGCATGCATTTTACGTCGGACTGGTTCAATTATTTATTATTAGTATTTATTTATTATTCGTCGAATATCACATGCGTGCGTTCTGTGGGACCGGTTCCATATTTATTATTACGATGGAATAACTTTTGCTCTTCTGTGCTATCTATCACATGTCTGGTGATTTCTTTTGTTATTCCATTATTTATTATACTCAGTTGGTTAAAGTTTTAACTTCTATACTCCATGAAATTAGTGGAATATTCTTGATATTTGCGCTTCATCCAGTATCTTTTCATGAAAATATTCTTCTGAGCATTCTTGAATTTTACTCTACAAAGAAGTATCATGTTGACAATTTGGATGTTATTAGTTCCTAGATAAATTAATTCGTGAACTTGTTTTATTGAATTCTTATATCATTGTCATCATCCTCGTGTTTATATTTTTGAAAGTCATCTGTGGCCTGTAGTGCATAGATGGACTTAGTATGATTATGACGAGGATTATTCGGTATAATCATGGTAGTAATGTTACAAATGATGTGATAAAAGTCCTCATTGGCCTCCGTAGTGCATTGATGGACGATTGTTGGCATGATCATGACCATTGATGAATACACAAATATTCACGGCCCGTAGTGCATGGATAATTGTGGTCGTGATACTAAAGAATATCATTCGGTAGAGTGTGGGTGATTCGATGATGTGGTTTATTTATTAAGCTGAGTCTCGACAATAAAAGTGATGAAAAACCTTTTAAATCATAAAAGATAGTAGATTTTATTCTCTACTTGACTCTTTTAATGGATTGCTTATTCCTCTGCAGTTAAACTTGTTGTCTATTGTATTTTATCGGTTTAATATTGTTGAAGGCTAATGATAATTTATTCGCATTATCTTAGTCATAATATTTCTTCTTTGGGCTAGTTGAGCTCACCCTTTCTTTCACTTTATTCTCTTGTGAAATGAGAAGCGTAGCGAGGGGACTAGTCGGGGGACGGAGTGATGGTCCAGATGATAGCATTAGTAGTCCTCACTATTCTATGAAATAGTGTGATAATAATTGTAATGAGGACTTATTCTGAGAGTGGATATTGTCTAGAAAATAATATTTGTATTAAAACTCACAACTTTTGTTGTATATTTAAGATTGTATTTGTATTCCTGTACCATGTATTTGGCGACCCAAGATGGGTGATGTATACCTATTTTGGGGGCGTCACGATTATTGGTATCAAAGCTTAGGATATGATTCCTGGCTAAGATGTGAGACAAGAACTAGGAGGGGAGAGACGGGGAATTCCTTCGCTAGTATGACCTACCTAAGTTTATTTGGTATTTAATTGGTCGGTCAGAGTATAGTGATATGTTAATTAACCCTTGTTTTGTGGCAGTATTTGAAAATGACATCCGAGAATGTTGAGAACATCAATGGAGCACAGGAAACCGTTGAGTCTCCACAGATCAATAACCAGGACAATGTGCATCAGGAAGGCGACAATCCTCATGCAAATAACAACACTAACCAAATGATGAATGACGGAATGTTCTGAGGCTTCATGCAATTCATGCAACATCAGGCGAGAGCGGCTCCTGTCCAAAATGCAGGTGAAAACACTGGCAACTCTCAGACGGTCACCGCCAAACAGTTCAAGGAGCTGGGACCACCGGAGTTTTTTGGAGAGCCAAAACCACTTAAGGCGGAGACGTGGATAAAGCAAATCAACAAGATATTTGATGTCTTTGGTTGCTCCAAGGAGCAAAAGGTTCCCTTTGCCACCTTCATTATGTCATGCGAGGCGTGATTCTTGGTGGGAATCAGTAAAAGCGCATTTTAACTCCGCCATTGAAGATGACTTGGGAGAAGTTCCAAGAACTGTTCAATGACAAGTACTTTCCCAAAAGTATTCATCACATGAAAGAGGTAGAGTTCATTAAACTGGAGCAAAACAACATGACTGTGTCGCAGTACGAAGCCAAGTTTGCCGAGCTGTCCCGATTTGCATCTCATTTGGTTGATAATGAGGATAGAATGACGCGGATGTTTCTAAGAGGTTTGAAACCCGAGATACATCAATACCTCATTTCTCATAAACTTTGTTTGTATTTAGATGTTGTTAATAGGGCTCAGTTATTAGAGCGCGATAATGAGTCAACCCAACTAAAAGAGAGTAACTGGAAAAATGATAATACCAGTGATAGTAGTCATCGAAGCGGTGACAATAAGCGTGAAGGAAATCAACATGCCAGAAATGATAATCACTTCGGTGGTAATCATGGCCAAAACAATAAGAATGGACATTTTAAGAAGAGGAAATTCGACAATGATGGAAAGATGTCAGCACCAACACCCGTTGTTAAGGAAGGAGAACGACCACCTATCATATATTTTAAATGCGGAGGGGAGGGACATATCAGTCCAAACTGTGCGATGCCATCCAAGGCATGTTATAATTGTGGAAGAGAAGGTCACCTAGTCCGATTTTTTCGTTCACCAAAGACAAGTTCAGCTAGGATGGAGGCACCAAAGGCGGATACGGACAAAACAAAGTCAGTGGTTTCAAGAAGAGCGTTTTTCGTGACTTCTCAAAAAGTGAGTGACCCGAACGATCTTAGCACGGGTTAGTTAATTATAAATTCTTGCGAAGTCTATACCTTATAAGATACCGGTTTTACCCATTATTTTATCTCTCTTGCTTGCGTTCAACGTTTAAATTTGACTCCTGAGAAGTTAGATTTTGACTTATTAGTTGAAACTTTGTTAGGAGAAACCTTTGTTACCTCCACTATTTATAAATCTTGTTGATTCAAATCGACACTTTCACGTTACCTGACGATCTTATCTCTTTGAAAATACTTGCCTTTGATGTAATTTTAGAAATCGATTGGTTAACTACTCATCATGCTTTTCTTAAGGTTATTAGCTGTCATATTCCTAACTAACCTGTTATACGAATTCAAGCAACCAAACCACTAAAGTCGATCATTGTCATATCAAGCCATAAGTAAAGAGCCCCGATCCTTTCGTTGTTGACTTCTTTGTGTGGAATGCACCGAAGCCAAAACTTTCTGTAGGTGACGTCGTGAATGACGATGGCAAGTTGATAGGTATCAATGTGACGTACTATCCAAGTCATGGATGAGAGTCACAGTTTTGAATGATATTTCTATGGTTAATAAAATTTCCTGACGTATTCTTGAAGACTTCTTGGCCTACCCCAGAGCGTGAAATCGAATTTTGTACTGACCCCAGTACAAAATCCCATTTCTAAAACCCTTAAATATTTCTTCAACTAAAACGAGCATAACATGCGCCAAAGACGTTGGCTCGAGCTGTTGAAGATTACGATCGTACCATTCAATATCATCGTGGAAAAAGCGAACTTGGTAGTCGGACGTGTTTGTAAAAGATCGTATGCATTTACGAGTGTGACGTTGTTAACACAAAATCCATTTCGTATAACTTACAAATGATGAAGATAGAGTTAAAGGCTCTAAGGACCCACATGGTGATATCAAATATACGAGTAGAATCGACTTTAATTGATAAAGTTAAAGCCGTGCAAGCTACATACTCAGAGCTGATGAATGTGAAGAAGAAGGTTCAAGAGGGCGTTATTCTAGAAATAAGAATCGATGAAGAGAGGAAATCTCAACCCTCAATTTTATTGGCCCATTTGAAATCCTTGATCGAGTAGGAACTATGGCCTATAGACTCGTTTTATCGCCAAATATGTTGAGTGCTCATAACGTTTGTCACGTATCGATGTTACGTAAATATGTGGACACCCGAACCACATTATTGATTTAGAACCGTACGAGATAGCAGATAATTCAAAGTATGAAGATGTACCTGTTAAAATCCTAGAATATATTCTACGCTGAAAGGTTATACCTCAAGAGATAGGATCTGACGAAGTGTCCTCATCTGATCGGCATACCAGGTACGTATGTAAATTTCGAGGGCAAAATTTCATAATGAGGGGAGATTGTGAGACCCCAAATTTTACGAATAAAGATTTAATTTTCTTGAAATATTTTTTTTGAATATTATGGTGTGAATTTGAGATAAAGTTATAGTTGTGGGTAGTATTTATAAATTTTGCAAAGTATGCAAGTTGTTATATTATATTCGATTGGTCGGGAAATATTCTTTATGTCGGAGAATATTCGTACAATGGCACAATCATTGGTGGACCCCACAATGGAATTATTGTCGGATTGAGAAAACGACAAAAATATTTTATAAATAACGGCGGAGGTGTTATTGTTAAAACTGTTGAACTACCCAGTAGTAAAAGTACAGTAATACGCGTGGTTGCATAGTAGCACATGGTATTGATTATTGATGCTTACGTGAGAAGTCACTCAGTTATACTCAATTATTGCTACAGTAATTGTTGCATCATATCTCTCATATTATTGATTCGATTATTATCACAGTATCATCTGCATTATATGTTATATTATTAAATCAATAATTGTGATGACAAAGTTATTCATATTATTAAATTGCAATATTTACAATGTCTAGAAGTTCTGTCAAGGAGTGGTTTGGTCACCTAATTGCGCGCCAATAGGGAGAAATCCTTATTGGAAAGCCCCCTCTTTCCTGGGAAGAACCTGGTTGCTAATATTGTGAGTTATAATATTAATGATGAATAAGTTCGTGTTAATTAAAGATGAATTTGATAGTTTCATTATGTTGGGATTATTTGTGTTAGTAGAAATCGACATCTATTCTGATGATAATTGATGTCTAGAGGTTATATTGTTCAATCGGGTATTCGGGAAACTTTTCATGTCAGAGTTACTATTCACGAGTTACTATTCACGAGTTACTATTCATGAGTTACTATTCACGAGTTTTAATAGTAACTTGTCCTTTAAGTTTTCCAAGAGTTATTTGACCCTTCAGCTTTCCAAGGGTTAATTGCCCCTTCGCAAATAGTAGTTGTCTCTTCAATATTACCAAGAGTCATTTTGACCCTTCGTTAAGACCAAGAGCCACTCTCAGTTTTTCTATAAATAGAAGCTCATTTATTCATTATTTCTTACGAATTCACTGAAACTCTAGAGAGAGAAATTATAGAGAGAAAGAAGAAGAGTATTCTGCTACTTCACTACTTCTATATCCAGTGTCTTTTACGGTAAAGGGTGTTATTCTTTCTTATTCATGAAGAGAACTACATTATTCCATTCTTTATTATTCATTGGAATAACTTGTATACTGTGAAAGATACCCTATACTTGGTGAAATCCTCTGTTATTCCATTCTTTATTATACATTGGAATAACTTTGTATCTGTGACATACCCTATACATAATCAGATATGCCACATGGCCTATACTTGGTGAAATCCCTATGTTATTCCATTCTATATTATTATGTTGGAATAACTTTGTTTATCAAAGTAACCGCATACGTGGTAAAATTCTTCTATTATTCCGTTCTTTATTATTCGCTGAATATCCCCGCTTCGATGCAATTTCACCGACTGGTTCCATTATTTATTATTCGCATTTATTATTACGTTCGGAATATCACATGCTGTCACGTTTTTGGCGTGGGACTGGTTCTATTATTTATTATTCAGTATTTATTATTACGTCGAATATCCACATCTTTCAAGGCTTTCTGTGGGACTGGTTCCATATTTATTATTACGATGGAATAACTCGCATGTGCTATCTATCACATGCCTGGTGATTTCTTTTGTTATTCCATTATTTATTATACTCAGTTGGTTAAAGTTTTAACTTTTATACTCCATAAAATTTGCGCTTCATCCAGTATCTTTTCATGAAAATATTCTTCTGAGCATTCTTGAATTTTACTCTACAAAGAAGTATCATGTTGATAATTTGGACGTTATTAGTTCCTGGATAAATTAATTCGTGAACTTGTTTTATTGAATTCTTATATCATTGTCATCATCCTCGTGTTTATATTTTTGAAAGTCATCTGTAGCCTGTAGTGCATAGATGGACTTGGTATGATTATGACTAGGGATTATTCGGTATAATCATGACCGTAATGTTACAAATGATGTGATAAAAGTCCTCATTGGCCCGTAGTGCATTGATGGACAGTTGTTGGCATGATCATGACCATTGATGAATACACAAATATTCCTGGCCCGTAGTGCATGGATAATTGTGGTCGTGATACTAAAGAATATCCTTGGTTGTAGTGCATGGGTGATTCGATGATGTTGTTTATTTATTAAGCTGAGTCTTAGCAATAAAAGTGATGAAAAACCTTTTAAATCATAAAAGATAGTAGATTTTATTCTCTACTTGACTCTTTTAATGGATTGCTTATTTCGTTGCAGTTAAACTTGTTGTCTATTGTATTTTATCAGTTTAACATTGTTGAAGGCTAATGATAATTTATTCTGCATTATCTTAGTCATAATATTTCTTACTGGGCTAGTTGAGCTTACCCTTTCTTTCACTGTTCTTTTCAGGAAATGAGAACGTAGCAGGGACTAGTCGGGGGACGGAGTGATGGTCCAGATGATAGCATTAGTAGTCCTCACTATTCTATGAAATAGTGTGATAATAATTGTAATGAGGACTTATTCTGAGAGTGGATATTGTCTAGAAGAAAATATTTGTATTAAAACTCACAGCTTTTGTTGTATATTTAAGATTGTATTTGTATTCTGTACCATGTATCTGGCGACCCAAGATGGGTGATGTATACCTATTTTGGGGGCGTCACATATTTAATATCTGCTGGATCAGCCCACCGACCCGACCCGACAAAGAGGACCTAACTGAAATGACCCGGTAGATTAACCAAGTAGCTTGGCCCAAGCCCTTTGGCCCAATGTCTAAAATATCATGGCCCAATATTGCCCCCCCCCCCGGTCTTTTATTAATGAAAGAGTATAAATGACATCGGTTCAGGGCAAAAGAAATTATAATAAGATCAATAAAGGCCCAAAATATAGCTTACCGAGGCTCATCTGGTGAACATCAAATAGCAACACAAAGGGTTCATCTTCGCCGACCTCTACAGAAGTACCAACTGAAGAGCCTTCAATTACCGAAGCTCAAGCCACAGAATCAACTCCCACTGAAAGGATAAACCAACCTCGCCAAAGAAAGCAAGCTGGCCGAAAATTAGAACACCCCATCACCCAGAATTACAACGAGTGCTTCCTCGATATGTCCCTTGATGAACGGACCCAGAAGTAAACCATTCATCCGCACCCACTCTTACACCCCCCGAACCTGCTCCAACTAGGAGAAGTCTGTTCGACATACCTATACACGAACGGGCAAAAGTCCTTCGTGTCAAGAAATTGCAGACTAAGATCACTCCCTTGTCTGCCGATGATCTTCGAGTAGCCGAAACAAATGACATTATTTCTACTTCCAATCAATTCTTGAATATCAAAGACTTGCAAATTCAAAAATAATGTTTTATTCGTAGAACTTACCATACATTATGAGTTCATGAACTTGCCATCATAATATGAGTTCAGAAACTCGCCATAGTATTATGAGTTCAAAAACTCGTCAGGAACTTACCATAGTACTGCGGTTCAAGAACTTACCATACTAATTATGAGTTGAAGAACCTTGTATATATGATCTGCAAAACTTGCAGCCCAACTCAATCATAGGCATTTGCATGACTTGTAGGATTTTAATAAATAAGGAACTTATTCAAATAAAGAGTTTGTTATGATATTGTAACTTGCTCCATTTAAAAATACCGAATAAAGTAAAAAACTTACAAAAATTAAGGAACTAGCACATTAGCTCAAAAATAAGAAAGTTCATAATTTGCGGAACTTGTAATAGTTCAGGGAACTTCCCTCTAGTATTACAACATCTCGGCTCAACTTCTAGTTTCTAAATGAGGTCAAACCAGCTCGTTTTAATCTAAAAAATTAATTCAAAGTCCACAATCACATTTTATTGATATATTAACACAACACTAATGTTATACTATAAAAATATACTCAAATTCTCTCCGTCAATTCTCAACCCTCGTGTGAAAAGACCGTTATGCCCATTGACCAATTAGCACACGATCCACAACATCTCCACACCTATCGAGTCTACTAAACCTTCTAAAGTCTTTAGAATATTATTTTAAACTTTCCAACGTTAACCAATTTCCACATTTTTTGGATTATTTGATAATTTTTTGTAATTATTTCAATTTATAAAACTATTGTTTAATAACTTAAAATAGACATAATACCTCCACATATTTTCCTATCCTTGAAGCACTACAAATATTTATCTTATATTATTATAAAAATTTTCATCAAGTTTCATAATATTCCACCATTCATAAAATTTTCTATGAATTTCTACTATTTTAAAACTAACTTTAAATGACCTAAAAATACAATAAATACTTTTTCTCTTCAATAATTCATCAATTTTTTTCTTTGTAATTCTTAAACACTATTATAATATTACTGTAAACAAAATCCAGCTCAAACCCATTTTCTGGTAATTTAATTATAATTTTTTAAAGTGCTGAAACTTCAAAAATTCAAAATAATTAAATCGCTTATCCAAAAATTAAGAATTCTATGTCCATTTCACATAAAATTTAATTCTCTACAACTTTCTAATACAAAATTTCCTCAAAATCTGGCCTGAAATAGCCAAACGGGCTCTGCCCGAAAAGTTTGTTGGCTGCGAAAAATAACAGAGATCATAATAACAGAGATCGTGCAAAAATAATTTAAAATGAAAGCTCCAGTAAAAAAAAAATTAAAAAAAAAAAACTTCCAAGTTCCAAAAGCCTGTAACTTTTCTTATATGCATATTGTCTGCGTAATCATAAGGATTTTACTTTTATATATTTAATCTTTTATTGGTTTTGATTATATAGATTGGTCAAATGATAAGTTGGTTTATTTTGCATCAACTGTTCCGCTTGGGGGTGGGGCAAAGTTTTTTGTTTTTATACTCCGCTAGTCCAAGTAGCGGTCGTGGGCTATTAATTTTCTCCTTCCATTGATTAGTGGAACGGACGATTAAAATGCTATTTGTCTAATTTTCTTCCATAACAAATATTTGCTATGAATTATTTCCCTATATATATATAGATAGATAGATAGATCTTGGATAAATCAGTTTGTTAGAATTAAGTAATCCAACTGGACTAATCTTGTATGACAACTTTTTATATCCATTGGACTCTTATTATATCTTTGATTTACCAAATCTGTTGGTCTATTTAAATGCTAAAATCATGGGGTATATCAATTATAAATTGTGATATGTGTTTCCTATTCTAGCTTCTGTTTATATATCCGTTGGTCAATATTAGAAGCTTTAATTATGGGATTTAAATCATCTAATTGCTTGCTAACAATTATAGCCGTTGGCCTTCATCTTATATAAAGATTCATCACGATCGGTTATGAGGACCCAACGATTGGAAAGCAGCAATTCATTCTTCTTAATTCTTATAGCTTTCTAATAGTTTTTCTAGCAATCAGTGTCTTGTTATTCTTAGGCTAGAAAGTTGATATTCTATTGGAATCACCATCATTGTAATTTGAAAAACAAGAAACTGTTAGCTTTTGTGGTCTAGAGTTTCTAGAGTTTAGTGGGTCTATTCAAAGGAAGCTTTAAAGGTCTCAGAGGTGAAAACAGGTGCAGAGGTGTACAAGTTGCAGAAGTACAAAGGGGGCATTGGTGTCCAACATTAGAATTGAAGCGTCTTTCTAACAGGGAGTTATTTTTTGTATTGAGGTTTAAATCATAATAAAAAGAGTCTCCAATTCTAGATGGGATTGGACGTTGATTAGGCCACTAGATTAGAGGATAGGGGTTGAACCACGTAAAAATCTTGGTGTGATTTTTTCTTCTGTTTATCTCTTTAACTGCCATTCACGTTCTGCACAGTTTTGTTCATCACGCTGCTTGAAGTTATACTATCCAGACACTAAAGCGGCATGTGTCTAGTCGTTCTCGATAATAATAAAGGAAGAACATAAGCTAAAAGCGAGAAAAGCGAGTGTCTAATTTAAACACATCATGAGAAAATTTCAAAAAGATTTCACCGTTTATCACTTTTAGCTTAAACACCTATTCACCCCCCTCTAGGTGTGCACATATATAGAATTACATTTGGTATCAGAGCTTGACTTTACAGGTCGTAGGGGATGATCTTATGGCACACCTAAACTTTCAAGAAGGTCAGTCCACAAGTAGGCCACCGCTGTTACTCGGAAGCGAGAACTTCAATTTTTAGAAGTTCAGAATGAAGATCTATCTGAACCGTGACCCATGGGAATGGTGGGTATTCGAAAATGGACCAGTCATTCCGCGACATGATGATGGCAAGCCAAAGAATTAATCTTATGGAAATGGACTCAAATGAATCGTATATGGTATCTTATGATTCCAAGGCCATGAATACACTTTTAAGTGGCATGGTTCAGTCGGAGATAGATAAGGTCTCTTCATATACTACGGCTAAGGAAATTTAGGACACCGTCATCATGAGCCACGAAGGTACTACTAAAGTGAAGGAGGTCAAGCTGAGCATGCTAATGCACGAATACGAACTATTCAAATTAGAGAAAAATGAATCAATTAGAGATGCCCAAGCAAGATTCCTCACTTTAATGAATTCTCTATGCATGCTCGGACGAAAGATTGATCAAAAGGAAATCAAACGAAAGCTTCTCAGAGTCATGCCAAAGCGATTCGCACCAAAGGTTACTACACTTCAAGACTCAATCACAATCAGCACGATGGAAACTCTTACTTTATTTGGAGAGCTTGAAGAGTTTGAAAACCAACTAAAATTGTACGATGAAGAAGATGAGGCACCTAAGAAGAAGACCTTGGCGCTACAAGCTGAAAGTTACATAGAAGGCAATGATGAAGATTTTGATAAAGAAATTGAAATGCTCTCAAGAAAACTCGAGAGACTACTTCAAAGAAAGAAACAAAGGAAGAATCAAAAAGGTAGCTCAACTCCAATGAGTAAGTCCAAAACAGAACAAGATGAAGAAATTGACCAATTATGATTCATGGGACTAGAAGACGATGATCAACTTGAGGTAACAAATTTTCATGAAATTTTTGAAATATCTACATCTAATTATCTTGCTTTAGAAAATGAAAATCAAACACTACACCAAAAATGGCTCCCAGTGAAGGACCAATCCTTCACTAGAGGCCCTATATCACTCACAAGTGATTTATTGCGAATAAATATTTCCTTCACACGAGTGTTCGCATTAGACCTCCTCGCAATTGGGTATCCTTCGCTAAGTAGTAACTAAATATTTTTTGTGAAGGATATATTGTGAATAACTTTTTTATTCACAAATTATATTTAGTAATGGAATATTGTTATTTAGTGAAAGATTGGTTTCCTTCACAAATAATATTTTAAGAAGGACTATTTGAAATTAGTGAATAACTTTATTCCCTCACAAATAATATATTGTGAAGAACAAAATTATTTAACGAGAGAAAATTTTCCTTCACTAATTATAAATTGAGAATGTATCTTCAAATTAATGAGGAAAATAATCCTTCATTGATGACTAACTAATTAACTAGAAAAGATTTAGTGAGGAAAATAATCCTTCATTAATGTCCATTTATCAAATAAAATCCTTCACAAATTATAAATATATAAATAAAAAATTAATTAGTAAATAATCAAAATTCATTGTCAATTATAATTATTTTTAAAATTAGTGATTTTATATTATTTTTTTGCTAAAATCAAACTGAAATTAAATAAAAAGAATTGTACAGAATTCATGGGGGTATACCCCATATAGAGGCCATCAAAGGACAGGCCCTATGATGTCAACAGTAAGCCAAATGCAAAGAAGTAGAATCAGATGACTACAGTAAATGTGTTACAATAAAGCAAAAAGCCTAAAAGAGATATCACCAGGCTAATACAATGTAAACCAAATTTAAAAACCTAGTCGAGACCCATAAAGACAGATCTAACCAAATTTAAAAACACCGCCGCACCAACAACAACAACCCAATTAGGTTTTCCCACCTAAAAGAAAGAAGAATTTGGAACGCATCTTTTTCTCGCTTGTTAATGTTCATCCGGATGGTTAAATAAAACATTAAAAGAAGCACCAAAAGGTAGAGAAAGAAAACAAAAAATACTGAGACATTAATATCGCCTAGCTAAAATTTTAACACACCTTTAGGGTGCTCGGGTTGTTTAATTTTGGGACATTCACCACATTTCCATGCTCATCTATTTCCCTACCCAATGCATCCAAACGGAGAACGGAGCCTTGGGGGCTTTGGCCGACAAGAATCTCGGTGGCATCCGTCCGTGAAATATGTTTATTAGAGGAGCAAATTCGGTACTGTCGAAATCCCATTTTGGCAAAGAAGCTCTCTCAAGACGCTTTTCTGACTTCAACTTTTGGTGTTTGTAAGCCCCCTCAAGATGAGGCACACCACTTATAAGCGGCTTCATAGAAGCTGCGGAAGAAAAGAAGGTGGTAATCTTGAAGCATTCATTGTTACTCCAAAGAAGGATTTGGGAGCAGAAGCATGCCTAAAATGGAGGGTGTGGTTTTAAGTCCCTCCTTTGACCCCATCTGTAATTAACATCTCTGCTTGGACCAACACCCTTATTTAAGCTGCAGGATTTATAAACATAAGCATCTCAAAAGTGAGCTTATAGATAATAAACATAGAAAACAAAACCATAAAACACATGTCAAGCTTGCTTAACAACTTACCAAAGGCGGCGTCCTTGATGCGAGTCGAGTGGTTCCAAATCAAGACCTCAGAAGCAACCATAGTAAATGAATAAATACACTTTTAAAAATAATTTTGGATAATCACGACTCATCGAGCCTTGCTGCATAATCATCAGGTAAGGAGATCTGCATCTTTCTTTTCACTTCCTCCTGATATGCTACAATGACATAGTGATCAATAACTTCATATCTCTAATTAGTAATAGGGGGAACAAGACTTTCTTTTGTCATTCAAGCACCCCATTCATGGTCGTCCGCAAAAGACTCTAATCCATCATCTGAAGAAAGTAATCATCCCTCTTGACTCCCCTTGCTCCACCTTTAGACTTAAAGTCCAAATCACTTTCTCGAGGTACTCCTATCTATCTGTCTTGGTTTTTGAACGACCCATCAGATGTTTCACTTTCCGAGTCGATTAATTTTTTATTCAACTTGGATAAATGTCACTTAATTTCTCCATTAGACACATAATCTTCATAATCAGACACACCATTGATGAAGGAGGAGCCACTAATCCTATTTATGTATTTCCTTTCAGCTACTTTATTAACCTTCTTGTACTTTGAGGAAGTAGAACAAAACCCTGGAGGTGATTCATCTCTCCAAATCTTCATCATCTCATCTCTCTCATGGAAAGATTTTGGGCTGCCTTCCAAACCCTTAGCAAGCCGAATAAATAAGGTAATGATGTGATTCATATTTCTGGTATCGCCCAATTTTTCATTAATTGTATTGACATAATATACAATAGATTGTAGTCAGATTGCTTAGAATTTTTTATAAACATTTTATTTAAATTATTTTGTGACTCATTTTTTGCTTCGGTCCAGATTGCTTAAAAATAAATATATGCACATACAGGAAGGGGAGAGCTAGATGAGAAGATAACACTGATTTTTTCATACCAAATAACATGCAAATATAGTAATAAACTTCACTTTGCCGATATAATTTATTAGCAGGGTCCTCACCTTCAAAGGTGTTCCCATAATAAATTGAAAACCTTAGCCCTTATACCTAATTACCAATTCTCAACAAAAGCTCCAACTCTGACAAGTTATAATGTTTTGACCATCCGCCATAACATTCTAACATACAAAACAGCCATGAAAACAAAACACAAAAAGCACATCTTACTTTATTGCATCTCTGCACATCCGACTTATATCTTTTTTAACAAAGCTCAGACCACGACCAACATAATAACCATTCTTCATTCTATATTCAATCTCTACACCCTGGTGAAGAATGTTAAACAGGAACAAGAACAGTCAAAATAACATTAGAAGGATATATTCGCATCTTGCTTACCAACAGTAGAAAGCAGGAATTATCATATTATGGCACCTTAGGCAGAAAGAAATCGAAAGTATTCTCCTTCATAATACCCTTCAGACTTAAAGACAGAAACTCCTCCAACCTCTTGTACCCAGATAAGAACCCAAAAGAGTACCATCATATTTATAAGTACAAAGTATGTCCCTTAGGAGAAACAACAACAAAGAGACAGTTATAAGAAATTTGGTATCTCATTCTAAGCCATTCTAGAGACAAGCAGTATAAGAGAAACCCTAGCATGTCAGGAAAATACCATAAAATTCAATGTCAAACTCTACCAAATTTAACATTATATCCAAATATCAATAGGTATTCTCTTCTACACATAAACAACATTAATATATGGAAGTTTAAACAAGTACTATGATAGAAACCCTGATCAAGTACGCACAACAATTTTCCTAGTTGGATTTTTTTGCAAGAACCTAGCCAAGTCATAAGCAGGATATACAAAATAATAACTAATAAAAGAAACACAAGCCAAAAAAAAGAAAAAGGAAAAGAGGATTAAAGCAAGAACTCTCAGTTGTGCTGAAATCCATTATATTATGGTCAAAAGAATACTCCCTCCCATCCCCTAAAGAATGGATTTTTAGTACTTACAAAATTTGAACATGAGAGTGGTTAAAGTACAAAAATTAAAGCCATTATGCAGAAAAAAGATTACATTATATAATTCTCTATCCTTTAGCTTAACTTTCTTAATTAGTTAATTTGCGTTAAAAAATTGTACTCAAGTCATTCTTTGGAAGATTGAGAGAGTATCTTATTAACTATGATCAGATCTCATGACTGAGGTACATAGAGCTGGCCCTGGGCATGGGCCAACAGTGCAACCGCCCAGGGCCCAAAGTTGAAGGGGGCCCAAAAGTTTTTATAAATTTATGTATTTATGTGTATAAAAAAAATAATAAAAAGATTAGAGATATTATGTATTGAAAATGATATGTTAAAAAATATTAAATATGCTAGTATAATTTATGATTTTGCATCTAAAAGTGTAACAAGAAGACATTTTAAATGATGTTTTATGGTTTAGATTTTATTGGACAAAACTAAAGAAATACCCACTGTAGTTGGTAGGTTTTACTGATTAAAACCATTGAACTTTTAATTTTTTAAATTACACCACTAAACTAATTATTATTTTGAAATTGGGTCATTTCGTTAAAAAAATAAACGGACGTTAATTTTTTATCTACAAAACTAATGAATTATCCACTGTAGTTGGTACATTTTACTGATTACACCATTGAACTTTTAATTTTTTAAATTACCCCATCAAACTAATTAAAAATAATTATTTTAAATATTTTTAAAAATAATTATTATTTTAAGTAAAAAATATTAGAAACTTTTTACTTCTTAAAATTAGTAGAGTTTCATAAAATATAGATTCAAAAAAAATTAAAGTGATTTTAAATTAAATTAATGTCTACTTAATTTTTAAAAGAATGACCCATTCTTAATATTATAATTTTTTAAAAAACTAAAAATAGAAATTAAATAAAAAAACAAGAAAAGATAAATAAAAATTGATTCAATTTTTTCAAAAAGAAATTAATAATTTTATAAATAAATATTATTTTCAAGAAAAAAAATTGGAAAATTCTTCATATTTTAAAAATGAGTAAAATTTTATAAAATATAGATTCAAAAAAATAAAATTTATTTTCAAAAGAAAAAAGATTTTTTTAAAAAATCAAGAAGGTTTCATAAAACTTTAATTTTTTAAATCTATATTTTATGAAATTTTGTGGAAAAAATTAAAGTTTCTAATATTTTTTTATTGAAAATAATAACTATTTTTAAAAATATTTAAAATAATCATTTTTTAAATTAATTTAATAGGGTAATTTGAAAAATTAAAAGTTCAATGATATAATCAGTAAAACGTTCCAACTACAGTGAGTAATTCATTAGTTTTGTAGATAAAAAATTAACGTCCGTTTATTTTTTTAACGGAATAACCCAATTTCAAAATAATAATTAGTTTAGTGGGGTAATTTAAAAAATTAAAAGTTCAATTGTATAATCAGTAAAACTTGTCAACTACAGTGTGTATTTCATTAGTTTTACCGATTTCATTGATATTTTTATTTTGTAGGTACATGTGATGAGTCTTTGCTTCGATGACATTTTAAAGTGTTCTTCCTTATCTTTTGTAAATTCTTATAATTTTAATAAAATTAATTAGTTGATAATTTATTTATTTTTTTATTTAGTTTGTATAAAGGGGCACACTTAAAATTTTTTGCTCTGGGCCTTAAAAAACTCAGAACCGGCTCTGGAGGTACATCATACTCAACTAGAAAAATTAAAAAGTGATGCAGAACCAGAAAGGTTAAAAAGCAAAGTAGTCTTTTTAAGAGGTCAGATGCAGAACTACCCTGCTTCTACATGCAAGCAGTTAGTAGACAAGTTAAAGTAAACCTAGAAGATCAAGAGCAAATAGCTAAGACAAGCTGCAAGGTTATATCCAGGGGAGAAAAAACCATGGGTTGGAAAGATAAGCGACCAATATAATACACCATCATTGCTCAACTAAACAAATTGGTATGACCAGACACATTTAGCAAATCAGATCTTTTACAAACTTATTCATAAAATCTCAATATCAAATCCCCAAAATATTATAAACCACTATGTATGTTATACCAGACAAGAATGTGAAAAAATTAATATCAACATGTAGCCTCCTAAACAATGTGGTAATAAATTTAAATGGGATGCAGTTTGACATCAAAATATTATATAGTAAAATCTATCATGTGTACAAGTCAACTAAGGGATCTGATCACTGAGATTTCATTATGATGCTTAGCAATAACATTACCTGCAATACGCTCATCACATTCTTTAATCAGACTAATGAATCTTGAATCTCCTGATACTAAAGAAGCACCTATTTCAAATGTAGCCTTAGCAGTATGATATTCTTCTAGCTTAATATAAGCAGTACTGTAAGCAGAAACACGAAGAGAGAAAATTACTAAAGTTTACATATATAGAACCTTAAGAAATACATATACTTGTGGAAATCGTGAATTTCCATGGATGTAACTGGATTACAAACAAACACCAAATTACAAAGATCTTCACCCTTTACGAAGATATGCTTTATACATTTTAGGATCCAGCTCAATCGCTCTGTTTGAATCAGCAACAGCTTCTGCTCATATAGAAAAAGATTAATAAAAAATACAAATTTGTATAATAGCATAAATACCAACCATAAAGGAAAAATCAATTAAATTATATCCAAGTCTGAAATATGAATGCAAGTGGAATCACTACGGTGCACACCACTGAAAATGTAAAATAAAGAACAAATAATATAGCTTGAAACCTTTGTGTAAAAGGAGGAAAATTTTAGTTTGCAACACAACCACAGATATTACACCAACCATCTTCATAACAAGTTCAGAGCACAATTTAGTGACAAGAATGCACACAACCCACATAAACAACATATGCATCATGTGTACCAAGTTTAACCAGATTGGCCAGAACTTCATCCACACAATTATGAGTAGCTTTGTTGAACCGAGATAAAAAGCATTTGATTAAAATTCAAATGAACGATAAGACACGTAGAAACAGCTGACTTGACGGTGTAAACATCCCCAACACATTATTTCAATCTGGCATACGCTCATAAAGTCATATATTGACATTATCAATCACATACACTTCTGGCTGTATGCCTGTATGAATCAATAACTTCAAGGGAAAATGAACCCACGATATCCATCTATCAAACTTTTTTACCTCCAATTGTTTGCCCAAAAATAACCAAACATCAAAAAACAAAACAAAAAAAAAACAAAACATAGTTACAATATTTTCAACATCCTTAGCCTATGAATCTTTGAACTGTGTCATAATTCCCAATATATTTGAGCACTCTAGAAGTCAAGAGTGCGCGCGCGCGCGCATACACACACACACACACACACATATATATATATATATATTAATATGAGTAGCATGGGATAACAAAAATATGAAATTAATATATGATTTTTCCATGTTGATAATCCCTTACAATATTTTCAACATCCTTAGCCTATGAATCTCAACATCCTTAGCCTATGAATCTTTGAACCGTGTCATAATTCTCAATATATTTGAGCACTCTAGAGTCAATAGCATAGATATATCTTTTAATATGAGTAGCATGGGATAACAAAAATATGAAATTAATATATGCTTTTTTCCATGTTGATAATCTCTTACAATATTTTCAACATCCTTAGCCTATGAATCTTTAAACCATGTCATAATTCCCAATATATTTGAGCACTCTAGAGTCAATAGCACAGATATATCTTTTAATATGAGTAGCATAGGAAACCACCAAAAAATCCATTAAGTCCCTAAGTAAATCCAAGTGAAAGTGCATAACTTTTCAAAATCACCAAACCAAATTAGCTAAAAAAGATATACACCACACGCAAACATAATATCTTTGTATATTATGCTTAATAATACTAAAAAAATCAAAATTAGGAAAAAGGGTAAGAAGACTTGACCACTAAATTTAGCTATTAACATTAAATAATAGAATCCGAACCTAAATTAAAGCTTATTAGATTGATCACTTAGCGAAGGAAAAGCAAGTACAACCCCAAAGGTTAAACAAAATCAACCCAGTGCCGATAGAACTGGAAATATAACATGATTCTTCTCGATTTTGAAAATAAACAGAAAAGGGGTTGATTACCAGTGAAGTTGTGGAGCTTAATGTTGGCCTGAGCACGGTCGGCGAAAAGATTGGGGTCTTTAGGGTTAAGAGAGATAGCTTGGGAGTAAAGGTCAACGACCAGTTCGAAGTGGTTGTCAACAAACCCCTCTTTAGCCTTCATTCCAGATCCGACGACGCCGTCATTGGATGGTTGAGGTTTGTGAGTTCACCCCGCAGACAGAAACTTGGATGGATGGATTGATCGATTGGGATTAGATTAGACTGGGAAGATTATAATAAGGGGAGAAAAATGCTTGACTTGAGAGAGTTGAGGCCCGAACAAATAAATAAGGATAAATTGGAAAAGCAGACTATCGAAACAGAAAAACAAACTAAAACCATTACCGATCTTAAAAGTTAGGAAAACATAAAGAAACTAAACTAAAATCATACAAAATTCAACTTAGTTCAAGCTCAAAAGTAATACTATCAATCATAACAACAGAACAAAATCAATATTATCACTACATTTTTTTCTTCTTATGATGTAGTACTGAAATAATTAAAAATAAAATTAAATAATTCAAAAGTCTTTCTTAATTAAAGCCTTCCCATATTGTTATTTAACTGAATATTAAATATAATACCAAAAATAAAGTTACTTTAAATTAATCTCCAAAAGACTTTTTGGATTAATATTATATACTTAAAATAAAATTTAAAGTCTTTTGGATTATTTAATTTTATTTTTATTTAACTTTAACTTTATTTAATTATGATTATAAAAATAAACTTTTATGGAGAAATTTTAAAGTTTAACATAGTGTAAAGTTATTTATTATATAGTTTATTAAAATAAATAGTTGATATTGTAAGTTACTTAAAAAGTGTTATTAAAATTAAATTTACTATTGTAAAACATTTAAGCTATTTATATTCACTACAATTAATTCAAAAAAAATTATTTAAAACAAGATAGCGACCAATTTTATCCCTCGCAAAAAACTTCTGATTAATGATATATAGTGAGTAATAATTCCTTCACTAAATAGTTTTTTTCCTTGCAAATTTTCATCATAAATTGGCTCCAAAAATCTTTCTATTGCCCCAAATTTGTGAGGAAAAAAATATAAATTGTGAAGGATATTTCTTTCGCTAATAATTATATTGTCACTATACTTTTTTTCTTCACTGTTCCTTTGCTAAACAACTCCTCGTGTGAAGGAATAAATTCCTTCACAAATTTTTCTTCGCTAGAGGCCATTTTTGGTGTAGTGAAAAGCTTAAAAAGAAAACTGCTTATTTTAAGAACTGCGTAAATGAGCTAATGAATGAAGTTGAGTCACTTATTGAAGAAAGAAAAGAAAATGAATATCTTAAAAATGAAAATCAAATTTTAAAAGAAAAATTAAAAAGGAGAGATGTATGCATAGATGCTTTTAATGATGGAAAAATGCTGAATATGCAACATGATGATAATGTAACAAATGCAGAAATAACATCTTTAAAAAATGATCTTGCTAAATTTGTGTAAGGAGAAGAGAACCTAAATGTTATGTTAGGGGCACAAAGGTCCAGTCTTGATAAAAAAGGGATTGAGTATAATCCTATTAAAAATGTGGAAAATAGGACTAATAATAATATTAGAATGATTAATAGTAAATCAAGGCATAAACTACTTTATTGTTCACCATTTGTTACTTGTAAAAAATATGGTTTTAAAGGTCATTTTGATTCTAATTGTAATAAAATTAGAATAAAAAAAATTTGGGTAAAGAAAAGTGAATCATATGCTACTAACCCAAAAGGACCCAAGAAGATTTGGGTACCAAAAAGATAGAGACTATTTGTTTGTAGGTTTCTTAAGATCAAAAAGGAGATGGATGATTCTTTACTTTGAGAGAGTAAGTTACCTATAAATTATTTGGCGGAATCTGTAAGTACTTCATGTTTTTTTTAAATAGAGTTTTAATTAGATATATTATTATAAAAACTCTATGGATTTCTTATTACAAGGGTTCAGAACATCATTTATTATGTCAAATGCTCTATATTTAATACACATGAAAATCCTGATAAAAGGTTGAGGAATATGATTATTTGATAATTTTGACCTTGATCTGTCAAAAGAAGAGGATGGAGACTTTGTAGGAAAACAATTAAAGGATCTGGAATTTGGAAAGAAAACAGCTCAATCCAGACAGCCTAAGCCGTCTGCATCTGAAGGAAAAATAGATGAACCAGAAAAACATGCAGACACCTAAATCCAGACAGCTCGACCTGTCTGTTTTTGAAG
Source organism: Panax quinquefolius (assembly GCA_020205615.1). NCBI lineage: Eukaryota > Viridiplantae > Streptophyta > Magnoliopsida > Apiales > Araliaceae > Panax > Panax quinquefolius. The sequence goes on along the minus strand of CM035163.1, from coordinate 43,285,324 downwards.
GCAAATCAGATGAATATTTTGATGCAAAATCTTATATTCCAGAAAGTGAGTCAGATGAACAAATGACCAATGACAGTCTTCCAAGAACAACCAAAATAGTGAAAATTATCCTCCTAACTTGAGTTTTAAAGACCTCAACATTGGGATGCCAAAAGAAGTGCTATTGAAGAGATTTTTGATTCTGAAAATACAAAATTAAAATCTACACTAAGGAGCACAATTATCAAGCTTTCTACTGGTAACAAAATGTTGATATATAGGTAAAAAATTACAAAGGTATGGTTATATTGTTTACTTGCTATATGTGATTTTGTTATAACCTTGTTCTATTGTCACTCTTTAAGCTTATTTTTTTTTCAATTTGGCAAATGGGGTGAGATAACTATCTTTAGCTAAATTGATATGAGTTATTTTTTGTTGATGACAAAGGGGGAGAGATATAACTTGATGATTTATTTCTTTTTAATAATGACAAAGGGGGAGAAATATTTGGGTATATTTAAATTGGTTTGAATTGGTATTCATGTTGATATTGAGATACTATATTATGCTAGAATATGCAATTATGGTTATTTGGATAAAGTCATTTCCTTTTGCTCCTTAATATGCATAAATTTAGGGGGAGCCATATACTTAGGGGGAGCATGTTGATGCATAAATTGTCATCATCGAAAAGGGGGAGAATGTTAGTTTTTGATTTTATGATGTTTTGAATGATGACTAATTTAAGTATATTAGACGTGTGCATGGTTCATGGTTTGTTATAATATTATTAAATATAAATGGATTATGGTTTATAAATGGTTTATAATATTATAATTAATATGCATGGGTTATGGTTATTACATGAATACTTGTTGCTGATTTCCTTCAGTTGGTAAGTTGGAATGTTTTAAAATCATTTAAAATTTTGAATTAGAGTTTATTAAGGAAGATTTGAATTGGAGTTTGTTAAGGAAGATTTAATTGGATTGGAGTTTATTAAGGAAGGTTGGTATTCTAAGAAATCTGTTTTGGTTTTAAAATGTCCATCTATTAAGGAAATGAGTATTAACAGATCTTTAACAAATCCTATCAATCTCCTTTAATCAAGTTTGAATATAGATTTATATTTATAACTCCAGATATTGTGGGATTCTTTATAGTTGTCAAGGAATATATATATATATATATATATATATATATATCACTACTACAAAACAGTAAATAGATAACGCGAAAAAAACGTTGTGGTTTCAATCAAAAAAACGTCGTGGTTAAGGGTGTCATCTATTTGACACCCTTACACAACGTTTTTAAAACGTTGTAGTTAGACACATTATACAACGTTTTTTAAGAAAAAAACGTTGTAGATTTATTTTCCATAAATTAGTAGATGCTTGACAACGTTGTAGAAGGTATGATTCCACAACGTTTTCTGGTTAAAAATATTGTAGTTTAATATATCAGACAACGTTTAAGCACATTTACACAACGTTTATAATGTGTCATCTATTTAGAAGGTGTCATTTATGTATACAAATGTACAACATTTTTAAAATGTTGTAGATAAAAAAAAATAAAAAAAAGTTGTGGTTATCAATGCACTTGCAATATGCTAATGCCATGATATATAGCTAAAAGGTCTAAATTCTCATTTAAATTTAAGCCAAAATGTATCAACCATTCAAAATACATCCCAATAATACCATTCGTTTACAGTTTCAAATTACTATATCCACAAAATATATACCAAACTATCCATATATACATCTCAAATTCACTTTTCAATCCACAAAATAAACCACAAAATAAATCAAACTATCCATAAAATTAAGCTACTACCTAAGCATGTGCAAAAAAGCCTAGGTTCTCCCAAAATACGCTAGTAACTTTTGCTCTACCACTAGCCATGGATGGCAGTAACTTTTGCTCTAGCACTAACCATGGATGGCAATGAGAACCCAAAGATCGATCGTAAGCGATATACGATGACTAAGAATTACGGTATGATCAATCTGATTGCTTAGGTCATTAACCCAAGTAGATGTTGTCACCTACAAAAGTAGATATTTTTCAGTCTTCACTGTGTAGAATATAATATGAAAGCATATGCTAAAACACAAGAATTGCTATAAAAAGTTGTCCAGTCCAAGCATACAAGCATGAATGCTTGAACTATATCTTTGCATAATGCTTGAACTACAAACCTGGCCTCCTCATAAACTTGGACAACTAAGTTATGCAGCTTTTTACATATATATGTTTCATCGAGAAAAACTTATATATGCATCACATTATATCAAACAATGGTACATACCGCAGTAATAGAATTACATACACAATTATATCAAGAGCTTCATTCCAGTCAGTGGGACCAAGCTGTGTGACAGCTTCATACCTGCAGTCTTTGAGCTTTTCTATGAGCCTTGGCTCTCAGTCAAGTTATGTGATAGCTTCAAGGCAGATCTCACCCACTGGGGCAGAGAGTTTGGTCATGGAAACAAAGAAAAGAGGGTATGCAAAAATGGGTCAAAAGCAGATATATTGAAAGATTCCATTTACAGAAAATTCCAACAAGATGTAATACCACCTGGTCCAACACGATTTGGGGGGAAGATGTATGTCTTACTGGTATCAGTTGGTACTGAATAATTTATGAGCAAGACAACCATATTCCTAGACCTTCTTTTAACTGCCCTATTCAATAGGTGAATCTCCAGAAGCATCTCTAGGGACTCCCTCCATAGTTCATCCCTACCCAGCCATAAACGAAGTAGAATGTCTAGGAAGGTTTTAACTAAAGCACAAAAGTCCCTTTCAACTGAGAAAATGAAAAGAAATTTGAACTAGTGAAGCTTATACTCGGGGGCCTCGAGCATGGAAGAGATCCTCTTTCTTTGGAGTAGCCATCCGAGCTCATTCAAGAAGTGCAAAATTTCATCCCTTGACCTGGGCCGTCCAGATTCAATGGCATGGTCCTCTGTAATAGCATCTTGCAGTTCTGCAGCTTAATCAAATTCAGACTCTAGCAGTCTCAATTCTTGACAGATGGTAGCATTGGCAATAATTACAGGAAAGCTGGCGCCTCTATAGCCATTATCAACCTATAGATATAACTATTAGATGTAATATTCTCCAAATTCAATATCATATTCCAAAATTTTGCATACTAATTGTATTCATAGTAATACCTCAATGAAACAACTGCCAAATACACTAAGAGTTGCACTATTAATCCTAAAGTTGCTTAAGTTTATCTCATCATATATCTTTGTCACGATCGGGTGAACAAGAAATTTCCTTCAACGTGTACTCAACCGTGTGTGTGTGCGATAAACCCCGCAATATAATAAAAATAAATTCCAACGCACGTAAACAAAGATAATGGAATGACTAAATTTCACGCATAATAGTAGTTATAATAAGAACTATCAACATACTTGGTTTCATGAGTACTCAAATTTCTCCCCTCGTAAAAATAGAGAGGTCTCTTGCTGAGACACAATTGCTAAAGGGAGATGAAATTAATTCAGGGAATTCCATGCTCTTAAGGCTTTGTGGAGGTGAACCTTTCACGAAAATAGATAAACATACATGAAGGCCAAGGTTAAACAATCTTAATCATAAGCCCTCAATTCCTAAAGAAACTACACAGCATAAACTACTCTAAATCCAGTGACAGATAGAATGTAATGAAAACACTAGCAAATATATTAAAAGAATTCCATTTACCTCAAAAGTACTACTACTTCAGTAAAAGTCCAATAATGACAAACACAATAATGATGTCAAACCGTTGCTCCACACTACAGAAAAAACATAAATTTGGCTTACTGTTGCCTCTTTTTCAGTTCTGATAAAAGAGCTCTAACTCATGCAAGCATACATGTATCAACAAGTAATACATAGTAAGTAGAGTATCGATCCCACAGAGAAAGTTGTCAAATTTAAACTACTATGCATCAATTAATTCACTATACTTATATGCTTAAACTAATGACTATCACTACAACAAAAAGGCTTATCAGCGACCGCATATCAACAGCCGCATATGGTTGTAGATGAGTATCAGTGACCACTTGCGGTCGGTGATATGAGTCGCAACTAATCTGGTCGCTGGAGGGACATCAGCGACCAATAATAGTGACCGATCTCTCGGCGACCACAGTCAGCGACTGAATCCATCGCTATTCTGACTCATGCTGAGTCATTTGTCAGCTGTGATGTGGTACACGTGTCTGCGACTGGTAATAGCGACCTAATCGGTCGCTAGTTTTAAAGTAGTTATCACCAGTGTTTGATATGTTAGCGACCGCATCGTCATTCGATGATTTTTTTTATTAATATTTTTCCTGTTTTATTGATTTTCCAAAAATAAACTGATTTGTACCTGCTTTTTATCCCAACACACAGCAGTATATATAAGCATCCATCCATGCTACCTACCATATGAAAAACATTCATACATGATAACTACTATATGATTAACATCCATCGTAAACCAACACAACATAATACAATCATAAACATCCATATAATAGAATCGTAAACCAATACAATTGTCCAAAGAATGAATCTAAAAGAGTACAAGGCTTTAAAAATCTAAAAAACAAGTCTAGCAAGGCTTTAAAAATCTAACATATATGACTAGTCTAGCTCTTCATGGATCATCCAAATTAGTACCCTGTAATTAACAAAAGATTAAAAAATATATGTTACATGTGTTGATACTACTATGACTTGGGGAAAGCTAAATAATAGACAATGTAGTGAAACATATAAGTAAAACACTGATAGTAACAATATCGATATATATACCTAGTCGCCACCCTGATGTTGTGATGCTGCTGCTGCCGCCACTACCTTCGCCAACTCATCAGGACTAAGAGAATGCAGATGCCCACCCAGTATACGAAGAAGATCACGATTCTGACAGATTGTTCTCACACATTCAAAGAGGAGTATGATTTGGTGGATGACCACGACTGTGGTAGACCTGGTAGCAGAGTCGCTACTGTGCATCGATGATGGGGTGTCATTTTTGTCCTTGGCCTTTAACATAGTTTTTCTTCACGACGGACGCCCTCTCCCATAATTCTTGATCAATCAACGGACGGGGAGTGCCTTCAGGATAGCGCTCATTCATTAAGCCCTTATAAGTGTCCTGTTAGAAGGTCAACCATTAAATAGTTAAAAATAAATCAAAAAAATGCTAAAAAAGGTCGTCACAATTTATAAACAACATATTAGTATAAAGTTAACTTATTACCGCTATATGAACAGCGTCAGACAGACCATCACGGGTGGCCACATACACATCTAACCAAATGATAGGTTGACCTTGAGACTGAGACTCCTATAGTTCATGTTCTCATATTAATATGTACACATATGATATTTTAGCTATAAAACATTACTGTAAACATGAAAACAAATAACTAAGCCAATAAGCATGCTATACATACGTACCTTGACAGCAATATGTTGCAGTTGTGATATACTGTCGCCCTTGTATGTGCCTTTTGCCTTTTCGCCTTCAGATACACCTGAGGATCTGTTCGAGGCGGTAGTCTTGCGTCTCTTGAGCCAGCTCTCAGCTCTTCACTGGTCACACATCTGCACCCATATGGGCTGTGTGCACCACTGTGGGCTATGCTCATGCATATCTCGCTTCACCTTGTCTCTGGATGGTCAATCTCAAACATTGTGCAAGCAGGCTTTCATGTCGTTCCTTGTTCGGATTATCTTTAGTTGGACGACGACTTCGCCAAAATAGTGTCTCGAATAACTCGATGCGTAAATGTCGTCGTCCCATTTATACCGCTTCTGTAAATAAAACAACAATAATAATATTAAAACTGTTATATTACTATAATCCAACATTACTAAACAATATTATTTGATTAACTATGTATTATTTATCAGAGTGATAAAAAAATATACCTGAAATTCAGCCCACACTTCATCCTTATGGGCGAGAGGTGTGCTCGCCCATGTAATTTGGCGAGGGCGGATTAGAAGCATAATTGTGAAATGCACTTCACAATTTCACTATCTTGAAAATCACTACAATATTCAATAATTTACAGTCATATATATTTATAACAATGGAAATATTAAACCCTTATATATACACGATGTTTAACTTACGTGCTTTCTGGAGGAGGACGGATCTATATAAGAATGCGATCATCCGGATTAGCTGGGCCTTGACACATGATTAGGGCTTTTCCACCCAACCCGCGCTTTTCGTCTTTGCGAGAGTTCGTAAGACATCTATAAATAAAAAATTTAGGATGTTAGTATGAGTTATAAATGAAAGGTACATAAACATGTCAAGGATATAGAGAACATGTACATATGTAATTGTATGTAATAAAATTAAAACTAAACATACATTTTATAGAAAAAGATATAAAGAACATTCCAAAAAGGCATGGTATATTGTTGTCATCCTACATATTTTAATTGACTCCAACCAAGGAAGTATCCATATTTACTTCATTATAGTTTAAGGTATTTGGTGAAGATGACTGTACACTGTGGTAATTTAATCAAAGTTTAGGTTTCTTTTTCATTTCATTTAAGCTTCACAAAACTGGGCTCAAATTGGCTTATTTGCTCACTTTTTCACAAAAAACTATTTTTGACACTTTTCTATTTCTCCAGTTTTGGCTACTTGGATAGTCTAAGCATGTGTATTTTAGTTTCCTAAGGTTACTTTTATCATCATCTCACTTTACTTGGTCATCTAGCCAATTTTAACCTATTAAAGCTCATTTTAGGCTCGATAATAGATCCTAAGTTGATTTTCTTACTAGCTTTGGTCATTGCAATGATTAGTAATCATCACAAGCATGAGTTAGCAATTTTATATGAGTTCATTATAGTCTTATAAGATTAGGCATTAAAGGTCACCCAAAACAGTCCATTTTTGGGCTTAAAATGTGATTTTTCACAAGTTTAATGTTCAAAACAGTTTAGGCTTGGTTTCTTTAGCTTGTGTAGCTTACTTATGTCATATTATAACTATTAAAACTTTCCCATATGGTCCAGGTATGGGAATTCTATACTTAGTTCTTAGTTGCCACTTAACGCTTACTTTTCATGGCTTTTAAACATGAAATTTGGTTAATACACAACATAGACCATAACTAAGTTAAGGAACACCTTTTAAATGATATGTGTAGACAATATAGGGACTCCATACTGTCTCAAAACTTAAGTTGCAAAAATTTGCTATAATAGTTCTCATATAGGCATAGATTTGACTATAATTTCATAAACAGTCCACATGAATGACCATATCAGCCTTTTGAGAAAACCAAGTAGACATGATTTAAACATCAACGTCCTCAATACTTATCAAACATATTATTTCAAGAATAGTAAAAGAACAAATCACAGTTAAGAATATTATTTCAAGAATAGCCATCAGCGACCGCATGCGGTCACTAATTTTTAATGACGTGATAGAAATTGGTCGCACAAAACAAACGCGCTAACGTTTCGCACCAATTTTTAGGAGGGAAATTCATGCCAGTGACCGCTCAGCGACCGCATGCGGTCGCTGATATATCTTAGCAACTAGAAGCAATACCGATCACAGATGGAAGTCGCTATTATTGCTATCAGCGACTGGAAGGGACGGTTCCTGATATATTTGGTCGCAGACAGAGTTTTTTCCTGTAGTGTATATTGGTGAATTACTCTAACAGCATATAACAACTAAAACAAGAATAATAATGGAATAAACCAAGTCTGGAAATAATGGGATCCTAACTTCATTTAATACTTCATCTAATTACCACTATCATGCAAGAATTGTTCACATATCACAGAAAAAGTAGCCAAGAGCACTAATAGAGTTATAGCCATTTTTCAATGTACTATGACCTACTTACACAACATCCACAAGCGATAGACTCTATGTAATCATCAATATAACCAAAATCACTATATGTCTATGTGAAATTGCAATCATACTGAATTTAAGCACAAGCCCTTATGATAACTCATACGGTGAAACAGTATATGTCTATCTGGTTCACAAAATACACAAGCCATATAAAAACATTACATATCGTATCTTATCATGATTACAATCCATACTTTCATGTTCATTGTCAATTCCATACAAGTACTGAAACGAATGGTGATCAAGCATTCATACATGCAAAACAATCATGATAGAGTTTCCATATGATATGTAAAACAGCCCAGCAATCAAGCATGCAATTAGACTACATATTAAAATCAGTTAGAATCCCATAATGGAGTTTAGTTCATAACTGAACCAAAAGCCATTATGGGATCAAAGCTAAACATGGTTAATAAGCAAACAATTGAAAGATGAAGGATAGAAACGATCAAACCCAATTGCTGATTATAGACCAAAGTTAACGTTCAAATCCTCATATACATCCAACAAAATAATAATGATAATCCATAATGATAGAAAATCCTAAGAAGAATTGGAGAAGTAGGCGTTTAAGCTTCGTTCTACGTTGGAATCTCCCTCACATGTAAACCCTAGTTCCTACTATGAAAATACGTAAAAAGTAATCAAAGATACGTCTAATACCAGTCAGATATCGTTTTAATCAATTACAACCCTTTTAATTAAAAATTAAAATAAAACAAATCGCCAGACTTTGTGCATCGCGCCCCTCCAGTGTAATCCTCGCATGGCGCGATGCGACAGATGTGTAATGTTGTCCGATCGGGTGCTTTCATATGCATATGCGGCCCCTGAAAGCTTGTCTGCCATGGCATTGGCGGCTGGCCAGAACTGAATTTCGGTTCATTGCTACAACTGATTTGTTCTGCTACTCCTTCCTTTGTCCATCCATGCTTAGTCTTCTGTTCCACTTGATCCTCATGCCACGCATCTCCCAGCTTGTGCCTCGCTTCATGCGTCCATTAGCCTTGTGCCCTATAATACCACCAAATTAGGCCGTTTCCTGCACTTTTTCACCAAAAGGTTTTTTAAGTAAATGCAATGCAAAATAACATGAAATGCAACTAAAAACACACTAAAATGTAATTGAGATGGGCATAGTTCGCGTGAATTGGTATTCAATAAGTAGGTATAAAACCCACTTATCAAATACCCCCAAACTTGAACTGTTGCTTGCCCTCAAGCAATGCATACTAATGAACAATGAAAATGCAGCTACATTACTATGCAACTAAGCTATGATGCAAACTAGTCTCACATAGTTCCAGCTCTAACAGAATTTCAGTCCAAATTGTCTCAGTGAAGTATCCAGATTCAAGATTACCATTTCAAACCAAACTATAGGCATAATATCATACACCCAGATAATTCATATATGCTATAGAGATGATGTGTGTGTGTGTGTGTGGTGTTAACCAAAACTTGACTTAAGCAAAGAATACACATGTTACATTGCTCAAAATAGAAAATTAGAGTCTAAATCAAAACTCATGTATACTCATGCAACACAGACTGTTTTAACATATCAACACAAACTAAGGTTCAACAATGGGTTTAACTACTTTATTGCTACTCACGAGGGCGATTTTCGCTCATTCCTGCGGTGTTTATTGCTATTTTTCTTTTCTTTTTCTCTCTTTTTTTTCACATGACTGTGCAATGTCTTATTCCATTAGGCAACACTGCTACCCCTTAGCGAGCTTTCAACCAACGACTCCCAGACCATGAAAGACCTTAGGATGCTAGGTGTAGAGACAATCCCCTCAGGCGTACTTACTCAAGTAGCCAGGGCCCTGAAATAAGACTAGCCACGTTACTGCTACTTGATTTTTCTTCTTTTTTTTATACATAGCATACCCATGTTTTCCCAAAGTTTGAATATCAATGTTTTATACAGTTTAAGATCACTTTCCACATATTTCTCTTTTTAAAACTATATTTCCTATCGAGAAATGAAACACATACTTCTTATACCTACAAGTGATTATGAACACATTCATGCAAACCGAAAGCATTTAAATAGCAATATGAATTTCATCATGTAAAACATTATATCTCAACTCATGTTATCCATAATACTCAAGAATCTTTCAAAATTCACTATCATCATTGGCTAGACAAAATATCCATAAAGCTAAACATTGTGAGACATGCAAACTAAAACATACTAGCACAAGCAATAATAACTAAAAATTAAAAATTTTCTACAAAATTTTATCTAACACATAAACATGCAAAATTAAAACTAAACATGCAAAAGCTAAATGAAACTATATGCAACTATACTACTACCCCAATACCCCCAAACTTATAATATTCAATGCCCCATTGATTGAAGGTAAAGGGTACAGAAAACTCCCCTAATGATTGGCTGTACCACCCTCCTCGGGTGGTGAATCTGGTGGTGGATATGGCACTGCTGTCCCGAACTGAGGCCACTCGAGCATTGTTCCCTACTGTGCAAAAGTCTCGGCCAAGGCCCTCGTGAGTCCCGTAGCAAATGCTCCGAAGTTATCGTACATGGCATCGACTTTTTGCTCCAACCTTCAGAGCTGGCGATCACCATGGGTAGCATGTGGTCGTGTCGATAGGCCCGCCTCATCTATTTGGGGGGGCTACTGTGATGGCTCGGGGAATGTGGGCTGGATGATAAAACCTAAGCCTCTCGGATGCGGTTCACCACCCGTCCAATCTTTGAACTTGGCAATAGTAGCATGAGTAATGTCGTGGCTCGGATTCTGCAGCTGCTCATTATTCCACGGAACTCCTTGTTGGGTACAAAGCATAGCTTCCACTGACGCATGTGGAATACTCCCAGTAGTGCTCCCCCACAAATAAAGCAACATGTTTTGATGAATTAAGTGGCCTACATCAATGTACTTGCCTTTAATGATGCCCCATAAAATGATAGCTCGCTCAGTGGTTATTTCATGCTGGTGAGCTGACGGAACTAGTTTGGCACAGATAAATAGATTCCACGTTTTGGCATACCGATTCAAGGCAGACGCTGGAAAAGATTTTGGCTAAGTTGTCCTTGCCTTATAATTCCATTTGGTTCCCGGAATGCACAATTCAGCAATCACTACTGCCAAATCCGTTTCTAAATGCGCACCTTCTACCCAATTAATAGACCCGGTCGGTGGTGCGTCATTTATTCTGAAGACTGCTCTGATCGCTGGAGGTCGAAAATCCACTTGCACTCCTCGAACCAGTGTTATCCCTCCTTTCATTTCCTTAGCATTCACGTAGAACTCTCGAACAATCCCCATGCAAATAGGCATAGGAGTTATAGCCAAACCAACCTAGTCTCTTTCACGTATCATATTCCATAGTTGGCCATCTTACTTTTCAGGTTTAAACCTCGTTCCTTAACAAAAGATTTGGCCACAATTTGATAATACTCATGCTGAGCTTTTAAACTGATAAATTTCCTGTGGTCCACGACATCCTCTTCTTGGTTACTGGAGGAAGATTCTGATGAAGAAGAGATGGGGATGGAGCGTGCTCTTTAGGGACCCATGTACAGATGATATAGAGAATGTAGATGAGTTTCTTGATAATGAATAAGTACTCCTGACCCCCAAACTAGTTGCTGCACAACCCAAGTAGTAACCCTAGCTTTATATTGTGAAGGAGATTCGTGAGTTTGAACTTTGAAGGTAGAGAGAATCGTGGGTAAGAGTTTTTATGGGAGTTGAGGAGTCGTGCTGTTATGGGAGAACGGAAGGAGTCGCTTCTTTTATATCACGTGAAAAACTAATTAAGCCACGGTAAGGTTTTAAACAAATTTACAGGACCCGGTCTCGTGCGCGGTCGCGCGGCTGTGCAGAGGAAATCTTGTGCGGGTGCGCAAGTGGAGAATAAGATTGTTGAATGGAAATATGAGCTACTGACTTCCAGGCGCTGGCATGTGTGGTCGCGCGATGCAAGTTCCTATACTGTACACTGTTTACTCCCAAACTGCATATCAGTGATGAATGCACTTGAAGATACCTACATGGATATGAATGCACACTATTAAGGCATGAATTAATGAGCAACAGGAAGTACTAAATAAACTCTATCCTACTTCAAACACCTCTCAATGCCAATTTAGCTATGCACTCAATTACGCACAACACATAAATTATTAAAAACGAAATAGAGATGAACTAACTAAATACCCTACTAAATGAATAAGAAGACAAATGGAGATAGAAATAATGGGTTGCCTCCCATCACGCGCTAAGTTAAAGTTAATTAGCTTGTCTGTCTCTGAATCTCACGTCGAAGAGAGAATTGAGGCGACTTTCTGTCTGTCTACCTCACCACCAAGGTAATGCTTCAAGCGCTGTCCATTCACTTTAAAAGGCTTGTCCGGCGGCTTATAAAATACTTCAATTGCACCATGCGGAAAAATAGTCTTCACTGTAAATGGCCCTGACCATCTCGATTTCAGCTTCCCGGGAAAAAAATTGAAGTCTAAAGTTATACAGCAAAACCTGTTGTCCCGGTTCAAAGGATCTCGCAATGATCTTTCGGTCATGCCATTTCTTCACCTTCTCCTTATACAGCTTCGAATTCTCATATGCTTGTAATCTGAATTCATCCAACTCATTGAGTTGGAGTAGGCATTTCTCCCCTGCAGCACTCAAATCAAAATTGAGCTTTCGAATTGCCCAATATGCCTTATGCTCTAGCTCCATAGGAAGGTGACCGGCTTTTCCGTACACAAGTTGGAAAGGTGACATGCCCAACGGAGTCTTGTATGCAGTCTTATAAGCCCATACTGCATCATCCAACTTTAACGACCAATCCTTCCGTGTGGGATTCACAACTTTTTCAAGGATTCTCTTGACTTCTCGATTCGACACTTCAGCTTGGCCATTTGTTTGTGGGTGATAAGCCGTAGCAATGTGATGGTTCTCCCCATACTTAGCCAACAAAGCTATAAACTGCCTGTTGTAGAAATGACTACCTTCGTCACTGATAATAGCCCTTGGAGTCCCAAATCTCGTGAAGATACTTCTGTGTAAGAATCTTAGGATAACCTTGGCATCGTTTGTCGGAAGAGCTGCCACTTCTACCCATTTCGAGATATAATCCACTGCGAGCAAGATGTAGAGATTTCCGCAGGAAGAAACAAAAGGTCCCATGAAATCAATACGTAAAAAGTAATCAAAGATACGTCTAACACTAGTCAGATATCATTTTAATCAATTACAACCCTTTTAATTAAAAATTAAAATAAAACAAATCAGTGACTTGTGCATCGTATGCGCCTCAGTTGTAATCCTCATGCTGGCATGGTATGCGACTTACTGATGTGTAATGTTGTCCAACCGGTGCTCATGAGTGCGCGCGTCCCAAACTTAATCTCCCTTGCCATGCCAAGGTTTCTGTTTTTGAATTACAATTCCAACTGCTGCAAGAATCGATCTATTTTGTTACTCCTTCCTTTGTCCATCCATGCTTAGTCTACTACTCCACTTGATCCTCATGCCACGCATCTCCCACCTTGTGCCTCGCTTCATGCTTCCATTAGCCTCATGCCCTCTAATGCCACCAAATTAGGCCGTTTCCTGCACTTTTTCACCAAAAGGAGTTTTAAGTAAATGGAATACAAAATAACATGAAATGCAACTAAAAACAAACTAAAATGTACTTGAGATGGGCATAGTTCGCGTGAATTGGTATTCAATAAGTAGGTATAAAACCCACTTATCACTTACGTTTACTTTTCCTAGAGAACCTTCATAGAAGTGGTAGTCTCACCCTAATAACTTATGTCGTTTGGTGTCATTTGCATAGTATGCCATTTTTAGTCTACTGTCCAGCAAAAGCCTAAACCTAGATAGAAGTGGTAGTCTCACCCTGATAGTAATCTTCAGGTTCGATGCTTAATGTGGATGTTGTTTCATGTACTTCATCGTATGTCATCTTTTCCCCGTCATATGAATACCTATTATAAACAATAAACAATGAATGTAAGTCAACTCGCACGGTTTGGATTTATACATACTAGCAAGTAGCATCCATAGACCCAGTAATTATTAGTACCTTTCTTTAACACAATATAATTTTTATAATTGTCGTCTAAAATTAAAAAGAATTCATATCAATTTTGAATTTAAAAATATCTCAAATTGACTTCAAAAAATTGACATAGATATTCAAGCATAAGAGCAGACTCTGGAATTATCCATCACCAAGGTAGAAAATAGCATAAGGAAACTAGATGCACACAAGAGCAAGTGGTGTGTCCATTACCATTATCTAGATGCTGCAGAGAAATACAGTCCTGAAGATGGATCATAGTAATAACCCAAACTGCTGCTATAGTAGTACCTGAGAAAGGATAGACAATTGTTTCACTAATGTAAGAAAAGATAATTACATGGTTCCAACGGAAAACATTAAAGTTGTAATGATGATGCTATAGATTTTTAGTCAAACAACAATTTAAACTCATTAAGCCACTGCTGCAAATATCACATATTGACACTCTAAAACTTGAGAAGAGAAAAAAGATACAAACCATATCTGACATATATAGAAGACATTAGAAATATATATATATATATAAGACTATAAATGCATACAAGACCAAAGCCCTAATCGCCGCTTCCCTGGTAATGGTTAAACAAAAGTTTGAACATAACTAAAGTTTTCATGACCCCTTGTGTCTTCATACTCGGTTAAATAAGTTTAAACTATAAATAAGTCGGGTTTCAAAGAAAGTAATATATGTATTTCAACCACATGAAGGAAGTTTTTAGAAAGGAGACTATAATACCTTGAAGCGTGACCCAATAAAAGAAAATTTGGATGACTTTGACGATTCAACTGGAAGTGGAGGAAACAAACCAACAATGAATGGGCATTTTGAGGCCGTAAACAAATCTTGATGTTCTGCAACCACATAATCTTTATTTTTTTCTAGAAACAGATCAGCCAGATAATTCACCTGCATAGTAGGGAGATTTGATCAAACCACTGGCAAAGCAAGATAAGAAACACTCACGATTAGACTGTCAGGAATGTTTACCTCTCCTACATAGTGATAAATTGTGAAACTAGTTCGAGAAAGCTTCGGTTTGACAAAGCGTTTGTTTTTAACAAATGTCTGGTAGAGCTTTTGAGAAAATGTTTCATGAGTGGACTTGGGAAACATGCTACATCAAGTAACAAACATAAATCCAACCTGATTAAAGTATAAAGAAAGCTAAAGATCCAGAAGAGCACTCCACTATAACATTAGATATGGAAATTCACTATGTTTTTGAAGCCATGACGGATCAAGCAAAACTTAATGGCTCATACTGTGACGCCCCCAAAATAGGTATACATCACCTATTCTGAGTCGCCAAATACATGGTACAAAATTCAAATACAACTTAATTATACAACAGTCGTGTAAAATACGACAAAACATATGCTATGAGTTTTAATACAAATATTGTCATCTAGACAATATCCACACTCAATTGAGTCCTCATCACATTTATTATCACACTATTTAATAAAATAGTGAGGACTACTAATACTATTATTTGGACCGTCACTTCGTTCCCCGACTAGTCCCTGCTACGTTCTCATTTCCTGAAGAGAACAATGAAAGAAAAAAGGGTGAGCTTGTGACGCCCCCAAAATAGGTCCATTCCATCCAACCTATTCTGAGTCGTCAATAACATGGTACAGAAACAACTACAACTTTATTAATACATTTGTCGTGCAAAATATGACAACATATATACTGTGAGTTTAAATACAAATATTGTCTTCTGGACAATATCCACACTCAAATAAAGTCCTCATTACAATTATTGATACACTATTTTACAGAATAGTGAGGACTACTAAAACAACTATCTTGAACCATCACTCCACACCCCGACTAGTTCCCGCTATATTCTCGCCTCCTGAGAAGAAAAATGGAACAAAAAGGAAAAGGGTGAGCTCAACTAGCCCAGTAAAGGATATTATGACTAAGATAATGTACAACAAATTATCGTTAGTCTTCAACGAGGAAAAAATCGATAGAATACAATGAACAACAAGTTTTAGATCAACAACTGCAATGAAACAACAATTGATTAGAAGAGTTAAGTAGAGAATGAAATCTACTAACATCTATGAATTTAAAAGTCCATCATCAATATTTTATCCTCAGTAATATAAATCAATATTCATCTTTGCACTATAGGCCAAAGATATTCATCGATCGATCATGTTCATCTCAACACTGTTCATCTTTGCACCACGCGCCAAAGATATTCATCAATTGGTCATGTTCATCTCAACACTGCTCATCTTTGCACTCTGTGCCAAAGATATTCATAAGAAAATCAACCATCTTTGCACTACTGTGCCAAAGATATTCAGTAATGTCATCATTTAGGACTGAGGATGATGAAAAATATTTTAAAGAAAACGAATCTAGTGAAACAAAAGAACAAATATTAGGGATTAGTACTTTAACCAAACCGAGTTCAAAAATACTTCATAAATAATCATAGTGAAGTAAATTCAAGAATGATCAAAACATGGATACAATCAAAGCTAGTATCCATAATAGATATCTTGGACACAGTAAAGAAAATTTAATTTTTTACGTGAATAGTCGTAAATGATTCGTGAATAGTGTCAGATATCGTGAATACTAACGATATCGTGAATAGTAACTCCGACACTAAAAGATAGAACTTTTACAAGAAAAATCATCATGCTTCGTGAATAGTACTCGTGAATAGTAACTCGTGGATAGTAACTCATGAATAGTAACTTGCGAATAGTAACTCATGAATATTAACTCGTGAATAGTAACTCTGACATGAAAATATCAGAATTTCACAAGAAAAATCATACCAATAATCTGGCATAATGATATTGAAAGAAATAATATCATTTTAAAAAAAATAACATCCCTTACCTCGAAAAGACAGTGCTTCTGACTGGAATACTGGATAGAGTGCTGAAGGAAACTTGCACCGTATAACAACACTCAAAGTATCAAAATACTCACAAGAATACGCTCGATAATATAGAGAGAGAAGTAGAGAGAAAACTTCAGTTTCTGATGTGATTTTCAATTCTAACCTAAGCACCCTATTTATAGGAAAATGCTTAGAACACCAAAGTAGAAAATTGAATATAATATTAATATATTTTTATAATTTTCCTTAGTCCACCATTTTGACCAAAGAAATCAGCCACACATGTGCCAAAAGCAACAAAAACGTTTTTCTAACAAAAAACACTTAAAACTCCAAAAATCAATTCGGACCCGATATACCGAAACTTCAATAATTCACAATAAATAGCCCTTTTATCAGAAAAATTCAAACCACATGTCCATTCCATAAGAAATTTCATTCTCTACAACTTTGCAGAAGAAAAGTTTTCCAAATTCCAAATTGAAATTGACCGAAATCCACAAACGGGCGATTTTACAGGCTATAATCAATTTTCGGTCAAGAATTATGTCCACCAACACACAAAACATGTGTTAAACATTTAATGCAACAAAAATACTCTTCCTCCTCATTTATTCATATATCCCACATTCATTGTAAAAATATCACCATAATTATATTATTAAAATATAATAATATATTTAAAATAATTATTTTATCAGAAAAGATAAAATATCAATTTTCAACAATTGTCACATTAAAAATTTTCTCCATCTATATCCACATAAAATGAATATTTTCCTCATCATATAAATCAATAATTAATTATTCACAAATAATATTACGAGAATCACAATATCGATAAACCAGCAGTTCTGCAGGAAGAGGGGCTTTCCAATAAGGATTTTTCCTTACTGGCGCACAATTAGATGACCAAACCTCTCCTTAGATAGAACTTTCTAGACATTGCCAATAATGTTATCTAATAATATTATTCACATAATATGAATTATTGATCCGATAATGAAAATATCGCATGCGGTGACAATTATTAAAACAACAATAATATAAAATATCAACGTAGCAATTATTGAATCAATAAAATAAAATATTGAGCGAAGAATTATCGTAACAATTATCGAGTAGTGCCTTCTTACGTAAGAATCAATAATTGGTGCAATACCGTATGCAATGAAGATTTTAACCAAGGGTATTCCAACAAGATTATCTCAGAATAACTACGCCGTTATTTAAAAACAACTTATACTTGTCGTTTTCTTCATCCAATCGCTTTCCGTTATGGGGCCTACACAAGGCTGAGCCGTCGTATGAATATTCCCCGACAGCAAGAATATTCCACGACCAAATGAATATTCCCCAACAACAATGAATATTTTATAACCACTTGCTTATTTAAAATATTTGCGCATTTTACCCATAACTAACCACATTAATCAAATCAACCCTTACTATTTCAAAATAATAAATAGAGGAAATTCAATTTCATTAATAATAATTTGGGGTTTTACAACCTCCCCTTCTTATGAAATTTCGTCCTCGAAATTGACGTACGTACCTGGTGTTTCGAAAAGGTGAAGATACCTCTCTTTCATTTCCGTTTCCAACTCCCAGGTCATTTCTTTCATAGCATGGTTCCTCCACAAAACCTTGACTTATGGTATAACCTTTGTACGCAGGACATGCTCCTTCCTATCCAAGATCTTGACTGGTACTTCCTCGTGCGTTAAATCTTCGATTATCTCGTCTGGTTCTAACTCATTAACGTGGTTTGGTCGTTCACATATTTTCATAATATCGATACGTGAAAAATGTTATGAACACGCGACATACGTGGCGGTAAAGAGAGTCTATAGGCCACAATTCCTACTCGATCGAGGATTTCAAATGGACTAATAAATCGAAGGTTTGGGCTTTCCTCACAACGTCGATTCTCGCTTTTGGAATAACAACTTTTTGCACCTCCTTCTTCATATTCATCAGCTCTGGTGTGTAGCTTGAGAGATTTTAACTATCGATTAAAATCGATTCTACTCGTATATCATCATGTGGTTCCCTAGAGTCTTTAACTCTATCTCTATCATTTGTAAGTTATACGAAATGGGTCTTTGATAATATCGTACTCGTACTCGTATACGATCTTCTACTCAACACGTCAGCTACCACGTTCGCTTTTCCAGGATAGTATGGTCAGAACATGTGCCAAAATGAGTCTCCTCTTGAGTTCTTCGAAGCTCTTCCACATTCCTTGCTCCATTTGAATTTTGTATCTCTACAAGTTAGCTGAGTTAATGGAGTAGCGATTCGAGAAAATCTTTCCACAAATCTTCGATAATAACCAGCTAAGCCTAGAAAGCTATGTATTTCGATTACTAACTTAGGTTGCTCTCAACTGTGACTCATATCCCAATCTTAGATAGCACGTCACAATGAGACCTATTAGTTTACTACCGCACGAATATGGCGTACCCTACGGAGAGTTTAGCTTCAGTGCATTCCACAAAGAAAGTCATCAGATAGAGGCTCGGGTATCAACTTCTATAGTTGGGTTTTTAACTCCTGAAGTTTAATAGGAGCCATTCGATATGAGATTTTAGAAATAGGTTTTGTACCGGGTTCAAAGTCGATACAAAATTCAATATCACGCTCTGGGAGTAGGCCAGGAAATACGTCAGGAAATTAACTAACAACGGGAATATTATTCAAATCTGGCGTGTCTTTATTCAAATCCATAACATGGGCTAAGAAAGCTTGACATCCGTTTTTCAATAAACGAATAGCTTTATGACTAGATATGACATCGATTGATTTTAATGGTTTAGTTGCTTGAATTCGTACAACAGGTTGATTAGGAATATGAAAACTAACAACCTTATGAAAACAATCAATTTTGGCATAATGAGTAGTTAACCAATCAATCCCTAAAATCACATCAAAAGCAAGTATCTTTAAAGAGATAAGGTCAACAGGTAATGTGATGGTGCCAACTTGGATGAAACAAGATTTATAAACAGTAGATATGATGAAAGTTTCTCCTAAGGAGTCTCCATGGATAAATCAAAAGTCTATTTCTCCCGAGTCAAGTTTAAACGTTGAGCACAAGTAGGAGAGATAAATGAATGGGTAGCACCCAAGATCAAGTAAGGTATAAACTTCGCAAGAATTTATGATTAGCTTACCCGTGATCACCTCGTTTGGGTTCCTCGCATTTTGACCGATCCACGACAAACTCTCTTCCGAGAACCGTTGACTTTGACTTTTTCGGGATGACCTTTTGAGTCACCATCCCCATTGGACTTGGTTTTGCTCGCATACACTCTCGGCGATATGACCTTCTTTTCCACAATTATAACATACCTTGAAGGTCGTGAGCAGTTTGGACTTATATGTCCCTCCTCTCCGCATTTAGTAGCATCTAACTGGCGGTCGTTCTCCTCCCTAGAATTTATTCTTTGGTGTTGGTCTTTCGCCGAGGCGTCTTTCGTCATCGTTAAATCTTCTCTTCTTGAAATTTCCACTTGAGTTATTTCTTCTATTATCTTGGCCATGATTACCACTGAAGTGGTTACCATTTCTGACACGATAATTTCCTCCACGATGGTTATCATTGTCCCGATGCCCGTTGCCACCGGTATGATTATTATCGTGTTGTAGGTCGCCTAGTTGAACAGACTCATTATCTCGCTCTAATAATTGAGCCCTGTCCACAACATCTGAATAGAGAGAAAATTTATGAGAAATGAGATATTGACGTATGCTGGGTTTCAAACCTATCAGAAACATCCGCGTCATACGTTCCTTATTCTCTACTAAATGAGGTGCAAACCTGGATAACTCCGTGAACTTCGCCTCGTACTGGGACACCGTCATATTGTTCTGTTCTAGTCTAATAAACTCTACCTCCTTCATATGACGAATACTTTCAGGAAAGTACTTATCATTGAACAGTTTCTGAAACGTCTCCCATGACATGCTGAGTACAGCTGGATGGGTACACTTTATAGATTCCCAACAGTAATCTGCCTCATTACGGAACATAAACGTAGTGAATGGAACCTTCTGTTCTTCCGTGCATCCCAAGACATCAAATATCTTGGTAATTTGTTTGACCCACGTCTCCGCCTTAATCGTATCCGGGTTTCCCCAGAATTCTGGTGGTCCCAACTCTTTGAACTGCTTGGACGTGACAAACTGTGCGTTGTTATCATTTCCACCGATATTTTATGCACGAGTCTCCCTCGTCTAATTTTGCATGAACTTCAAAAAGCTTCTAAACATCTCGTCGTTCATCATCTGCTCAGTGGCGTTGTTCACAGGAGGAACATTGTCAGCCTGCTGCACGTTCTCCTCATTGGTGAGTACAGGCGTCTCCACGGTCTCATTTACTCCACTGTTAACATTATCTCTGCCTTAATCGGATTCGACTTTCCCCAGAATTCTGGTGGTACCAACTCTTTGAACTACTTGGCCATGACAAACCGTGCGTTGTTATCATTTCCACCGGTATTTTGTGCACGAGTCTCCCTCGTCTGATTTTGCATGAACTACAAAAAGCTTCTAAACATCCCGTCGTTCATCATCTACTCAGTGGCGTTGTTCACAGGAGGAACATTGTCGGCCTGCTGCACGTTCTCCTCAATTGGTGAGTACAGGCGTCTCCACGGTCTCATGTACTCCACTGTTAACATTCTCAGTCGACATTCTCAAATACTGCCATAAAACAAGGGTTAATTAAGGAAATCAACATATCACATAATATCCCTATATACTGACCAACTAACAAATAAGCTTAGGTAGGACACACTAGCGAAGGATTTACTCGTCTCTCCCCTCCTAGTTCTATTCCCCGATCTCCACTAGAGATCATATCCCTAAGCTCTGATACCAACTGTGACGCCCTCAAAATAGGTATACATCACCCATTTTGAGTCGTCAATAACATGGTACAGAAACAACTACAACTTTATTAATACATTTGTCGTGCAAAATACGATAACATATATACTGTGAGTTTAAATACAAATATTGTCTTCTGGACAATATCCACACTCAAATAAAGTCCTCATTACAATTATTGATACACAATTTTACAGAATAGTGAGGACTACTAAAACAACTATCTTGAACCATCACTCCACACCCCGACTAGTTCCCGCTATATTCTCGCCTCCTGAGAAGAAAAATGGAACAAAAAGGAAAAGGGTGAGCTCAACTAGCCGAGTAAAGGATATTATGACTAAGATAATGTACAACAAATTATCGTTAGTCTTCAACAGGGAAAATCTGATAGAATACAACAGACAACAAGTTTTAGATCAACAACTGCAGCAGAAACAACAATTCATTAGAAGAGTTAAGTAGAGAATGAAATCTACTAACATCTATGAATTTAAAAGTCCATCATCAATATTTTATCCCTGTAACATAAATCAATATTCATCTTTGCACTATAGGCCAAAGATATTCATCAATCGGTCATGTTCATCTCAACACCTGTTCATCTTTGCACTACGGGCCAAAGATATTCATCAATTGGTCATGTTCATCTCAACACCTGTTCATCTTTGCACTACAGGCCAAAGATATTCATAAGAAAATCAACCATCTTTGCACTACAGGCCAAAAATATTCAGTAATGTCATCATTTAGGACTGAGGATGATGAAAAATATTTTAAAGAAAACGAATCTAGTGAAACAAAAGAACAAATATTAAGGATTTGTAATTTAACCAAACCGAGTTCAAAAATACTTCATAAATAATCATAGTGAAGTAAAATTTAAGAATGATCAAAACAAGGATACAATCAAAGCTAGTATCCATAATTGATATCTTGGACATAGAAAAGAAAATTTATTTTTTTTTGTGAATAGTGTCGTATTCGTGAATAGTGTCGTATACGTGAATAGTAACGTATACGTGAATAGTAACTCTGACACTAAAAGATAGAACTTTTACAAGAAAAATCATCATGCTTCGTGAATAGTATTCGTGAATAGTAACTCATGAATAGTAACTCATGAATAGTAACTCGTGAATAGTAACTCTGACATGAAAAGATCAGAATTTCACAAGAAAAATCTTACCAATAATCTGGCATAATGATATTGAAAGAAATAATATCATTTTAAAAAAAATAACATCCCTTACCTCGAAAAGACAGTACTTCTGACTGGAATGCAGGATGTTCCAACAGAATAATAAAGAATGGAATAACAGAAGAATTTCACCATGTATGTTGTACTCAGATAGATTGAGTTATTCCAACATAATAATAAAGAATGGAATAATGAAGAATTTCACCATGTATGCGGTACTCAGCGATGAGCGGAGTTATTCAACATAATGATAAAGAATGGAATAATGAGAAAAATTTCACCATGTATAGGGTAGATCAGCATGATCTGACTTATTCCAATGTAATAAAAAAATGGAATAATGTAAGTTCTCTTCATGAATATGAAAGAAATAATACCCCTTACCTTAGAAGAAACCGGATATAGAAGTGGTGAAGTAGCGAGAACACTTTTCTTCTTTCTCTCGTAGTTTTCTCTCTAGAGTTTCAAATTGAATTCGTAAGAAATAATGAAAGAATGAGCTTCTATTTATAGAAGAATGGTGAATAATGAATCGATTCTGAAAGCGGTCCAGTATTGATTTACTTTTAAGCAGACGGTCAGTATGGTTTACAATAAAATATAATATATTCTATTTATAATCTAATAAAACAATTAACTTTATAAAAGTATTCTATTTTATATAAAAAGATTTTACTATGCAAACACTATGCAGCACTATGCAAACACTATGCATAATAAAATATAATATATTCTAATTATTGTCAATAAAAGCAGATAACTTTATAAAAGTATTTTGTTTTATATAAAAGATTTTTTACTATGCAAAATACTATGCATAATAAAATATAATATATTCTATTTATAGTCTAATAAAACGAATAACTTTATAAAAGTATTTTGTTTTATATAAAAATCTTTTCTGTTTTATTACATTAATAATACTAATTAAACAAAACTTCATCATTATTTTTATAATTCACATTATTAATCAACCAGGTCGTTCCCAGGAAAGAGGGGGCTTTCCAATAAGGATTTCTCCCTATTGGCGCACAATTAGATGACCAAACCTCTCCTTGGCAGAACTTCTAGACATCGTTAATATTGCAAATAATAATATTAATAACTTCGTCATCTCAATTATTGATTTAATAATATATAAAATATCGACAATAATTGAATCAATTAACGTGAGATACTATGCAACAATTACTGAAGCAATAATTGAACAAAACTGAGTGACTTCTCACGTAAGCATCAATAATCAATAACTGGTGTGCTACTATTCAACCACGCCAGACATCTTTGTTTTTAACACCGGTGTTTCGAAAGTAGTATGCACACAAGCCAATCATGTTTGATGATAAAGCATATACTTTGTAACAATCTTATTCATTTATTAATAAAAAGTATTTATTTATTAAAGGCTTTTAATTATCTACATGATCTTTGTTTTATAATATGTGATAAACCCATAGTTTTAAGCAATGCTTTTAGAATAATGATGATGATCATTCTAATGAGATCTAAATTCTTAGAAAGCTTAAAACTAAAATAGTTCCCAATCATTGGATTACTAAATTGGGGATTAGTGAATCCAGGATAGATTGGTACATACGTTGTTTTGCTTCATTGGATGAGGATGATTGATCTCATGATCATTTGTGTGGAGACACTAAAGCAAGTATGTAGGTGCTTATTAGAGAATAAGTTCATTTTGAACGTGGCTCGCTAAGGAATACCTAATGGAGTTTTACTTTTCGTCGATAGGAATTCTGTAGTGATAGTAGTACAAGTGATCCTTGGACTTGAGATCATCATAGTATCTTGTGTATGATGAGTTATACTTTGACTTATTCCTTAAGACCCTTAGGGTATATCAAAGGGTATGCTTGGGTATAATAAGTTGTACATGGAGATAATGTATGATCGATAAAGAATCTACCACTTTATTAAAAGAAGAGAAATGTCCTATGTGATTCGATAAATGACAACCCAATAGTCCTTGGCTGAAGCGAATGAAATTAGAAAGGAGTTTCTAATTTGCATTATTTAGTGTTGTGCATTTAAGGATCGAAATACATATAATTAAATAAAATAAGACTTGACAAAGAATTCCAGTGTCTTATATTTAATTGGGACATTGTATGGTGGAAGGATTGAATTGTACGGTAACTATTTACTCAAAGGTTCTTTTATGATTAATGTTGAAATCTATATATTATACGGAAAGTCGTTGATCGCTAGGGAGGCTTATCCTATTGTAGAATAAATATTATTTATTTAAATAAATTAATTGTTTAATTTATTTATTTAAATAAGATTAAATTGTTCTAATTGATTTATTCACAATAGGTTTATATATGAAGAACCTAAAGGGTCACACCATAAAAGGAAGAATAATTATTTAAGAAGTTAATGGCATAATCGTAATAATATGTTAAGTATATTTAATTTAATCTATGGTGATAGAATAAATTAAATAGCTTAATATTTATTATTTAATATTTTAGAAATATTAAATATAAATTAATAAGAGGAGTCTTATTAATATTATTACAATTATTATTATTTTAATTTCTAAAAGAGTTTAGGAATTAATTTAATATAAGTACTCTCATTTATTCCTAATAGGATTAGGAGGAAAATTAATTAAAGGAGTTTAATTAATTATCCTTAATAAGATTAGGGAGCCCATTTAATTAAAAGAGTTTAATTAAATAATACCTTATTTTAATAGGGTTACTTGATATCTTTATAAGATGAGTCTTATATCAGATATCAAAATATATACGTAATAATTCCAATAGTTGGAGAGTACGCTCTTTTTCTATAGAGATAGAAAAAACTAGGGTTTAGCCAACCACCCATCTTCTTGAATTCTTCTTCTTCCTTGGTGGATCACCTCTAGAGGCCAAACACATGGGTGGCTAACGTTGATCAAAGGAAGGAACTAAACCCGGTGAATTCAAGTTGAACGCGAAAGGATTTGGAGGTGAACTTGTACCTGAGGAAGCTAGATCTTCAAGGGTATGATTTTATTCTTTATCTTTTCGTTTAATTAATAATTGTGCATAAAGGGTGATCCGGGTTTATGGTTTGTAAAAATTTTAAACTCTGTTTTTACACGTTTCCGCTTATTTTTGCAATTTGATTGCGTTCATGAATATTACAAACCTAACAGTTTCAACAGTTAACGGTAAAACTTTCGTCGTTATTTTCATAAAAATATTTTTGTCGTTTTCTTAATCTGACAATAATTCCCTTGTGGAGTCCACCAATGATTGGGCCGTCGTACGAATATTTCCTGTTAAAACAAATATTCCTCGACCAATTTAATATTATATAACAACTTGCGTACTTTGCAAAATTTATAAATATTACCCACAACTATAACATTATATCAAATTCATTCCATAATATTCAAAAATGATAATTATAGAAAATTCATATTTATTCATAAAAGTTGGGGTCTTACACATACCAGGCCTCATCTAGAAGTGCAATGATTCCTCCAAGTTTCTGCAGGAGATTCAAATTTGTCAGTTCAAACTAATAAATTTTTAGGTAGGCTGATAGAAACAAGTAAACATAATCATGTGCACAATACATTGCATACTAGTTGAGCAAGTCAAAAGTATAATACTAAACAATTACACAAAAGGTTTGATGACCATATTAAAAACTTTTATAAAGCTTCATCAGATCAACGAAATAATAACCTAAGAAAATTTCTTCAAATAAATGGAAATAGTGACCCAACAATAATACATGATGCAACAGTCACCTTCTCAATCAGCTCTAGCACGTCTTGGTTATCAACAAATTTTATGTAGCTCCAATGTAAGAACCCGAATTTTATGAAATAAAAGTATTCAATTTTTCTTATAATTATTATTTAGTAAATGGTTAAATTGATAAAAGTTTAAAGTTAAGGGTAATATATATAAATTTTGCAAAATAAGCAAGTGGTTATAAAATACTCATTATTGTCGGGGAATATTTGTTTGGTCGTGGAATATTCTTGCTATCAGAGAATATTCGTACGACGGCGCAGCCATTTTGTAGGCCCCATAACAGAATAAATGTTGGATGAAGAAAACGACAAGTTTGTGATTTTATAAATAACGACGTAGTTATTCAAGTAACATTGTTGGAATACTACGGTGGTTAAAATACGATGTCTGGCGTGGTTACACAAAGAGTTAGCACCGGTATTGCATAGTATTTTGAATTATTGATTCTTACGTGAAGGCACTACTCAATAATTGTTACGGTAATTCTTTATTCAATATTTTATTTTATTGATTTAATAATTGTTGCGTTGATATTTTATATTATTGTTGTTTCAATAATTATCACTGCACAGTATTTTCCATTATCAGATCAATAATTCATATTATTTGAATAATATTATTAGAAAACATTATTTGCAATGTCTAGAAAGTTCTGTCAATGAGAGGTTTGGTCACCTAATTGCGCTCCAGTAAGGAGAAATCTTTATCGAAAAGCTCCCTCTTTCCTGGGAACTGCCTGGTTGTCATAATTGTGATTCTGTAATATTATTTGTGAATAATTAATTATTGATTTATATGATAAGGAAATATATATTTTTATATGGTTATAAATGAAGGAATTAATGTTGAGGTGTTTTATCAGTATATTGTCGAAATAAAGAATGAAATTTGGAAATTTTCAGAAAATTAGTTTATTACTTGATTTAATAAAATCTATAACTCTTTGTGTATAATGAGTTAGGAGATGATCCATATATCAAAAGAAATCCCTAGGAGTAAGCTAAATGTAGAAATTTGAATTAACCAAAAAAATTCTTTATGGATATTTCATGGTAACTGTTTGAAGGAAACTGGTCCAAAGGACTCATAGTCCGAAAAATCAATGTTTTTAATTCATATTACGTGAGTCATAAATTTTGATTCAACGGTTGGATCGTTGTGATTTTTGGATATGTTATACATATATAAGTTGAGTATATGTCCACAAATTTTGAACCGTTAAAAATTAACGTATGATTTGTTATGAATTTTAAGAGGTGACTGATTCAGAAATTATTTTTATAAATGATTTTGGTGTAGATTTCTAGAAGGCGGGCCCCACTTTTTGGTTGGTGTAGAAAACATGTGCTAGAATTCTTGGTTCAAGGATGGAGGATGGTCTTGGTTGGTGCATAGAAGGAAGATAAATAATATTATTATTTTATTAATTTAGTCTCCTTTGGCGTTCTAGCATTTTTCTATAAATAGGGTGCTTAGTTAGAATTGAAAATCACACTAGAAACATAAGTTTTCTCTCTCTATATTATCGAGCGTATTTTGTGAGTATTTAGATACTTTGAGAGTTGCTATTCAGTACAAGTTTCCTTCATCTTTACATCCGATATTCCAGTTAGAAATACTGCTCTTTTAAGGTAGGGGATTGTAAGGGTTATTATGTTTTTCAGTTTCGTAATTTTTCCGACCCTCAAAAATTCTGGAAAAATTTGAAATGATAATTTGATGAGTCCTAGATTGTGTCCAAAAATGGCGATTTTTGGATGTATAGATTAGGAGTTATGAATTTTATGGGAAAAGACTATTTTAAAAGAAAACCCTTATAACTCTTTGTGGTTAACTCTAAAATTGGCGAAATTTTTATTGGGAGTACATGTATATAACAGAAGTATACTATGTAAATTTTTGAATTTTTGGACAAAAGTACATTTTATGATAAATGTCTAAATATTCGGCAGTTTTGGCCATATGAAAAATAGTAAATGAATTTTAAAAATTCCGAGAAAAATATATGTTCAATATTGGACTATATTATGCTAATTCCCGGATAAGAAAATTTGTTTGCAATGATTTGGTATTTTTCATGAAAATAGACTAGTTATGAATAAATGAATTAAATATGTTCGTGAAGTAAGAAAATTATAAAATTGGATTTTATGGCTTGAGAATACTATATAAGGTATATGCAGATTTTTGATAATGGTTTTGGTTATTGGTAATGAAATTTTATGAGTTTAGCATTTTCGGATGATTAAATGCATTAATTAGTAAAGTGTAAACAATTAAAATAAATTATTTATAAATTTAAAAATGATTTAAATATTGTGGTAATATTAATAACATTAGATTATAAGATTATTAAGTGATTTATAACATTTGGATTAAGGTGTTATGAAATCGTTGATTTATGAAGCTTACTCTTGAAATTAAATCCATGTTTTGATTATATTGTTCTTATAACATTTTTATAATCCTGGTGATGAAATTCTCTTTGACTTAAGTGTAAAGATGGGTAGATTATTGGTATGATCGTGACTATGGGTTCTCTTTGGCCAGTAGTGCAAAGATGAATTGTTGACTAGTATGATCATGACCATTGAATTTATAAACGATTATCTTTAGCTTAAGTGTAAAGGTGAATTGATCAACTTGGTTATAATTATGGTTTATATAAATTCTGAAATGATTATATATTTCTTTGAGATATTAATATCTTTGGCCAGTAGTGCAAAAGATGAATTATTGATGAATATCTTTGGTAGCCGTAGTGCAAAGATGACTGTTGATAAATATCTTTGGCCAGAAAAAGGATGACTGTTGTTGAATATCTTTGGCACAGTAGTGCAAAGATGGCTGTTAATGAATATCTTTGGCCCGTGAGTGCAAAGATGAACTTATTAGTATGATTATGAACAGGAACTGTGATTTGGTATAACCATGATCTTTGATGTTTCAGGTAAAGACAAGTGATATAAATTATCTTCGTCTTGGATGAGAAGAGAAATTTAGAACTACAATTATGATTATGAGTTATTCACATGACTGTGAACAGGATCTGTTGATTGATGTTACAAGGTTAAAACATTGTTGGTGGACTTTTAACATGGAGAAGATAATAGACTTTATGGTCTATTTGACTCTTCTAATGGATTGCTCGTTCCGCTGCAACTATGGTTGAAAAGTTTTATCATCTACCATATGTTCTAAATTTCTGATTTATTACTGACGGAGGCTATTGATAATTTAATTATCTCTAGTCATGATATTCTTTACTGGGATATTTTTGCTCACCCTTTCGCTTCACAATTCCTTTCAGGTAATAAGAGTGTAGCTGGGTCGAGCAGGGGATAACAGGGGAATAGAACGGTGGTTTATATCTGTTGAGTTTCTCCCTAAATAGTATGAAAATAATTTTATTGAGAACTTTAGATAAGAGTATCGTATTGTATATGTCATTTGATATTTAATTTTGGAACCGAATAGGGTGAGGTGAACCCAACTTTGGAAGGGTGTTTTGCCACTATCATACAAGATGTTTAATGACATACAACCTCATGTTATCATGGTTGTGGACATCCACTTGCTGAGTATATCTACGAGCACTACCTATATGATCTTGGAGTTTGGTTGAAACATAATGTTCAATTATAGACGGTGGAGATAGTTATATGTCAAGAGAAGACTCACCATTGAAAGGAATATGATAGTAATCTTCTCGTTTTTCTTTGGGGTCTATTGGATCAACCAAGGATAATTCTCTGGTCATATGATATCTATCATAACTTAGATTTATGGCCTCCTATGTACGAAGGTTTCCTTGAGCATTTCCCAAAGATTTTAATTTTTAAAACAGTTATTGATACACCTTTATGTAAGGTATCACTGTGAGGTGTTGTCTACAGTTGGGACATGAGTCACAGTTGGTATATATTTGTATCAAAACTCACAGCATATGTGTTGTCGTATTTTGCACGATAATTATAGTAATAAATTTGTAGTTGTTTTCTGTACCATGTATTTGGCGACTCAGAATAGGTTGGGTGGATTGGACCTATTTTGGGGGCGTCACATCCAATTTATCTCTTCATTTATGTACTCTTCTTGTTCCATCTTAAACACATGCTGCAACAAAAAAAATCCAGCAAAATTAGTCAAGTCTGATGTATTAAAAGCAGTGACAAAGAACTCAAGAAATTGAAAGTTAACCTGATTGAAATGTATAGAATTGTCTGACTAATTTCAAACCGGGAATGAATATAAATTCATTAGATACCTTGAGAGAATCGGAAGCTTTTTTTTAGCTCAATCTCGAGCTCCATCATGGTTGTAGCCTCATTGGACCTAATAACAGAAGCCAAAGCCCTAATTGCCGCCACAGCCTCGAACAAATCAGGCTATTTTTGCCGATTATTACGCCCATTTCGTATTTTTCTCTCAATAAAAATGGCGGTCTAATTTCACATCACTCCTAAATCCTCCATTCTTTTGTCACAGAGCTCAAAATTCAATTCTAGTTGATACATTCTCTTGTAAGCAAATTAACGAAGAAAGATGAAGCGAACATTCAAGAAATCTCGGAAGATGAATGGTCGAGCTCCCCTTCAACCCATCTCGAATTCTCAACCACAAGTGAGAACAACAAAACAAAAACCCTCTTCCAAAACCCCAAAACCACCTCCGCCCACTATCAAATCCTTCACTTACACCTCCACATCTAAAAATTCCAACTCCGACGACAATTGTGTCGATATTACTGAAGCTTTGTAAAAGGAAAAATTGGAGGGCAGTGATTTTGATGAGGCTCATGCTTCAAATGTAAATCGTGGTCATAGGTTCATCATTGAAGATGATGAGGATGATTGGGACACTAGAGCCGGGGCACCAGAAGTTATTGAGGTCAAGTCTGATGAAGATGAAGGTAAAAACTTATTAGGGTTTGGGGAAGATAATGAAGAAGAATTTGAATTAGGGTTTGATGAGATCGGGACGGATTGGTAGGGAGTCAGAGAGAAGAGAAAAGAAGAGAGTGAAATCTATTTTGAAGTTTTATTTTAATTTCAAATTCAGTTTCGTCTTTTTTTTTCTCCGTGTTTTTTATATAGATAACGTTTTTTTAAAAACGTTATCTATTTAAAACCAAAAATTACCCTTATAAATACATAACGTTTTTTCATATGTATCTACAACGTTTTGTTAAAAAACGTTATAAAAAAAATACCACAACGTTTTTTTTATAAAAACGTCATCTTTTAAGTGTTGTCTTTTTATCGTTTTGTACTAGTGTGTGTGTGTGTGCGTGTATAGTGTTTCCTATTCTAGCTTCTGTTTATATATTCTTTGGTCAATATTAGTAGCTTTAATTATGGGATTTAAATCATCTAATTGCTTGCTAACAATTATAGTCGTTGGCCTTCATCTTATATAAAGCTTCATCATGGTCGGTTATAAGGACCCAACAATTGGAAAGAAGCAATTCATTCTTCTTAATTCTTATAGCTTTCTAATAGTCTTTATAGCAATCAGTGTCCTATTATTCTTAGGCTAGAAAGTTGATATTCTATTGGAATCACCATCATTGTAATCTGAAAAACAAGCAACTATTAGCTTTGGTGGTCTAGAGTTTTTAGAGTTTAGTGGGTCTATTCAAAGGAAGCTTCAAAGGTCTCAAAGGTTAGAACAGGTGCAGAGGTGTACAAGTTGCAGAGGTGCAAAGGGGGCATTGGTGTCCAACATCAGAATTAAAGCGACTTTGTAACAAGGAGTTATTTTTTATATTCAGATTTAAATCATAATAAAAAGAGTCTCCAATCCTAGTTGGGATTGGACGTGGATTAGGCCACTAGATTAAAGGATAGGGGTTGAACCACGTAAAAATCTTGGTGTGATTTTTACTTATGTTTATCTCTTTAACTGCCATTCACATTCTGAACAGTTTTGTTCATCACGCTGCTTGAAGTTATACTATCCAGACACTAAAACAAACAGGTCTAGCTGTCTGATAATAATAAACGAAGAACATATATAAGCTAAAGCAGACACTAAAGCAGACAGGCATAGTTGTCTGATTTAAACCTGTTGCAGAAAATTTTAAAAAGATTTCACCGTTTATCACCTTTAGCTTAAACACCTATTCACCCCCCTCTAGGTGTTCACATACATAGAATTACAGAAATTTCTAAAATATTACAAATATCCTAGAAATTAAGGTTATTACAAATATCCCCGCGTGGATCCTTCCTTTGGATGGTTGATGATTGATGGTTGATGGTTGATGGTTGATGGTAGATGACATATCCTTAGCGAATCAACAAAGTGTTTTATTTTACGACCTGATTGTAGGTCACGCTTCACATTTTTAATTGTTATATTTTTGGTCCCAAATTAGCATTCGATCAAAGAAATACATTACCGAAAGTTGAAGAATTGTGTCGATGATTGTGTTGTTAAAGCCTAGACGGAATATACCATCAATAACAAAGAAAGGAAATTGATCTTATATTTTGAAACAGAGGAATTATTTTGTTTTAATTTCTTTATGAAATCAAAAAAGAACTATCCTTGTGTAAATTTTCCAATATGGTTCAACTAAATAATAATTTTGGCAATTGTTCCTTTAAACCTAGTCGTTTGTGTTTATAGATTATTCTTGATGATGTGGGCATTGGTGCATGAATCTAATTCAGATTTTCCTATCAAAATATTTAAGAAATGTCAGAGGTGTAATTCCCTTCAATTGTCACAATTGTTTTATAGGTTTGTTGGGTTTCATTATGCAAAAACACGGTGTGCAGTGAGTTATCTTTCCAGGGCTGTTGGACTTGTCAAAGGTCAGAGCATGCCTTTCTCTGCAAATTGGTGGAAGAAACTCAATAGAATAAATTGTCTACATCTAAAGATGAAATTGATGAAACTAAGTTGGTGTTTGGGATAGCTTATAAGCAGTTGTTAATGCCAAGTTTCGTCGGCGCGTCCAATCACAGAATCCACGCGCTAGAACCTGCACAATAACAGATCACAGAAAAGCTTGACGGCTTGTGCCGCCGGGGGATAGCTCCGGTGTGAGAATAAGTACAGGTTGTTCACAAGGTTTAACAATGGAGGCTATGTGTTCAGTGCTCAAAATAGGTATTACCTATTAATTGAAACCTTGGCCTTATATTTATATTACTCTTTCCACCTTAGAATCCTTCTCCGAGTCGGATTAGGACTCCTAGCCATGGTAATTGCCATAACTTGGGTCCAATACAATCTCCTTAAAAGGTGTAAGTAGAATCCAATCCAACCACTACCTTTGGAGTTAACTTATTCAATTATGATTAGGATCCTGAACTCTGCACGCAGGAGAGCCCATTGTGCAGGCCCAAACAATCCCACCATCAAGTCTGGGCTTCGGTCCAAAGGACTCGAAGACCCGACCCTGAACCCCACACGACAAGGTAACGTATCCAGCTCAAAGGACTCGGACAGCGAACCCGAAGAGTATCCCCTAAGGTAAGACTCCGGCCCAAAAGGACTCGGACGCCGACCCGGCCAGCTCCAACCTCTTCATGGGCTTCAGCCCAGTAGTCTCTCAAAGCCCTTCAATTGTTAGGCCTTCGGCCCACATGAAGGTCGATAAAATACTCCCGAACATTGCCCCCCAGTCTCTGATTGTAAGATATTATAATTGGAGACTTGAGAGGTCAGGTATACGAAAGGTCACGACAGCTAATGATGAGTTGTCTGGGGAAACCAAGTGGTCTATCCTCGATTCTCGAAATATTGCACGCCTTTCCATGCTTGGTCCCCCTGGAGAATTTAATAGCCGCCCTTGGGTAACGTGCACCTACACCTATAAAAACCCCCTTTCCCCCTCATTATCACTTTTCCAGATTTCTCAATTTCAAACTCTCTGTCTAATTTTTTCGGCAAGGCGATTTCCAGCAAACTCATTTCCTCTCCTACTCTTCACTGATTTCATCTACCCTGCTATTTTTTAACCTTCGTTTTTGCCTGTTTTCTTCCCAAAACCCCACATTTGTGTCTCATTCCCTTTAATTTTAACACCAGATGGCTGATTCTAGCACTCCTTCGACTGCTGAGCCAGTTCCTCCCTCTGTCACCACCGACGATCTAATCCCGGTTGATTTGTCGGTGGCTCCTATCAATACCGCCACCCCCTCGGGACTTCCTACTCTAATTATTGTTGAGGCCAAAATCCGAAATGCCTACCACTCCGAGGCGGACTTTTCCCATATCAACACCATATCAACCATTTCTCCCTCCTAAATTTCTAATATCCGAACCCTCTTCAACATTCCCAAAGAGTATAAGCTTCGGGTGCCCACCTCCAGCGAAAGAATGTTCTGGAGACTCGATGGTGAATGGGTGGTCGTTCCTCTGTACGTTCTGAAGTATGGGGTTTGGTTCCCTTTGCATGAATTCATCTCTTCTTTCCTATGCTTCGTAGGCATCGGGTTCGCACAACTCATGCCGAACTCGTACATTCACCTTGTGTCTTTCACAGCCCTATGCCAGGAAGTGGGGATCACTCCGGGCCTTGATTTCTTCTTTGCTTTATTCACCATCGGCGGGTCGAAAGAACCCGGCCTTTGGTAGTTGAACAAACGACCCACTCAATCGGTCGCCGTCAAGACCCCTTCGAGCAACAAGGGGTTCTTCGTCAAGGGCCTCGACCTCCAACTCCTTCCTCACTGGGCTCAACCCGAGGATCCTATAGCCAAAGTATCCAAATTCCTGAAGGACCGAGCTGACGCCTTCAAAGAATTCTACAAAAGGTGGAGCCAGACTTCATGGAATCTAGGGGTTTTGTCGAATGAGATCTGGCTATACAAACACGGGTGTAAGTGTCTCCCCTCTTGACTTCCCTTTACCTTCTGATATTTTATTCCTTAACCCATTCTCTTCTGTGTAGTAAAAATTTTCAAGCCCGAGGGGACCGATGAATCCGTAACCCCCTACCAATTCCAGCCGGATCAATCTGTTTGCCCATTACTGATGACGGGGACGAAGGGGAGACCATCCCGATTGCTGAGCTCTCGACTGGTTCTGCGACGGGTCCTGTCATCCCGGATGCCACCGTTGCCGAACCCTCTGGCAAGTCGGTTTTGAAGATGGGTCGGGCTGAGAAGATGGCCATGTTGAAGAAGGCGAAGAAACCTTCTGTCAAGTCATCTACCACAGTCCCCCACAAGGTCCTTTCTTCAGCCGCGCCGAAACCAACACCTCCACCTGCCGCTCAAGCCGAAGTGATCTAGGATTCGGAGGACATTGAAGAGGCTCTTCTCGAACCTCGATCCAAACAACCCCGACTAACCGAGTATTCTGAACAACAGCACAAACAACAAGTTGTTGTTGTCGATCCCATCACCACCGCCACTCCCACCTTCGGACCGAGCTCTTCCTATGGATCGCCAACCACCTGTTGGCCGAAAAGTCCTTCAGAAGTGTTCCCCTTCACCCTCTTCAATCACTTCAAACTATCAGGTGACAACGAGCGGTTCAAAGGTTTCTCTTCCGAAGAGTACCTAGTCGCCTATGTCCGCGCCCAGTGCCAGGTAATTCTAAGTTTTGATTTTCTTGTTGTTATAAACTTGTACTTTTACTTCGAGTGCTGATGTATAATTTTGCTATAGGCCAACGCTATACTTGCTCGAGCCATCCCTCCTCTTGCCCGAACCACGAAAAAAGAAGTTCAACTGAGGGCGGATGTACAACTGCTCGAAGTTAAGGTCGGTGGTCTGCGTTCAGACCTGAAGAAGGAACGAGATCTCCATGTCGAGACTCGAAACAAGACAGCATGAGCTGATCGTCGTGCTGAGGAGCTCGAGAAAAAATATACCTTACTTCTGTAGGAAAGGGATCACCTGTCCGAGGAGGTCAAGGATCGGGAAAAGGCTGTCAACGCCCTGCAGGAGAAGTTTTTAGAAATGATGGCCAAAATGATGCATGTTATGCAGGAAAACACCGACTTAGTACTAGAAAGTCAACTCCTTTCACGAGAAGCTCGCCGAGGCCTAGCAATGAAGCGATTATTGCCGTCTGAAGAGTCTGATGCCTTGAATGATAATGTCATGGCCCAGTTTGGTGAAGGGTATGAAGATTATTGAGAAAAGGCTCGGGTGAAGCTGATAGCTACTGGGCTCGATAACTCCCTCCGTGACTTATCGGATGATGAATCCGAAGCCGGTGATTATCCTCCTCCCGAATAGCCTTTTTAAGACTTTGTAAAATTTTTGTACTTCTTCTATTTTACTTTTTATTTGTACTTCGCCCGAATCGTAAGCGATCTGGTTTTGTAAAAATTTCAAAGTATGAATAGAATATTTTTGTTTATAAATTTTTACAATCAGTTATACTTGTGACTTATCTCGATCAGTGGTATCTTTTCGAACCTCTTGATCGGATAGTGCCCGAAGCTTGTCTGAATAAAAATTTACAATTTTCTCGATCAGTTATACTCGTGACTTATCTCGATCAGTGGTGTCTTTCTGAACCTTCTGATCGAATTGTGTCCAAAGTTTGTCCGTTCGAGTATTAAGAGTCATATGAATATAGATGAAGTTAAGCATCTCTAAAGAAAACTTTCATTTATTTCATTTAAGATTGAAATGGTAACAAGAGTAAAGAAAAGAATAACAGGACTATTACTGGTAAAATTTTCTAAGTCTTCCAGCATGCCATGTATTCTTTACTACCGAACCATCCATTACTCGAAGTCGGTATGTACCTGGCTTCGGCACCTCTACCACGTCATAAGGTCCCTCCTAGTTAGGCATCAACTTGCCAGTGTTCTGGGGGGTTGATGCCTCCGACTCCTGGAGGACCAAATCGCCAACTGCAAACCTCCTCGGCTTCACCTTTTGGTTGTAGTGTTGGGCTGTTCTCTGCTGATAGACAGCCAACCTCAATATAGCAGAGTCCCGAACCACTTCCAGTAGATCCAAATTTGTTTTCAGATCGTCGTCATTGTATAGCTCCTTGTACTGACTGACTCAAAGAGTGGGGGATCTGATCTCAACTGGTATGAGTGCATCGGTCCCATATACCAATCTGAACGGAGAATCCCCGGTTGTTGTCCTCGGAGTAGTCCGATATGCCCACAAAACGCTTAATAGCTCTTCGGGCCACCGACCCTTTAATTCATCCAACCTTCGTTTTATCCCGTTGAGCAGAGTTCGGTTTGCCACTTCCACTTGACCATTCGATTGAGGATGAGTCACTGAGGTCTTGCGATGCTGAATTCCCAACTCCTTCAGGAAGCCCTCGAACTTCGACCCCACAAACTGTCTGCCATTATCAGAGACCACTGCCATCGGAATACCGAAATGATAAACGATTCCTTCTTTGAAAAATTTCAAGCATTCTTGTTCGGTGATCTTCTGTAGTGGTTTGGCTTCGACCCATTTCTTCATATAGTCGATAGCCACGATCACAAAGCTAACTTGTCCCTTGGCCTTCGGCAGAGGCCCTAGGATGTCGATTCCCCATACAGCAAAAGGAATCGAGGATAAAACCGAATACAACTCTTCAGGAGGTTGATGTGGGATAGTGCTATTCAGCTGACACTTGGGACATCTTCTGACAAATTCCTTGGCCTCAGTGTAGATAGTCGGCCAATAATACCTCTGCCTCAAAATCTTGTACGCCAGTGACTTGGCCCCCATGTGATCCCCACAAATCCCTTCATGTACTTTCCTGAGTGTATAGTCTTCTTCCGAGGGAGTTAAGCATTTGAGTAGGGGAGAGCTGAAAGCCCTTCGATATAGATCCCCATCGATGAGGACGAAGTTTGAGCTTTGGTGTTTGACTTGTCTTGCTAGGATTCGGTCCGAAGGGAGGATCCCATCTGCCAGGTAGGAAATGTAAGGCGTGAGCCAGCAGTCAAATTGGTCCAGATCTAGCACTTCTATCTTTGGAACACTGTGCCATTCTAGAACTTCCAGGTATACCGATCCGTTGAAGGAGCTTGCTTCGGTGGTTGCCAATCTCGCTAGGGCATCTGCTATTGTATTATCTTACTGATCCACCCCCTGACAACTGTGCAATGCGAAGTATGCGAGCTTATCCTTTACTTCAGCCAAATACTTTGACATTCTTGCCCCCCGAGCCTCATATTCATCCGACAACTGCTTGACCACCAGCTGAGAATCACTATAGATGGCCAACTTCTGTACCTCCAAGCTCCGGGCCAACCGTATTCCTGCTAGGATGGCCTCATACTCTGCTTCGTTGTTTGTGGCCTTAAACTGAAATCGGATCGCCTGCTAGACTTTGAACCCTTCGGGACTTGTCAGAATGACCTCTGCTCCACTGATGTCCGAAGTCGACGACCCATCCACATACAACGTCCACGAGATCGGCCTTTGTTGAGTTTCGACCACGGTGCTCACGTCTGACTCTGTAAAGGAACACTCAACCACAAAATTTGCTAAGGCCTGCCCTTTGATTGCTGTCCGGGGATGATATTCTATTGAAAACTGTGTTAATTCCATCGCCCATGCGGCCAACTGACCTGATACTTCTGGCTTATGCAAAATCTTCTTTAACAGCTGATCTGTGTACACCACTATTAGTCGACCCTGGAAATAGTGTCTGAGCTTCCTGCTGGCAATTATTAAAGCATGGGCGAACTTTTCCAGGTTCGGGTATCTGATCTCTGCATCCCAAAGTACGTGGTTTACGTAGTACACCAAGAACTGCTTTCCTCCCTTGTCACGTACCAGTGTTGCCCCTACTGCCATCGGGCTCGCAGCCAAGTATAAATATAAGGGTTCTGAAGGGATTGGTTTCATCAGCAATGGTGCCGAAGACAGATATGTTTTGATCCCTTGGAACGCATCTTCGCATTCCGACGTCCACTAAAAACTTTTCTCGATCTTTGGCCCCTTGAGGGTGTCAAAAAAGGGTAAACATCTTTCGGCTGACCTTGACACGAATCTCTGAAGGGCAGCTATCCGGCCCGTCAACCTCTGCACATCTTTGAATGTCTTTGGAGATTTCATGCCTAAGATCGCCAAAATCTTCTCTGGGTTGGCTTCGATTCCCCTTTTCTTTGACAAGTATCCTGAGAAATTTTCACGAGCCCAAACCAGAAGGTACATTTGGTCGGAGTTCGGTCCTCAACATGTTTCTTCTTGTTTCAAAGTAGTCTTCTAGGTCTTCCAAATGATCTCGGACTGACATGCTTTTTACGATCATGTCATCCACGTACACTTCCATACTTCTGCCCAACTACTTTCGGAATACAAAGTTCATCATCCATTGATAAGTAGCCCCTGTGTTCAGCAATCCGAATGTCATCTTCCGATACGCATATATAGCCCGATGTGTGATGAAGCTTGTCTTCGGGATGTCATCCTTGCTCATCAAAATTTGGTGGTATCCCGAGAAAGTGTCCATGAAACTTAACATTCCATACCCTGAAGTAGCATCAATGAGTTGGTCTATGTTGGGTAGGGGATAGAAGTCTTTTGGGCATACCTTATTCAGATCCGTGTAGTCGATGCACAACCTCCACTTCCCATTTTGCTTCTGAACCAAAACCATATTCGCCAGCCATTCGGGAGAGTCGATCTCGAAGATGAATCCTGCCTCCGGTAGTTTACCAATCTCTTCATATATGATCCTCTGTCTTTCCAGGGCGAAGATCCTTCTTTTCTGTATCACTAGTTTTCTTTTTGGGTCTGTATGCAGTCTATGTAGCGCTACCGATTCGCTTACTCCGGGCATATCACTAGGCTCCCACGCGAAGATATCGGCATACACCCGAAGCAAGTCCACCAGACCTGTTCGCATCGATTCTGTTAATCCTGCCCCAATTTTGATCAGTTTTTCTGGATTCCCCGGTATCAACTCCACATCTTCTGTCTCTTCTGCCGGTAGTGCCATGGGTTTCGTACTGCTCTCAGTGAATGGTTATATCTCGATGGCCATTGTCTGTTTCTGTTTGCTGACCCCAACCCCTGAGGAAATCAAAGTATTTCGATAACACCTTCGGGCAATGTCCAGATCACCTTTTACCTCCCCGATCCCGTTCGGTGTCGAAAACTTGATTTTGAAGTGACGAATAGACGTCACTGCCTGCAATGCTGTTAATGTCGACCTTCCCAAGATGGTGTTGTAGGCCAAATCCACTTGTACTACAAAAAATTTCACCATTATTTCTACTTGCTGAGGGGCCGTGTCGAACCTGACTGGTAACTCGATGGTGCCTGCGACATGCACCGGGTCTCCGCTAAAACCGTACAACGGGCCTTCTCCACCCAATTCCATCTTCTTTCCTTCTAGATCCATCCTCTGATAGGCATGCGTGTAGAGTATATCGACCGAGGACCCGTTATCGATCATCATCCTTTTCATGTCTACTGGCCCGATCTGTGCAATTATTACTAGCGCCCCATCATGTGGTTCAATATGGTCAGTAGGATATTCTTCATCCGAGAAAGA
Organism: Panax quinquefolius; assembly: GCA_020205615.1. NCBI lineage: Eukaryota > Viridiplantae > Streptophyta > Magnoliopsida > Apiales > Araliaceae > Panax > Panax quinquefolius. The sequence continues at coordinate 43,244,155 of CM035163.1, read as the reverse complement.
GATGGATACTCCTGAATATGCCATATCCTTTCTAGGCGATGAACTAGCTACCGACAACACGGCCTCGAGGTGCCTACTCCTCTTCCTACTGGTTACACGCCCTACCGACTTGCCCTATATCACATCAATAACCCCTCGGGCTTGTGGGTGCGGTTGCGGCTGTGCTTCCCGAGTCAGATCCATGTTCTCCTCCCGGGGGGCTTTTGAACCTTCTCAACCGACCACATATTGCACCAGCTGCCCATTCTCGACGTTCTTCTCTATTAGATCTTTCAGGTTGTTGCATTCTTCCATCGTATGCCCCCAACACTGATGATAAGCACAATATTTGTCCCGACCCCTCTTCCCAAGTTTCGGGATCGCTTGGCATGGTTCAAAAAAGGGCTTGTTCCACATCTCCTCCGGTATTTTAGCCCAGTCCGTGTTGAGGGCAGTGTATACTTTGTTGACATTCTTGTTTGGGAAAGGTGGTCGTCCATTGCCCGACCCTCCCCTATTGTAGCTTTTCTTACTGTAATTATCTGACCTCCCCTGATTGTCTGACATCTGATAACTCTGCTTATCTCGATCCTTGGACTTCTCATAAGATTGAGAATGCGATTTGAAGTTCCCCATCGCCTCCTCTATTTCTATGTAACCCTCGACTCGGTGGAAAGCTTATGTCAAGTCAGCCGGAGGATTGATCACCAAATCCTTCATCAAGTTCTTCGACTTCCCGATGTCCAGACCAGTAGTGAAAAATCCCAAGGCTTGCGGGGAGTTTAACTCTGCTACCGATCCCACCGCATCTCGGAACCTTTTGACGTACTGTCATAGGCTTTCATCCAATTTCTGTCTGACCTGTATGAGGGACGCTGTGATCTTTCCTCGCCTCTTGTTACTCCCGAACCGAGCATGTAATTTCTCCCGAAGATCATTCCATGAACTAATTGACCCCATTGCCAAGGTCCCTATCCATTCTCGAGCGCTCTTCTTCAGAGTAGTTGCGAACATGTTACATTTGGCAGCATCCGAGTGTCTGTAGTACGTCATCAGCCTATCGTACCCATCCGAATGGTCATACGGATCCCCCACCCCATCATAGGTCTCCATCTGGGCATCTTCTTTTTGGGATCGGCTATCACGCTGTTGATTTTGGGCGAGAAGGGCTACCCTATGCAAGCCGTAGGCACCCCCATCGAGTTCTTTGCCAACAACAATTTTTCCAATTCTGTCACCCTTCGAGTGAGGGGGTCAGACTCTTCCTCATGGGGGGACGATCGGGGTCTGTCCCGCCCATGTTCAGGAGTCGCGTCCCTCCTCCTCAGTCCCGACCTGCCTGGATGTTCTGATCGTCGCTCTGCTGAACGGCTCCTCCTCCGGCTTCGGCCATCCCTCGAGTGGCTTCGATACCTACTCCTTTCCTTATCGGCTTCTCTCCGTCGGGGTGACCGGGATCGGCTCCAATGCCTACGCCTTTTTGAGGATGCCTCCTGTTCTCTAGCCATATTAGCCATCTGCCACTCGAGTTCATCTTGCTGAAGACGCAGGGCCATCATGGCATCTTTGTTCTGCTCCATCTTCTTCTGCAGGATAAACTCTCTCTGATCCTGACTGCCCTCGCCTTGGCCTTTCCCATGCACCTCCAGTGCCCGTGAGTGATTCTAAATCACGCCTGACCGGCTTTGGTTGGGGTGTCTGGCCGCCGTCGTGGAAGAGTTTTCGCCGAGGGGAGGCAGGCGGTTCCACCTGATCTCCCTGGATTCTGGAACCAAGTCTGTCTTTCACCGACCCTCTCACCTGGGTGGTCTAGTGTGTTTTGGCCTTTTTGTGATCAAAAATAGCATACTCCATGCTCGCCATAGTCTCTTACCAGAAAAGTCTGATTGTGATTGATTAAGCACTAAAGTGCCATCCTTCTAGCGCCAATGTTAACACCAAGTTTCGCCGGCGCGTCCTATCACAGAATCCACGCGCTAGAACCTGCACAATAACAGAACACACAGAAGCTTGACGGCTTGTGCCGTCGGGGGATAGCTCCGGTGTGAGAATAAGTACAGACCGTTCACAAGGTTTAACAATGGAGGCTATGTGTTCAGTGCTCAAAATATGTATTACCTGTTAATTGTAACCTTGGCCTTATATTTATAGTACTATCTCCACCTTAGAATCCTTATCCGAGTCGGATTTGGACTCTTAGCCATGGTAATTGCCATAACTTGGGTCCAACACAATCTCCTTAAAAGGTACAAGTGGAATCCAATCCAACCACTACCTTTGGAGTTACCTTATTCAATTATGATTAGGATCCTGAACTCTGCACGCAGGAGAGCCCACTGTGCAGGCCCAAACAATCCCACTGAAAGAAGTCCGGGCTTTACCAAAGGACTCAAGACAGACCCGAACCCCACATTAACAAGGTAACGATCCTAGCCAAAGAACTCGGACACTGAACCCGAAGAGTATCCCCTAAGGTATGACTCTGGCCTAAAAGGACTCAGACGCCGACCCGACCAGCTCCAACCTCTTTATGGGCTGGGCTTCAGCCCAGTAGTCTCTCAAAGCCCTTCTAATGTCGGGCCTTCAGCCCACATGAAAGTCGATAAAATACTCCTGAACAGCGGTCAAACTTGCTTATAATCAATTTTAAGAAGCAAAAAGTGTTTGATACTCTGCTTTTGAAACTGTTTGTAATCACTTTTTTTCGGAAATAATCAAAACCTTCAATTTGGAATTTTTGATTATTTGCAAAATCTAATAATCAGGTTTGACTAAGCATATTACTAATCTATCTTTATCTATTTTAGTAATTTTCATCCGTTGGCCATCTTTACTTCTCAAAACATTCCTTTTTAATAATTTACAGTTGAAATAAGTGATTAATAAATGAATTTTATACCAAACACTTTTCACTTTTTACAAATTTATTTGTTTTTTATTTACCAAACAGATACTAATTTTCTAAAACTGATAATAATCTAAAGCAGTAAATCAATAATCAAAATTAGTAATCATATGTTTTAAGCAATCCCAAACTTATTGTAGGAAAGAAAACAGAAATGCTTACTTTTTATTGCTATTTTCATTTGTTCAATTGGATAATTGCAATTTATAAAATTTGAATGGCCTATTGCGTAAACGGTACAAGTATAGTGGGAAAAACCTTAATTTTGCTTCAAACAAATGGTGGCAACTAATTCTCACACTAAGAAAATAAACAAAAGATGATTTACTGTTTGATAATAAAGTCTCACATTGAAACACAACAAAAAAATTAATTAAGGACATATATGAGGATAACAACAAACAATTCCGCATTGACGAAAACTGGTGCAGATCTGTCCCTGGGAGAGGGGAATCCAATCCGACAACTGTACTTGTAACCAGACAGTACTAGCAGCAAGAACCACACAGAGACCCAAACCACATTAAAAGTGAATCAACTCTTGCCGGTAATAAGTGAAATTATAGAACATATGGTTTGTATGAGAGTAAGCACAAGTAATATAATTGCAGCCATAGTAGAAGCAATCATCCACGGAGTGCGGCAGTAATCACGTTTGAAAGTTGCTTTCCAATTGTGCCAAGGAACCTCGTAATATGAGTTCATGTCATCAGATATACTCGTAAAGTAATATGGACCAAACAATGTAGTTTCCATTGCAAGGTTGTTAAAGAGGGAAGCCACTGAAGCACTACTACTCATGTCATTTATAATAATTCCCTTCTGAATGAGTAAATCCACATCTGTAGCACTGTCGATAAGCATGTCCATAAAACAAATATAATTGATTATGTAACTATCAAATGGATAGTGACACGTCTCCAGTGCAATAAGGTTTTTGAGCAAACATTCCGAGTCGTCGTGTACTTGGAACATTGTCATTTCCAGAAATCCGTTGTTATAATTTATGTCGTGTAAATACTTGCTTGTGCCAATTTCGAATTTCACTCCAGCTTCTGACAATCTTGCTGCATTTGGAATTCGTACAAGATTAGTGTCCGCACTTGGCTCCTGTAATTTTTCTGGTAGGTGACATATCCTAAACAAATCAGTGAAGTGCTTTACTTCTAAACCTGATCCTAGGTGACGCTTCACATTTCTAAACACACTTTCCATATCTCCGGGCTCCGTTATTGTCGGTAATATAGTAGCAAAATAAGCGAACGAAAGCTCAAGAAACTCATCTTCGTCCTCCCCTGGGTTGTTGAAGCCTAAGCGGAATAAATCACGGAGAACAAAAAACGGAATCTGATTTTCCAATAAAAGCATCTCTCTGAAAACGAGACGAATCAGCTCAGGATTACTCAAGTAATCTGCTGGTTCTGGGTATTTGTTCCCCCACCTCCAAATGGACTCGATGATAAAACAGCTATCCACAAGCATCAATTTCACAAATGCATTACTAGTCATATCAATTTTGTCCCTGTAGCAGGCCCGAGCTCTTCCTTCCAAACGCTTTATAAACTCTGTACAATCCTCCAAACTCTTCTCAGTACGATAGAGGAATGCCTGCAAATAGCGCATTTTATTCTCTTCCCACGGCTGCAACTCCGCTTTCCCATGGTGAAAAGGACCGATAGACACCATTTGTGGCGTGAAGGCTTCCTCATTTACTTGGCGAAGATAACGAGGAACTCTATAGATGCAGACGTGATCATTGGATATGGGGTGTATGCCTTGTAGTTGTTCCGTAATCCAATTCGACAACGGAGATTTAGGATCTTCTATGTTAACTGAAGTATAAGAAGTTGGCTGATCGCTTGATGTGCCCATTTAGCCGTCCTTCTCTTCTCACTGTAAATGGGAAAGGAAAGAGAGCACTACACAGTTCTGATCAAAGAGGACTTATTTCAAGAGTAAAATGCAGAATTGACCCTGGTACTAAATATATATTGCATCCCTTTTTTTAGTCAATGCAAAACTAACATTTTACTATTTGGAAAATTTGGATTGTGAACCTTCTTATACCATGCGGTGTTGATTTATACACATGACGCGTTGACATGTTAATTGAATAATATTTGAGCAACAAATATCTATTCTCTCAAGATTTGAACCTAAAACCTCATACTATAAAAAATTAACAAAATATTTGATTACCAACTACCTTAAAATATTAATGTTCTCTTATAAAATTATTACTAACAGTAATAATATTAATACAACTTATTAGTTGTTAATAATATTATTAATAAGTTGTTATTAATTACTTATTAGTTATTAGTAATTCTCTTTAACATGATTTTGCTTCTTAGCTAAATAAAAAATATATTATCTTAATAATGTTGCTTATTAGATATTAGGATATATTAATGTCATTAATAATATTAATATACTTACAATATTATTGTTATTAATATACATGCTAATGAAAAATAAGATAATTTTGACGAAAAGAAGAGATAAATTCAATTTTTCTCTATCTGTGTAGTTTCTTCTGTAGGAACGCGTGAGAAGAGTCAAAACCATGAATAAGAGTCATCTTAAGGTTTTTATTATTTATTTATTTATTTGTTATTCTATTAATTCTACCTCGTCAACTTCGTTACTTATTGGAAAAGATGAAATTTAAAAAATCATTTAAATATATTGAATAAATAAAGTACTTATTATTTTTACAAAATATGCGGTCACAAGATTAAATTATTTATTTATTATAACTATTATTGTTATCATCATAAATTATTCTTATTAGCATACACTAATTCTATTATTACTTTTGTTAAAAAAACTATAAAATAAAAACAAATAAGGTTCATTTTTTTAACATTAATGTAGACTATAACAGTAATGCTATTAGAATATTAATGTTACTAATACCATTAATATATACTAATATCTAATTATAAGTAATGTTATTAAGATAATATATGTGGGCAAGGAAATCGTGCCTTGTCAGTTAGGGTTTCGTTTTGGCTGAGGAGGGGAGAAATACACGAAGAGCACAGAATTGATTGATTGATTGATTGAAGAGGGGAGAACGACAGGTGGGCGATTACTCCAATGAAGCATGGCAGAACTCCTAGAATCCGAAAACCGTGTTAGGGCTATTGGGATTCCAAGAGCCTTCTTCTTGAGTCATTCCACTCCTAGAATCCAGAAACCTTATTAGGGTTATTGGGATTCCAAGAATCTTCCTGAGTGTTGAGAGAGAATGTCCCAAACCCTTTTCGTGCTTTATAGGTGGAATATCCAAGCCTTAAGTCACCAAAAGAGTCCTCCCCCGTCCTAGAATAGAAGGGGTATTTATAGAGTTTCCTGGAATTAAGTAGTCACATGTTAGGCACATGTTTTCAGGAAAATTTCAGAAATACTCTTTAGTCATTAGAATAATGCCTATATTGCCCTGTCCTTCTAGCCACCAATCTAATCCCTCAATCAATTCCCAAAATGAGCCGCCTCCACGAGTCTTCTGTCTCGGGACATGTGGAGGCTTCTCTTGGGTCTAGTACATTTATTTCTGACCTCTCCGTCTTCATTTAATTAGGTTATGCGAACCCTAATTTGCACATTTAATTAATGAGGTCATTGAACCCTAATTGTGCATTTAATTTAATTAGGTCATGTGAATACTAATTTTGCACTTGGGCCCACATTTGCCCCCTGCGCGAGAGTCGCATTCCTAAATAAACGATCGTGCAAGAATACTTCAAGCCTTTGAACGATTTTTGCGAGACTTCACTTTACAGGTCTTGAAGACAAGGATCCTAAAAGAGGGAACCCCTAGGGAACCAAACCCTTAGGGTTAAACCCTCGGGAGGCAAAACCTAACAGGGCTCTTCCATGATCATACTGGAAAATCTTTTGAAAATCTTTCCATAGTTTGCCCAATATTTGTTTCCTTATTTTTCTAGAAATTAAGACAGGGAAGATCATTAAATTAATATTACCAAATCTAATAAAATCTTTCTTTTGGTAAACTAAATCTTTCCTTTTTATCAAATAAAATCAAATCTTAATTTTATTTTGGAATTTTTTTTTCTTTATTTGATTTTTGAAGACGATATCCTTCCTTATCATTATTTAGAAGGAAAAAGTTAAATTTTGAAATTTCCCTTTATATATTAGGAGAAAATTAAATCTTTTTTTTATATATATATTTAGAAAATTATATCTTTATATATTTCTATTTAGAAATAAATTCAAGGATACTTATCTTTTGGAAATCAGATTTAATCCTTCCCTTAATGGAAAAAAGAGGGGTTGCTTCCTTTTTCGTTGCAAGTATACTTTGGGGGCTATACATGTATTCATATGTACGCATCTCCCAAGCCATTCACACCTCCTTGCTTATTTTCTCTCTTCCTACGAGCCAGGAAGATCCTCAAGGGAGCGACAAGAAAACATTCCTCAATCCGAGCGAGAGGTAACAAAGAGGATTCCACCCTATAGGGCCTAACCTTAGGGGTTTAACCCTATAGGGCCAAACTCTATGAGGGACTCGAACCCTTGGGACTCCATTCCTTCTTTTCGTCTTCGCTTTTCAATTTGCTTACTTGCATGTTTTCTTTTGAATTTCTCTTGACTTGCTTCCTCTATTTCTCTTTTTTGTTTCAGGCAACTGTAGTCTTTCTTTGTTTCTGAGCCCCATCACCTTGATCATATCTTGATTATTTCCCTCAGAATTCATCAAAGAAGGCTATAATTTTCGCTGCGAAAGAGGATTCATTCCAAGCAGTTGATTCGTGGAGCAACAGGACCTAGGAGGTATGAAGGGGAACAACTCCTAGGTAGCCGAGGCCAACATGGTCGAACCCTAGGGGTCCGAAGCCAACATGGCCGAACCTTATAGAGGGTTTTTTTTTAGAGATGAAAGGAACAACCCCTAGGTGGTCGAAGCATACATGGTCGAACCCTAGGGGGCCGAAGCCAACATGGCCGAACCCTATAGAGGATTTTTTTTAAGGAATGAAAGGAACAACCCCTAGGTGACCGAAGCCAACATGGCCGAACCCTAGGGGGCTGAAGCCAACATGGCCGAACCCTATAGAGGAATTAAAGTTTAATTAAATGAAAAAAAAATAAAGTTTTGGAGGAGCAGTTACTATTTGGATCGTAACTTTTGATCTGTTTGGAGTTTCGGGGCCCGTAATATATCGAAATGAAGCTAGCGACGAGCTCTACAAAAATTATCACCTTTGGCCATGACATATGTTATTATAAGTCCAAAAGAGGCTCCGAAAGATGCTTTTAGGCTGTCCGAAATTTTTTCAAAAAATTTCAGGAAATTTTTTCTTGTATTATTGTTATTCCTAACTCCTTCTGACATTGTTTCTTATTCTTTTTAGGTGACTTTAAGGTTAAATATTCGCCTTTCTTCTTTGTCATGATAAGCATTCTGCCGACCCGAGAATCACTAAGGATGCCTCCTTTCTCAATGATTGGGAAAGGGCTCCCCTCTTTGGTCTTTCTGACGTCGTTTAAGAGCAAGTCCAAATTTATGACCGTACAATTCTTCCTCTGCCAGATAAGGAATGCTTGTTCCTATATGCAGCGGCTTGTGGAGGTTGGGATGACCTTCCCCATTTCGATCGCATTCCCCATCTATGCATAGAGAAATAAGAGTACCCTTTCAGTTCCTTTCACTTATTGTCTGATTCATCTAGCCTCCTTCAGGAATGGCATCAGGTACTTGGGAATGTTGACTATGTGGGTATACTAATGAAAGAGCTGACATTCCTCAGTACATTAAGCTATGCAGGGACATTCGTATCCAACGGGACCATGGTGCTCCTCTACATGTCATTCGTATCCAACATGCCATTCTTAATTAGTCACGGCTTGGGGGAATATGCACCTCTACTCTGGAGGACGTTTGTGTCATCTACCCATCTATCAGTAAGCTTTTTCCCCCTGTGCATGAGTCACGCCTTTGGTGAGATGATCGCGCAAAATATTGTAAGTGTGGAAGTCTTGATTAATTTCAGTGTCTAAACTCTTCACGGGGCTTGATGTTTTGCAAGCCTCAAAAATGAAAGTCCTAGGAGAGGGAACCTCTAGGGGAGCAAACCCTAGAAGGGCGAGCCTTAGAGGAGCTCTCCTGGGATATTTTGAAAATCTTCAATCTAATATTTCTTACCCTATCTTGAAATTTCTCGTTTCTTTAAAATCAAGAAGTCATTGAGAATCAAGAAGTCTGTGGAGGCATGATAGCTTCTAAGGTCTGATAGCATCGAGGGCCTAATAGTCCCGAAGACCTGATAGCCTTGAAGGCCTGATAGCCACGAAGACCAAGCTTTAGGCATTCCTCTCTTCAATTCGATAAGTCATGGCCTTTAGATCATGAACTTTCGTAGTTTTTTCCATTTTCTGTATTAGAAAATTCATGTACATATATTTCATGCAAACTAACACTTGAATCTATACTCTTTTTTTTTAATAAATCAGAAGAAATAATCAAGTATAAGTGAAAGTTTGACAAATTTATTGATAAACAAATTGCTTTTAATGAAAAGCATAACGTTTCATATAATAAATCTTACTTTTGTCGAAGAAAGCATAACGTTCACTACTTTTAGAGATAAAGTGTAACTTTCTTGCTTTTGTCGAATAAAGCATAACGTTATGCTCAGGTGCCTCAATCACTTTTGAAGTTGAACGTGTAACTTCCGAGGGCTGTTAGTCAGGTGCCTCGATTACTTTTGAAGGTGAAAGTATAACTTACGAGGACTTATAGTCAGGTGCCTCATTCACCATTCACTTTTGATGATAAAGTGTAACACTCTGATGCCTCGTCACTTGGGTCGTCTAATTTCTTGGCAAGTGCAGTCTACGAGGACTTAAAATCGGGTGCCTCGACATTTGGGTCATCTAATTTCTTGGCAAGTGCAGTCTACGAGGACTTGAAATTAGGTGCCTCGTCACTTGGGTCGTCCAATTTCTTGGCAAGTTCAGTTTACGAGGACTTGAAATCGGGTGCCTCGTCACTTGGGTCATCCAATTTCTTGGCAAGTGCAGTCTACGAGGACTTGACCACCATTTAGAGTGGACCACCATCTTGGGTGGATTTTTTTTTTTAATTCGTCAATTCTTGTGCCTCCTCCCTTGGTCATCCAATTACTTGGCAAGGAATACTCCTGGGGACTTAAACCACCATTTTTGGTGGACCACCATCTTGGGTGGATTTTTAATTCATCTATAGTTCAGAGTTTTTTCGATGGTAGAGCCAGTATTTGGGCTCTTGACTTTCGGGACTGCACTATGGGTGATAGTGTTGCACGTTTCTTCTCTTAGTTTAATCTCCCCGGCCGCCAGCTTCTCATGGTATATCCTCCGTAGACTATAATAGTCCATAGTAGAATGTCATGTGTATTGGTGGTATACACAGAAGTCTGGTCTTCTTTTCATCTCTTCTGTCACAACCAACAGGGGCCTTGGAGGTTTCACCACTTCGTGCTCGACCCATTGTTAGTACAGGCTCCTGAATGCCTTCTCCTTGCATATGATAGCCTCCGGAACTGGCATTCTGGTATATTTGTCCCCATACTTTTCTCTGCTTCGCTCAAATTTCTCATTCTTTTCCCTCTTGTCCCTTTGTGGTTTTGACTGAGAATCCGCCAAAGCCACAGTTGCTATTCTCTTGCTCTTCCATGTAACCATCGCATGGTTGGTGGGAAATGTCATGATTCCCCCCAAGTTTTGTGCAAAAGATGAGAGGGTCGCAAATGAATCACAAGCCTTGGTAATGAGGTGGGGCTTGAAGGCGTCTAAAGCACCATTGTTGCATATGCTAACCAAGTTCTTATCTTCAATTGGCTCTGTATACTTCTTTGCTTGGGCCCTGAACATATCCACATAATCTGACAGCTCCTCGTTTGGCTTCTGCTTGAATCGCATGAGCTCTACGATAGTTACCTGTTTCTACACATAGAAAAAGTTCTTAAAAAATTATAATTTTAGATCATCCCAATCATGGACTGATCCCTTCTCCAAGTTGTAGTACCAACTGAAGGCATTATCCGTTAAAGTCTTGTTGAATTCCCTCATCAACAAGTTGTGATTATTCATTTCATCATATCCTAACCATGGAGACATCGACTCCACAAACCTAGCAATGTGTTCCCTGGCATTTCCCTTCCCCCCATTGTATTTTGGAAATTGCGAGGGATGCTCGATATACCTTGTCGGGTAAGGTTGTCTCCGAATATGTGCCGGGTAAGGTGGAGTAAAGTCTAACTCCGAAGGTCGGGATGTCTGCCTGTGAAGTTGATTGATCACATTAATCATATCATCCTTTGTCACATATTGGCTCGTGGTATGGACTCTTTGTGGTGTTGTGATGTATGGTACAAAAATTAGTTGATGTACACTGGCATCATGTAAATTCTGTATCGGTTGTGTTTATGGGTTGGTTTGTTGGACGAGGCTTGGGATGGTTGGTATTTGTACTTGTGAAAATATAGGGATAGTGGTCGGAATGATGTTTGTTTGAGGCTGGCTGACTTCCACTATTCTGAAGTTCCAAGTAGATGATTAGAACAGACTGATTCTCCGTCAATGGAGGTGCAGTCTGATTCTCCTTATTGTTGTTATCGTTGTTGTTGTCATCCACTCATGTTTGTTCTCCTTGTGAATTGTCTGGGAACATGGCCTTAAAAGCGGGGATCTGCATCAACTGCTGGCAAAAATTTCCCATTTCCTCTTGCTTCCTCTGTATCTCCAGCATCATAGTCATCATCATCCCCTGTCCTTCCCGTGCTTCCTTCAACGCCTTGAGCATCTCCAGTTGCACAACATTTGCTTGCTCTTCACTTCCTTCCTCACCTGGCCTTCCCGCGCCTGTCTGCCTGACATTCCTTGGTTGTTGATCAGCCATGTATGGTGATGTTAAACTTCCTTCCGAGGCGCCTTTAAGGATGAGTTGATCAATATTTAGATTCACGCCTTGGAAAGCTTGGCTTGCTTGCCTTAGAACTGGATCCGGTGAGGTAATGCTATTTGTTGGTGAAGCTCTTCCTTTTGTTCTCTCACTTCGAGTTATGGGCATACCCTTCACAAATCCTACACCTCCCCAACAGAGTTGCCAAAGAAATATGGGCAACAAAATCATGCCTTACCAGTTAGGGTTTCATGTTGGCTGAGGAGGAGAGAAATCCACGAACAGCACGGAATTGATTGATTGATTGAAGAGGGGAGAACGACATGTGCCCCTCTTATAAGTATTTATCCAAATAAACAATCATGTTAAAGAAAATTATTAATAACTAATAAGTAATTACTAACAACTTATTAATAATATTCCTAATAACTAATAAAGTTGTACTAATACTATTAGTGTTAGTAATAATTTTCTAAAAAATAATATTAATTATTAGTTTATTTGGAAATCAATGTTTTGTTAGTGTTGGATGTATAAGATGTTAAGTTCAAATCTTGGGAGAATAGATATTTTTAGCCTAAATGCATTAAATTGATATGTCAATGTGTCACGTGTACAAGTCAACACCACATGGCACAATAGGGTTCATGATCTAAATTTTCAGATAGTAAAAAGTTCATTTTGCATTGACTAAAAAAAAGAGACACAATATCTAAATACTCATATAGTACAAAGGGTCACTTTTGCATTTTAGTCCTTATTTCAATAGTCTTAATCTAAATTCAATGATATTGAATTTGCTGAAAACATGCGCTTAAATCATAGCTTAAATTCTGATCATAAAGGACTCATTTCAATAGTCTTACCTAAAGTCAATGATATTTGAATGCTTAATCATAACACTAATACTAGAAAATATAATTATGAAAAATAAAAAAAATTATTTGAATTACTCATCAACCGGATAGAGAAATACGAAAACCAATTTTATCTATGTTAGAATAAATAAATTCCTAAGAAAAATAGGAGAAACAACTCTTCAATAGGAAGACACGGCATAATAGTATTTTATCCCTAAATCTTGAGTTGCATATTGGTTATTAGAATACTTACTTGTGTAAAGTGAAAGGGATTATTAAAACTATTAAGTTTTAATTACTACTTGTATCTCATCATTATTAAAACTATTATTAGGATGTTCTAGTGACTGCGCGTGAATTTCTTTTTGGGGTTGGAATTGGCTGCAAAAGCCTTGATCGACACTTTGGATATACACATAAGAGGCTACACTTGTTGGGTTAGTTGTTGAAAGGATCAAGAAATTGTATTGGTGTTGGTTTTACAGAATGATGAATTTGGGGAAGATGAAGAGGACAGCGTTGGTTTTACATAATGATGAATTTGGAGAAGATAAGGAACAGAATGGGGAATTTCAAATTAAGTAGTCCTTAATTACCAAAGTGAGCGCTTGTCTAGCTCCTTATAGTCGCAACTTAGTGTCAATTATGTTCCTTGAGTTGACATTTTATTAATTTTATGTCGCGTGCTTGTCATGCATCTGCTTAGTGAATGCATATTTGTCATTTAGCTACCTAAAATACTCAATTTTCATGACTAACACGTAAATTGAGTGAACTGGATATTTGCATAATCAAATGATAAAGATAGTCTCCTTAGAGCATCACCAAGAGTATTAATAAAAAAAACTCTTCAAATTGAAATTTCTTGACCCAATTTAAAGAACATTATTTCTTACTTTCATATTTTGTGCCTCACCAGTCTCTTCAATTCAAGCGTAATAAATGTTTTTAGCCTTTACTTGCATATTTGAAGAGTGAGAAGGAGGTTGCAGATTTGATGACTAAAGTTGAAGATCAGGATGTTGGAGATAATTTTTCTGATGTGACTCACCTATTTGAATATCCCAAAATAGTTGAAAAGACTGTTAGAGATGCTCTTAAAGAGGCGCATGACTAGCATGTAACATAAACTTGGTGAAAAGTCAACTCAATAAGCACAATTAAGATCAAGTTGCAACAACAACAAAGGCAATTGCTCATTTTAATAATTGAGGGTTTATATTCAAACTATTTGTTAACTTGAATGGACAAATCTGTAATTCAAGCAAACAAAAACCAAGAAAAAACAAGTGCACAAGCACAACACAACTCCCCTTCATGCTAGTTTGATTAAAGGCACAGAATTGCAACATAACACTGTTATGCTCATTCTACTTTATTCATTTAATTTTAATTTTTTTTTGAAATAAGAAAAGACATTAAATCAAAAAATAGCCAAATAATGTCAAATCAATCGTTCAAAGTTGTTGTAGCATTAGAAAAACTCACCTCGGTTCCACAAAACGGTAGATATAAATTACCTTACATAAGAATATATTGATATCACAGAAAGGGGGAACAAATAATGGAATGTCATCAATAAACATGGGAATTGACATTAATTACCTCACGAATTTGCATGTCTAGCCAAATAGACTAGTGGTTTATTTATAGTGTCAATATATAAAAGAATCAAATTTTATCCTTAAACTTTAAGTTTCACATTACTAGTGTATTACTTTACTTTTCTAAAGCAACCTCTCCAAAGTAACAAAGAGAATAATAATATTAATTAGTTTATCCTTAAAACCTAAGTTGCACATTGGTATATATAATAGACTAATACTTAATTTGAACTAATCTAGGGTATATATTTTGGGTTATTATATTATCTTAGGATTAATAGTTGTACATTTAGCCACATAAATATTTTATTTAGCTAAACAATAAAATTTTTTGTAAATAATTTTGTCATTAGAACTATAGCTAAACATAATATTTTTGTATCATACAAAATATATATTAGGAAAAAATAGATGTAAAATGTAATGGAGGGGACCTATTCTAAGAGTAAAGTACCATTATTCTCTTTCTTACTTTAAAGGGCTTACTTGAGAAAAGACATTCTATTAATATACTAATGTTCATCTTAGGGTTTAAGAATAAAGTACTATGATTCTCTTCCTCATTTTGGATGGGTTACGCTTGATATAGAAATTAATATATAAAGGAGAGTAATTTAATTTAATGTGTATAACATGGGAGGAGAATTACATTTTATTAGTTTCTCTCAAGAGATTATGGGAAGTACTTATTTATAGGCCGTAATACATGTGGGATATTGATAAGCTTACTAAATCCTTATATTATTAAACTACTACTTAATAAAAGTAATCCTATGTGAGAAACGATATACAAATGAAATATGAGTCTAATGTATCCGTAAAATCGTATTGTAATAGTAGAGGTTCTCAAAAAAAAAAAAGTGCATAAACACTAATATATATTCCAAGTATTGAGTAGTAGAAAAATTATTGTAAAAAATAATTAACCTTATCAGTAATTTAAATGATAGGACCCACTTACTAATTTTTTTCTTCTTCTATATTTATGAACAATTACTGTTTATTTACAGTTTGTGCATAATTGCTCAATGCACTTTTGTTACATCAAATTTCATAAAATTTATAATTTGGCTCCTAAAATAATTGAGTTTACAAATCACTATATAAAATACCGAATTACATATAGAGTCCACCCCAAAATCATTTTTCGACACGAATTGACCGGAATACCATATTTCTAGCAAGCCAATTTATTTTAAATGATTTGACCTTATTCAGATACGGTTTGACTTCATTAAAAAATGAAAAATTAATTATCAAAAAAAAATATCTCCTGGACCTAGTAACAACCTAAAATTATACTCCCTTTGTTCCAAAAAAAAAACAATTTGTAAAATATACAAATTTCAGGGATATATTTTGTTCCATGTATCCCAAAATTATCGAGTGTAAATTAGATCAGTAGTGTAGAAGAAGAAAAAGACGACGACATTTGTTAAGTTTTTTAAGCTATATTTTTTTGCAAAAATTATTTTCAAAGAATTACAATCCCATGGGCTATTCCTTGGATTAGAAATCCTATCACTAATTTATTGTTCGTCCTTTAAAAAGACTATCCCTTAAACCCGTGCAAGGTATAGATTTGGTGGGCAAAAATTAGTTACCTTAATTTTTTATTATTGTATAGTTTTATATAGTAAAAATAAAAATATGTTTGTTCATATATTTTTTATTTTTGAAGGATAATAAGTGACTAATCTATGTCAAATTGTTTATCATTTCTATTTCTTAGAGTACACTTATAGAAATATGCTTGTTATTCAATATTAGATATATTGTAAGTTTTAAAGTATTTTATATATTTAAAATTGATACAATTCATTTACTATTTATAAACAATAAATTGTATATATGTAACCACATATATTATTTAAGTATATGTATTAGATCATATGCTAAATTTATTGTATCATATGTATTAGACACACACTTAAATATATAAATTTATTGTTTATTTCAGCCTTAATAGACTCACAAGAACAAACCAAACTAACAATTGTCTTCATTTTGTTATTGTAGACACTTGAAATTTTCTTTTCCTGTTACTAACTATGTAGGAGGGCAAAAGCGTCTTTTTCACATTCCAAAGATAACCCTTGAGGACCACAACATCAATTCCAACCCTGGAAATAGATCCGAGAGGTCCAATTTCTAACCCCGGAGATAACCCTCGGAAATCTGTTTCTAAACCCGGAGATAACCTCGGGAAAATCAGTTCTAACCCTAGAGTAACCCCGGGGAATCAAGTGCAAAACCCGGAGTCCACCCCGGGAGGTCAACCCAACCTCAGGGATAACCCTGAGGACATTCAAAGTCAACAGTAGCCCAAACTCAGAAATAACCCTGAGAAAAGACTGCTACAACTGAGCCAAGACCGGAGATAACCCCAGGAGGGGCAAAATGGTCATTTTGCCAACTCAACTTCACTTCAAATCAAATACACTCATTTCAACCCAAATTGATTCAAAATTGGTCCCACAAGACTCATATCTTAACTTTGGAGAGAAAACTACGCGAAACAGCTCACCGGATTGCCTGACGGAAACCCAGGAATTCTATTTCGGTCATGGACCTATCTTCCTGGAATCAAAAATGGCAAATCCCATGTCATTGCATAAATCTCGACACAAGCAATGGAAGTACAGATATACTTTGTTTGGATGTTTGGATTAAAATTCAACAAGTTCGAGCGGACATTACAGTTCACAAGTGTACGTACTTCGAGACGACGGGACCCGCGAAACCCCGGGCAATTCGGGCAGCTGCAGGTAAACCAGAGGCTACCACATGTCTACCAGAGGCTACCGCAGGTCTACCTGCGGCAGTCAGTTCTATAAATATGGGGCTTGGGGTCAGCCATTTGGGAGAAAAAAAAGAGATAGGAAGCCTTGTCCATTTTTCTCTGTACACACCCATATTGAGTGTTTGCTCTTTTTTAAACACCCGTTAGCCCACATATAGTTATATATTTACCCGCGGGAGCTGAGTGTTTGTCCACATAGAGTCATAGAAGTCTACTTTGGCAGCCCACTGTAAGCCTTCTTACATTCTATAAAGCTTTCTTCTCATATTATCACACATTGTTTTACACGTTGAGAGTCGTGTGAGTGTGTTTGCCCAGACTTCGGTCCATGGTTTTCATTTGTCTGTATATATATACTTATATATATATGTATATATTTTTATACGGACTAACATTATCGAGTTATGCCTCGATTGAGCCTAGACTTCGGTCTCGAACGTTTATTGGATTATATATATATATATATATATGATTATGGTGGGACCCACGTTTTTGAAAAGGACATATGGGTGGAGAAATTTCAAAAGTCACGGGAATGTAAGAAGAAGAAAAAGGATGACAAGTATATATATAAATATATATTTTATATGTTTTGTTTTTTATGAAAAATAGAATTTATTATATTTTATTATGCATAGTGTTTGCATAGTAAATGCATAGTAACGAATGAAATTAAAATCAGACGTTTGAAATCGTCCGTGAATTTTTTTTAAAAAAAACTGTTGCATCTGTGATTATTCAAATAGTGCCCAGCCATTCTCCTATAAATAGGATGCTTAGTTAGAATTGAAAATCACACCAGAATCAGAGAATTCTTCTTCTATAATATTGAGCGTATTTCTTTCGAGTTATAGGAAGCTTTGAGCGTAGAAAATAATATAAGTTTTCTTCAAGAATATCCCCGCTATACAAGTTGGAATACTCTTCTTTTCAAGGTAAGGGATGTTATTTTTTTTTTTAATATTCGCTTGAAATAATATTTTCTTCCATACTCTGTAGTATGTAAATAATATTATTTCGTTTCAGATTTCGAATTCTATACTCATTTGGTTAAAGGTTTGGCTTCTATACTCCATGAAATTAGTAGAATATCCTTAAAATTTGCGTCTCATCCAGTATCTTTTCATGAAAATATTATTCTGAGCATTTTTGATAAGTTTTAACTTTTTCATACTGGAGTACTATTCACGGGGTACTATTTACTTGGGTACTATTCACCCGGGGCACTATTAATGATAAAAATTGATTCATTTTCGGTTCAAATCATTTTTGGTATAATATTATTCTTGAATTTTACTCCACAAAGCATTATCATGTTGACAATTTGGACGTTATTGATTTTTGGATAAATTAAATTATAAATCTTTAAAAATTTATCCCTTGCTTTCATTTAATTGAATTCTTATATCATTGTCATTATCCTCATGTTTATATTATGATGAAAGTCATCTGTGGCCGTAGTGCATAGATGGACTTGGTATGATTATGACCAAGGATTATTCGGTATAATCATGATCGTAATATTGCAAAAGATGTGGTAAAAGTCCTCATTGGCCCGTAGTGCATTGATGGACAGTTGTTGGCATGATCATGAGCATTGATGAATACACGAATATCCTTGGCCCGTAGTGCATGGATAATTTGTGGTCGTGATACTAAAGAATATCATTGGCCGTAGTGCAGGGGTGATTCGATGATGTGGATTATTTATTAAGCTGTGTCTCAGCGATAAAATTGATGATAAACCATTTAAATCATAGAAGATAGTAGATTTTATGTTCTACTTGACTCTTCTAATGGATTGCTTGTTCTGTTGTTGTTAAACTTGGTGTCTATTATATTCTATCAGTTTAACACTGTTGAAGGCTAACGATAAATTATTTTGCATTATCTTAGTCATAATATTTCTTACTGGGCTAGTTGAGCTCACCCTTTGCTTTCATTGTTCTCTTCAGGAAATGAGAATATAGCTAGGACTAGTCGGGGAATGGAGTGACGGTCCAGATGATAGCATTAGTAGTCCTCACTATTCTGTTAAATAGTGTGATAATAAATGTAATGAGGACTCCATTGAGTGTGGAAATTGTCTAGATGACAATATTCATTTTAAAACTCTCAGATTATGTTTTGTCGTATTTTACACTACAGTTGTATAATTAAGTTGTATTTAAATTTTGTACCATGTATTTGGCGACTCAAGATAGGTGATGTATATTTATTTTGGGGGCGTCACATGTAGTCAATGGCTACGATCATGAAACTCAGTTGTCCCTTGGCCTTCGGTAGAGGCCCCAAGATGTCGATTCCCCATATGGCAAACAGAATCGGTGATAAGACCGAATACAACTCTTTAGGAGGCTGGTGAGGAATGGCACTGTTCAGTTGGCACTTGGGACATTTTTTGACAAAGTCTTTGGCTTCCTGATAGATGGTCGGCCAATAGTACCCCTGCCTTAAAATCTTGTATGCCAGTGATTTGCCCCCCATGTGATCCCCACAAATCCCTTCATGCACTTCCCGAAGTGTATAATCTGCTTTCGATGGAGTCAAACACTTGAGCAATGGAGAACTAAAAGCCCTTCAGTATAGATCTCCGTCAATAAGGACAAAATTTGAGCTCATGTGCTTGATCTTCCTTGCTAAAATACGATCTGAAAGGAGAACCCCATCAGCCAGATAAGAGATATACGGCGTGAGCCAGCAGTCGAGTCGATCCAGAGCTAACACATCCACCTTCGGAACACTTGGCTATTCTAAAACCTCTAGATATACCGAACCATTGAAGGAACTCGCTTCGGTTGTTGCCAATGGGGCCAACGATCTCGCTATTCAGGTTGTCTCAATTCGATCATGTAAGACCCGACTTTTATAAATAAAGATGAATTTTTTATAAATATTATTTTGAATATTATGGAATAAATTTGATATAATGTTATAGTTGTGGGTAATATTTATAAATTTTGCAAAGTAAGCAAGTTGTTATAAAATACTGCGTTTTGTTTGGGAATATTCTTTTTGTTTGGGAATATTAGATGACAAATTTCAATCATTGGTGGAACCCATTAACGGAAGTATTATCGTAGTTAGAAAGCGACAAAATTATTTTTTCTGTAAAAAAATAACGGCAGAGGTGTTACCATCAAAACTGTTGAACTACCCGGTAGTAAAAGTACAGTAATACGCATAGTTGTATAGTAGCACACGATATTGATTATTGATGCTTACGTGAGAAGTCACTCAGCTATGTTCAATTATTGCTACAGTAATTGATGCATCATATCTCTTATATTATTGATTCAATTATTGTCACAGTATCATTTGTATAATATGTTATAGTATTAAATTATTAATTGAGACGACAAGTTATAAATGATTAATAATTGTTGAAAGATTAAATATGTGTCGATTAAAAATAAAATGATTTGTGGTAATATTTATTCAATCCTTGATGTATATAAAGAGTCTGTTATGAGACGTTTGTGGTAAGTTTGATTATTTTATGGGGGGCCCATATGTCATCATCTAAGAGTCCCTTTGTCAATAGTAATTACCTTTGTGAATAGTAATTACCTTTGTGAATAGTAATTACCTTCGTCAATAGTATTTACCTTCGTCAATAGTAATTACCTTTGTGAATAGTAATTACCTTTGTGAATAGTAATTACCTTCGTCAATAGTATTTACCTTCGTCAATAGTAATTACCTTCTTCAATAGTAATTACCTTCGTCAATAGTAATTACCTTCGTCAATAGTAATTACCCCTTCGCAAATAGTTGTTGTCCCTTCAATATTACCAAGAGTTAACTGCCTCTTCGGTGTTCCAAGGGTTAATTACCCCTTCGCAAATAGTAGTTGTCTCTTCAATATTACCAAGAGTCATTTTGACCCTTCGTTAAGACCAAGAGCCACCCTCAGTTTTTCTATAAATAGAAAGCTCATTCCTTCATTATTTCTTACTTAATTCAATTGAAACTCTCAGAGAAAAACTATAGAGAGAAAGAAGAAAAGTATTTTGCTACTTCACTTTTCCAATATTCAACTCTTCTAATGTAGGGAATATTATTTGTTGTACTCGTAAGGGGTGTTATTTTTTTTATTCATGAAGAGAACTTCTATTATTCCATTCTTTATTATTCATTTGAATAACTCGTAAAAGTGGCATACCCTATACATGGCCAGGTATATATGGAATACCCTATACTTGGTGAAATCCTTATATTATTCCATTCTTATTTATTACATTGGAATAACTTTGATATGCGTAATTCCCTATGCTTGGTGACATTCTTCTATTATTTTTTATTCCGTTGGAACATCCTCGTTCGTGCTTTTACGCTTGGGATTCGGTTAAAATCTTTATTATTCTCGTCTTTATTATTCTATTGGAATATCCTCTTTTGTGTTTTACAAGGATTCTGGTTCCGTCTTTTTTTATTATTCATCTTTATTATTCTATTGGAATATCCATGCATGTGTTTTTACGGGACTGGTTCCGCCTCTTTATTATTACATCTTTATTATTCTATTGGAATATCCTGCTCGTGTGTTTTTACAGGACACGGTTAAAATCTTTATTATTCTATTGGAATATCACATGCGTGTGTTTTACACCGGACTGGTTCCGTTTTTTATTATTCTCAGTATTTATTATTACATTGAATAACTCGTCTACATGCTGAAGTACCGCATGCATGGTGATTTCTTTTGTTATTTCATTCGTTATTATACTCAGTTGGTTAAAATTTTGACTTCAATACTCCATGAATTTAGTGGAATATCCTTGATATTTGCGCTTCATCCAGTATTTTTAATGAAAATATTTTTCTGAGCATTCTTGAATTTTACTCTACAAAGCAGTATCATGTTGACAATTTGGACGTTATTAGTTCCTGAATAAATTAATTCGTGAACTTGTTTTATTGAATTATTATGTCATTATCATCATCCTCATGTTATATTATGTTATCTTTGGCTTACGTGCATAGATGAACTTAGTATGATTATGACCAGGGATCATTCGGTATAATCATGGCTTGATATAAATGATGTGACAAAAGTCCTCGGTATTCTGTAATGCAGTGATGGATAGTTTTTGGTATGATTATGACCAGGGTGATTCGGTATAGTCATGACCATTGATAATTTGATGAAAATCCTTGACCGTGGTACAGGGATGATTAGATATTGTGGTTTATTCATTAAACTGAGTCTTAGTGATAAAAATTGATGAAAACCTTTTAAAACCTAAAAGATAGTAGACTTTATTTGTGACGCCCCCAAAATAGGTATACACAACACCCATTCTGAGTCGCCAAATACATGGTACAAGAAGCAAACTACAACTTCAATAATACAAATGTCGTGTGAAATACGACAATATATCTTAATGAGTTTAAATATAATATTGTCTTCTAGACAATATCCACACGCAAATAAATCCCCATCATAATTATTGATTCATTATTTTACAAAAATGGTGAGGACTACTAAACAACTCTCTCTAGAACCTTCATTCCATACCCGACTAGTACTCGCTACATTGTCGCCTCCCGAGAACAAAAATGGAACAACAAGGAAAAGGGTGAGCTCAACTAGCCCCGGTAAAGAATATTATGACTAAGATAATATACAACAAATTATCGTTAGTCTTCAACAGGAAAAATCGATAGAATACAATAGACAACAAGTTTCGGATCAATATTCGCAGGAATGAAATAATAATTCATAGAAGAGTTACGTAGAGAATAAAATCTACTATAATCTATGAATTTAACGGTCCATCATCAATATTTTATCCTCAGTAACATCAATCAATATGCATCCGGAATCAAATATTCATCTTTGCACTACTGAGGCCAAAGATATTCATCAGTTAGTCATGTTCATTTAAACACTGCTCATCTTTGCACTCTGAGCCAAAGATATTAATCAATCGGTCATGTTCATCTCAACACTGTTCATCTTTTGCACTATGTGCCAAAGATATTCTTCAGAAATCATTCATCTTTGACTACAAAGCCAAAGATATTCAATAATATCATCATTTAAGACCGAGGATGATGAAAATATTTTTAAGAAACGAATCCAAATTGAAACAAAATGACAAGGATTAAGGATTAAGGATTCGTGACTTGGTTTTATCCACGCCCAAAAAATACCTCAAAAATAATCATAGTGGTGTAAAATTCAAGAATGATCAAAACATGGATACAATCGAGTTAGTATCCGAATAGATGTTTTGGACGAAAAGAAGAAATTTTATTTTTCGATTGAATAGTACCAGATATCGTGAATAGTGCCGTACACGTGAATAGTAACTCCACACCAAAAGATAGAAATTCTACAAAAACATCTTCACGCTTACATGAATAGTACTCGTGAATAGTAACTCGTGAATAGTAACTCATGAATAAGAACTCGTGAATAGTAACCCCGACATGAAAAAGTTCCAAATTTGATAAAACTTCAGATCAACATTTCAAAGATAATGATATTGAAGAAATAATATCATTACTGAAAAAAAAATATCCCTTACCTCGAAAGATCAAGTCTTCTAATTTGAAACAGGATATAAAGCTATGACTTGGACTTGCACCGTATAGAAATACTCAAAGTATACTCAAAATACTCACAAGAATACGCCGATAATATAAAGAGAGAAAACTTCAGTTTCGTGTGATTTTCAATTTAACCCAAGACCCTATTTATAGGAAATTGCTTAGAACACCAAAGCGTAAAATTTAATAAATTAATAATATAATTATATTATTTTCTACACATGTCTAGAATCTGATTTCAGCCATCAAACACATGCCACCTTCTAGAAAAAAATAAGAAAAAACGTTTTTCTAATTTTAAATATTTTAAACTTCCAAAATCAATTTTTTTTGAGCTTGGAACTTCAATAATTCATAATAAATATCCCTTTCATCAGAAAATTGAATCTCACGTGTTTTTATAGGAAATTCAATTCTCTACAACTTTGCGTAAGAAAGTTTTCCAAATTCCAATAAGAAATTGAAAGAAATCCACAAACGGGCAATTTTACAGTGCTATAATCAAATTTCGATCAATAAATGGGGTCCACCGACATGTTTAACATGTTTTAAATATTTATTGCAACAAAAATACTCTTCCTCCTCAGATACTCATATATCCCACATTTGTTGTAAAAATATCACCGTTAATATATTATTAAAATAATATATTTAAATGAATTATTTTATCGTAAAAAGATAAAATATTAATTTTCAACAATTGTCATTTTAAAATTTTCTCCATCTATATCCACATAAAATCAATATTTTCTTCATCATATAAATCAATAATTAATTATTCACAAATAATATTACGTAATCACAATATTGACAATGTGTAGTTCCTCAGAAAGAGGGGCTTTCCAATAAGAATTTCTTCTTCATGGCGCAATTAGGTGACCAAACCTCCTCGTATGTAACTTTCTAGACATTGCCAATAATGTTATCTAATAATATTATTCAGATAATATGAATTATTGCTTCGATAATGAAAAATACCGTAATGACAATTATCAAACAACAAAGAATATAAAATATCAACACAAAGAATTATTAACTCAATAAAATCGAATAAAGAATTAATTCATCAGAACCATTATTGAGTAGTGCCTTCTTCACGTAAGAATCAATAATTGGTGCAATACTGGTGCTATTGCTCAACAACGCGTATTAGTGTGTTTTAACCATAGGGTATTCCAACAAAGATAATCTTGAGTAACAACTACTACCAGTTATTTAAAAACAACTTATATTTGTCGTTTTCTTCATCCAATCGCTTTCCGTTATGGGGCCCACACATGGCTGCGCCGTCGTACGAATATTCCCGACCGTACGAATATTCCACGACCAAACGAATATTCCCCGACAACAATGAATATTTTATAACCACTTGCTTATTTTGAAATATTTGCATATTTAACCGTTAACCATCCACATTAATCAAATCAACCCTTACTATTTCAAAATAATAAATAAAGGAAATTCCTTTTTATTTAAAAAAATTTCGGGGTCTTACATTATTTTCTACTTGACTCTTTTAATGGATCAGATATTCATTGCTAGATTAAACCGGTTGTCTATTGTATTTTATCGGTTTAACATTCTGTCAAGACTATTGATAATTTATTCGCATTATCTTAGTTATAATATTTCTTCTTTGGGCTAGTTGAGCTCACCCTTTCTTTCACTTTGTTCTCTTCGTGAAATGAGAATATAGCCGGGACGAGTCTGGGAAAAGAGTGGTGGTCCCGAAGATAGCATTAGTAGTACTCACTATTCTCGTTAAATAAAGTGTGACAATAAATGTAATGAGGACTCTTGAGTATGGATATTGTCTAAATGACAATATTCCTATTTGAACTCTCGGTTTATGTATTGTCGTATGTTACACTACGGATGTATAATTAAGTTTGTATTTGAATTTATATACCATGTAAGTGGCGACCCAAGATGGGTGATGTATACCTAATTTTGGGGCGCCACAACAGTATCGAGCTTAGGATATGATCCCTGGCTAAGATGCGAGATAAGAACTAGGAGGGAGAGACGGGGAATTCCTTCGCTAGTATGACCTACCTAAGTTTATTTGTTATTTAATTGGTCGGTCAGAGTATAGGGATAATATTTGATATATTAATTAACCCTCATGTTGTGGCGGTGTTTGGAAATGGCGGTGAAAATATTCACAATGGAGTGAATGTGACCGTTGTGACACCTTTAATCACTAATCAAAGTTAATGCAAAGGTCGACGAGGAACAAATTAGAGATATCCACGTAGTGAATGAAGAACTAATTGTTACACCCGAGCTAGTTGCAGAGGTAGCAGCTGAGAGTGAGGAAGAAGAGGAAGAAGAGGAACCTGAGGAGAATTGGTTAGAAGAAATTTATGATCAAAACTTAGAATTACAAAATCGTGTTCGTGAGCTAGAAGAACAGGTTGAAGAACGGCAAACGTTCGTGGAACAAAGGGATACAACAATTCAAAATTGGGTTACCCGATATGTGATGCTCGAATAAAATCACGCTTTCGAGGTGTAAGATATTAAAGTTGGAATCGAGAATTTAAAATCAAAGATCATTTGAAAGAAGAAACAATCGAACGAAGGAGAATAGACGATGCATGGGTAAAAGGCGCACAACGTTGATGATAGTGTAGAAAAAGACGTCCGATCCAATAAAGCCAAAATAGATGAAATGGACTTTGCTTTTTGACAAAGAATTGGGAGAACCCAACATCGAATTCGGAATTACCCCATGCATAGCGGTCAACCCGAATTCGATATGGATCGGAGAATAATGATTCAAATCATGGATCAGGAATGTGAAGAAGCACTTAAGGGTGGAATGTACCCTATAGTAAAGTCAAACTAAGTAATTTAAGCGAGAGCGTTTGTCGAGAAACCCGAATGAAGTTATTACGGGTAAATTAATTATAAATTATTGCGAAGTCTATACTTTATTCAATACAAGTTCTACCCACTCTTTTATTCTACCTAGTTGTGTTCAATGTTTAAATTTGACTCCGAAAAAATTAGACTTTGATTTATCTATTGAAACTTCGTTGGGAGAAACCTTCGTTACCTCCACTGTTTATTAATCTTGTTGTTTCAAATAAACACTTTCACGGTCTTATCTCTTTGAAAATACTTGCCTTTGAGGTAATTTTTGAAAACGATTGATTAACTACTTATTATTCTTTTTGTAAGGTTGTTAGCTTTCATATTCCTAACCAACTCGTTATCTTAATTCAAAGTAATCAAAACCTAAAGTTAATCATTGTTATATCAAGCCATAAGTAAAGAGCCCGATCCTTTCGTTGTTGACTTCCTTGTGTGGAATGCAAAGCCGGACTTTTCAGAGGCGACGTCGTGAATGACGATGACAAGTTGATAGGTATCATTGTGAGGTGCTATCTAGGTTAAAGGATAGAAGTCACAGTTGGTATCAATGTAACGTCTTATCCAAGTCTTGGATAAGAGTAGCGATTTTGAATGATATTTCTATCATTAATAAATTTCTTGATGTATTCTTGAAGATTTCTAGCCTACCCTAGAGCGTGAAATCGAATTTTGTATTGAATTCAAAGATAAAAACCCATTTCTTAAACCCTCAAATATTTATTCAACTAAAAGGATGCATTTTACGAGGATTATGATGAAAGTCATAATAAAAGCATTGGACTAATGAAAATCATGGGTATATGAAGTATTAGTAAGTGTTATGATGAGTTATGTGGTTATTAGGTGAAAACATGAAAGTTTCTTAGAAATCACAAAGGGTTGAAAAATCAGATTTTGGTAAAAACGTAACATGAAATTCAATTGACCATATCTCCTATTATATTTTGAATTTTTGAGCGTGGTCAAGTCCTAGAGTTAGATCTATGAGTTTTGTAGCTTATCCAAGTGGAATCACTGGAAAAGGTGTTGTATGTAAGACCCCAGCTTTTATAAATAAAGATGAATTTTCTATAAATATTATTTTTGAATATTATGGAATAATTTGATATAATGTTATAGTTGTGGGTAATATTTATAAATTTTGCAAAGTATGCAAGTGGTTATATTATATTCGATTGGTGGGGAATATTCGGGTTTAGCAGGAATATTCGCATACAACGGCTCAATCATTGGTGGACCCTACAATGTAATTATTATCGGATCGAGAAAACGACAAAAAATATTTTATTGAAATAACGGCGGAAGTTTTACTGTTGATATCTTTGTTGAACTACTCGGTAGTAAAAAAGTATAAGTAATACGTGTGGTTGCATAGTAGTTATATTACGGTATTGATTATTGATGCTTATGTGAGAAGTCACTCGGTTTGATTCCATTATTGTCGATTAATAATATGAATTATTATAGAAATAATGACGTTTTGTTTTATTCAGTATTATTAACGTAATAAAATGTAAACATCTTTTTATATAAAATGTAATACTTTATTAAAGTTATTCTATAAATAAAATATATTATATTTTATTATGCATAGTGTTTTGCATAGTGTTTTGCATAGTGTTGCATAGTGTTTGCATAGTAAAATATTTTAATATAAATAGAATATATTATATTTTATTTAAAAGATTTTTCTTTAAATATGGACCGTCAGATTAAAGTAAATCAATCTGGACCGTTCATGGATTAATTACTATGCATTCTATTTTCCTATAAATAGAAGCTCATTCCTTCATTATTTTCTTACGAATTCACTGAAACTCTAGAGAGAGAAACTATAGAGAGAAAGAAGAAAAGTATTCTGCTACTTCACTTTGCCAATATTCAGTTCTTCTAAGGTAGGAATATTATTTGTTGTACCCGTAAGGGGTGTTATTCTTTTGTATTCATGAAGAGAACTTCTTTTGTTATTCCATTCTTATTTATCAGGTTGGAATAACTCAGATATCTTAATCCCCTATACTTGGTGATCTTCTTCTTTTATTCCATTCTTCTATTATTCATTTGGAACATCCCGTCATGTGTGTTTTACACCGGACTGGTTCCGCCTCTTTATTATTATTCTGTTGGAACATCCATGCATCAGGTGTTTTTACAGGACTCGGTTAAAATCTTTATTATTCTCGTTGGAACATCCCGCATGCGTGTGTTTTACAGGACCGGTTTCGCTCTTTATCATTACATTTGAATATCCTATCGTGTGTTTTACACCGGATCCGGGTTCCATCTTTATTATTCTGTTGGAACATCCCGCTTGTGTGAATTTCACCGACACGGTTCCGTTATTATTATTCTGTTGAATAACTCGTCTATGCGGCACCGCATGCATGGTGATTTCATTTGTTATTCCATTCTTTATTATACCCGGTTAGTTAAAACTTTGACTTCTATACTCCATGAAATTAGTAGAATATCCTTGATATTTACGTTTCATCCAAAGATCTTTTCATGGAAATATTCTTCGATCATTCTTGAATTTTACTCTACAAAGCAAAGATCATGTTGACAGTTTTGATGTTATTAGTTCTGAATAACTTAATTCTTGAACTTGTTTTATTGAATTCTTATATCATTGTCATCATCCTCATGTTTATATTTTTTTAAAGTCATCCGTATTTAGTAGAGCATGGATGGACTTGGTATGATTATGACCGAGGATTATGATGTAATCGCTTAACCGTAATGTTACAAATGATGTGGTAAAAGTCCTCAGGGTAGTAGTGCATTGATGGACGATTGTTGGTATGATCATGACCATTAATGAATACACAACTATTCTTGGCCCGTAGTGCGTGAATAATTGTGGTCGTGATACTAAAGAATATCCTCGTCAGAAAAGTGCGGGGGTGATTCGATGATGTGGATTATTTATTAAAGTCGAGTCTCGCCTATAACAAATGATGAAAAAACCTTTAAATCATAAAAGATAGTAGATTTTATTTTCTACTGACTCTTTTAATGGATTGCTTGTTCACCGCAGATTAAACTTGATGTTTATTATATTTTATCGGTTTAACAATGTTGAAGGCTATTGATAATTTATTCGCATTATCTTAGTCATAATATTTTTATTGGGCTAGTTGAGCTCACCTTTCTTTCACCGTTCTCTTCGTGAAATGAGAACATAGTTGGGACGAGCCTGGGGAGCGGAGTAATGGTCCAGAGGATAGCATTAGTAGTCCTCACTATTACGTGAAATAGTGTGATAATAATTGTAATGAGGACTCCTTTTGAGTTTGTATAATATCTAGTAGACAATATTTGTATTCAAACTCACAGTTTTTATGTCGTATTGCATACTACGTTATATTAGTAAGTTGTATTTAAATTGCATACCATGTATCGACTACCCAAGATGGGGTGATGTATACCTAATTTTGGGGGCATCACGATTCAGTATCGAGCTTAGGATATGATCCTGGCTAAGATGTGAGAATAGTACTAGGAGGGAGAGACGGGAATACCTTCGTTAGTATGACCTACCTAAGTTTATGTTTATTTTATTGGTTCGGTAAGAATATAAAGATAATTGTTACATGTCAATTAATCTTTTGTTTTGTGGCGAGATTCGAAAATGACATCCGAGAATGTTGAGAATATAACAGAGCACAAAGCGATCGTTGATTCACCACATATCAATAATCGTGATAATGTGCATCAGGAAGGCGACAATCCTCATGCAAACAATAACACCGACCAAATGGTGAATGATCAAATGTTCGGAGGCTTTATGCAATTTATGCAACAAAGAAAGTAGAGCGACTCTGCTCAAAACGTAGGTGGAAACACGAAAACTCTCTAAGGTCACCGCTAAACAATTCAAGGAGCTGGGACCACCGGAGTTTAAGGAGAGCCAAAACCACTTGGCGGAAGCATGGATAAAGCAGATTACCAAGATATTTGATGTCTTGGGATGCTCGAGGAGCAAAAGGTTCCCCTTTCACGCCTTTATGTTGCGTGGAAAGGCGAGACATTGGTGGGGAATCCAGAAACGTACTCAACCTCTTTGTCAGATCAAGATATCTTGGGAGAAGTTCCAGAGTCGTTTCAATGACAAATACTTTCCGAAAGTATTCGCCACATGAAGGAGGTGGAGTTTATCAAGTTGGAACAAAACAATATGACCGTGTCGCAATACGAGGCAAAATTTATGAGTTATCACGGTTTCATCGCCCCACTTGGTGGATAATGAAGAGAGAATGGCACTAATGTTTTTAAGAGGTTTGAAGTCGGAGATACTTCAACATCTTATTTCTCATAAACCGTGTTTGTATTCAGATGTTGTAAATAGGGCTCGATTAGTGGAGCGCGATAACGAGTCAACGAACTAAAAGAGAGCAACCAAGCAAAATTATAATACCAAATGAGAGTAGTCATCAGGCGGTGACAACAAGCGTGGAGGGAATCAACAAAGCCGATATGGTAACCACTTCGGTGGTAATCGAGGCCAAAACAATAAGAATGGATATTTCAAGAAACGGAGATTCAACAATGATGGAAAGACGTCAAAGACCAAAGACCCGTTGTTAAGGAAGGAGAAAGACCACCTATCATATGCTTCAAATGCGAGAAGAGGACATCGTCGAATCGCGCTGCGTATGCCATCAGTCAAAGCATGTTATAATTGTGGAAGAGAAGGCCACTTAGCTCGATTTTGTCGTTCATCAAGACAAATTCAACTAGGATGGAGGCACCAAAGGTCCCGTGAAAAGTCAAAACCGTAGAGTGGTGCAAGGGAGAGTGTTTGTTGTGACCTCCAGAGAGCAAGGAACCCGAATGAGGTCATCACCAGAAGCTTATCATAAACTCTAATGAAGTCTATACTTTATTTGATACCTGGGTTCTACCCATTCTTTTATTTCTCCTACTTGCGCGCTCATCGATTAAATTTGACTCAAGAAATTAGACTTTGACTTATCTGTGGAAACTCCGTTGGGAGAAACCTTCATTACATCCAATCGTTTATAAGTCTTGTTTGGTTCAAATCGGTACCTCACATTACCGTCAATCTTATTTCATTAAAAATACTTGCATTTGAGCGTGATTCTAGGGATTGATTGGTTAACTACTTATCATGCAAAAATTGATTGTTTTCGTAAGGTTGTTAGCTTTCATATTCCTAATCAACCTATTATGCTAATTCAAACGACCAAACCATTAAAATCAATCACGGTCATCTCAAGCCATAAAGCTATTCGTTTATTGAAAGCGGATGTCAAGCTTTCTTAGCTCATGTCACAGATTTAAACAAAAATATCGATTTTGAACAATATTTCTATTGTTAATAAATTTCGACGTATTCCCAAGAACTTCCGGCCTACCCCACGACTTGAAATTGAATTTTGTATCGACCTTGAACCCGGTATAAAACCTATTTCCAAAGCCCCATATCGAATGGCTCTCTATTGAACTTCGTGGAGTTAAAGACCCAACCTGCAGGAATTGTTAGACATTGGCTTTATTCGCCCTAGTACTTCTCCCTCGGGGTGCTCCTGTTCTATTCGTGAAGAAGAAAGATGGGAGTATGCGACTTTGTATTGATTATCGGGAGTTGAATCATGTAACCATCAAAAATAGGTATCCATTGCCACGTATTGATGACTGTTTGACCCGGTTGCAAGGAGCCAAATTCTTTTCAAAGATTGATCTTCGTTAGGATATCACCAATTGAAGATTAGAACCGCCGACATTCCAAAAGACGGCCGTAACTCGATGACGGCATTATGAATTCCTAGTCATGTCCTTTGGATTGACTAATGCTCTTCCTGCCTTCATGGATATGATGAACCGAGTATTCAAGTAATATTTAGATCACTTTGTGGTCGTCTTTATTGATGACATCCTTATTTATTCCAAAAGCCGTGAAGATCATGAGCAACACTTGAGGCTGACACTCCAAAAGCTTCGTGAATATAAGCTTTATGCCAAGTTGAAGAAATGCGAGTTCTGGCTTGAAGAAGTAGCATTCCTTGGGCACGTGGTATCAAGTCATGGAATATCCATTGACCTAGCAAAGATGAAGCTATTCAAAGTGGGAACAACCTAAATCGATGGACCAAGCACGTAGCTTTCTCGGTTTAATTGGTTATTATCGGAGATTCGTGGAAGGATTTTCTCGAATCGCTACTCCATGACTCAAATTGACTCGAAAAGATACAAAGTTCGGTTGGAGCGAAGAATGTGAGAAGAGTTTTCAAGAACTCAAGAGGAGACTTATTTCAAGACTGCTCGACAATACCATCCGGCTCGGAGGGATTTGTCATCTAAAGTGATGCTTGAGGCAAAGGGTGGGATGTGTTCTCATGCAACATGGATAAGTTATAGTTTATGCCTTGCGACAACTCAAAGAATATGAGAGGAATTATCCTACTCATGATCCGGAGTTAGCAAACATTGTCTTTGCCCATAAAATTTGGAGGCATTACTTGTATGGGGAGAAAGTGGAAATCTTTACGGATCATAAAAGCCTCAAATATTTCTTCACTCAAAAGGAACTCAACATGCGACAACAACGTTGGCTTGAACTATTGAAAGATTATGATCATACCATCCAATACCATCCTCGAAAAGTTTAACGTGGTAGCCGACGATTGAGTATAAGATCATATGCGAAAGCACGAAAAGTGCGTTATTGTCAACGCAAAGGCCCATTTTGTGTGACTTGCAAAGGATGGAGATAGAGTTAAAGACTCTGAGTGGACGATGTGATGATAGCGAATATACTGAGTAGTAGAACCGACTTTAATCGATAAAGTTAAAGTCGCTTCAAGCTACGGCACTGGAGCCGATGCGTATGAGGAAGAAAGTGCAAGAGGGTGCTATCTTAAGCAAGAATCGATGAAGAAAGAAATACTTGAGTCAACTCCGGACTTTGTGTTCCTAACGACCTCGATTTAAAGTATAATATCATGATGGAGGCGCACAACACACCATTTGGTAATCCATCTTGGGAGTACCAAATGTATCATGATATTCGCCATACATTTTGGTGGAGCAATATGAAGAGAGAGATATATACTGTTTATCTCAAGGTGTCTAACTTGTCAACGAAGTTAAAGTGGAGCATCAAGTACCAAAAGGTCCATTGCAACCACTTGAAATTCCGAGAATGGAAGTGGGAGCACATTACCATAGATTTCGATTCACGGTCTTCCTAAGGTTTCTCAAGGCATTGATGCGATTTGGGTCATTGTTGATAGATTGACCAAGTCTCGCTCATTTCTTTACCGATACGAGAAACTTATACACTTGAACGCTTCTTTTCGTATGTATATAAACGAGATTGTAAGGCGCATGGTATGTTGGTATCCATAGTTTCTAATTGAGACCCATGATTCACTTCACGATTTTGGGTTAGTTTGCAAAAAGCTATGGGCACAGACTTACGATTTAGTTTCAAGATATCATCCTCAGACGGACGGACAATCGGAGAGGACTATTCAAACTCTTGAAGATCTATTAAGACTCGTGTCCTTGATTTCAAGGGGAGTTGGGACAAGTTCTTACCATTGGTGGAGTTTTCCACAACAACAGTTATCAAGCAAGTATGGCATGGCTCCATTCAAGCGTTGTATGGAAGAAAGTGTCGTTTCCAAAGATATCTTTGGGATGAGGTGGGTGAAGCAACGTTGTTGGGACCAGGAGTTGGTACGTATGACTACGGAAAAGATCCAAACGATCCGACAACGATAAAAACCTCACAAAATCGATAAAAGAGTTATCCGATCTTCATCGAAAGGACGTGGAATTCGATATAGGAGATCGTGTGTTGTTAAGAGTTGCTCCATGGAAATGAGTTACACGATTTGGAAAGAGAGGAAAACTTAATCCTCGATTCATCGGTCCATTTTAATCCTCGATCGAGTAGGAACGTGGGCCTATAGACTCGCTTTTATCGCCAAATATGTCTCGTGTTCATAACGTTTTTCACATATCCATGTTACGTAAATATGTGAAAGACCCGAACCATATAATTGAGTTAGAACCGGGACGAAATAGCGGAAGATTTGACGTATGAAGAGGTTCTGTTCAAATTTTGGATAAGAAGGAACATATTCTACGCTCCAAGGTTATACCTCAAGTCAAAGTTTTGTGGAGGAACCACGATGTTGAGGAAATGACTTGGGAGTTAGAATCGAAATGAAATCAAGGTATCCTTACCTCTTCGACATACCGTGCACGCACCCTAATTTCGAGGGCTTAAATTTCATAAGAAGGGAGGTTGTAAGACCCTGACTTTTATAAATAAAGATGAATTTTCTATAAATATTATTTTTGAATATTATGGAATAATTTGATATAATGTTATAGTTGTGGGTAATATTTATAAATTTTGAAAAGTATGCAAGTGGTTATATTATATTCGATTAGTGGGGAATATTCGGTTTAGCAGGAATATTTCGTACAACTACTCAATCATTGGTGGACCCCATAACGTAATTATTCATCGGATTGAGAAAACGACAAAAATATTTTATTGAAATAACGGCGGAAGTTTTACCGTTGATCATTGTTGAACTACTCGGTAGTAGTAAAAGTACAAAGAATACGTGTGGTTGTATAAGTAAGACACCGGTATTGATTATTGATGCTTATGTGAGAAGTCACTCAATTTGATTCCATTATTGTCGATTAATAATATGAATTATTATAGCGATAATGACGTTTTGTTTTATTCAGTATTATTAACGTAATAAAATGCGAAATATCTTTTATATAAAACAGAATACTTTATTAAAGTTATTCTATAAATAAAATATATTATATTTTATTATGCATAGTGTTTTGCATAGTGTTTGCATAGTAAAATGTTTTTATATAAATAGAATATATTATATTTTATTGAAAAGATTTTGCTTTAAATATGGACCGTCCGATTAAAGTAAATCAACTGGACTTTCATGGATTAATTACTATGCATTCTATTTTCCTATAAATAGAAGCTCATTCCTTCATTATTTTCTTTTAATTCTTTGAAACTCTAGAGAGAGAAACTATAGAGAGAAAGAAGAAAAGTATTCTGCTACTTCACTTTGCCAATATTCAGTTCTTCTAAGGTAGGGAATATTATTTGTTGTACCCGTAAGGGGTGTTATTCTTTTGTATTCATGAAGAGAACTTCTTTTGTTATTCCATTCTTATTTATTACATTGAATAACTTGATATCAGTAATCCCCTATACTTGGTGATCTTCTTCTTTTATTCCATTCTTCTATTATTACATTGGAACATCCTCGCTCATGCATTTTGTTTTACAGGACTGGTTCCGTCTTTATTATTATTATTGTTGGAACATCACATGCATGTGTTTTACACCGGACTGGTTTCGTCTTTATTATTACATTGGAACATCACATGCTCGTGTGTTTTACACCGGACCGGTTCCGCTCTTTATCATTCTCGTTGGAATATCCTATTCGTGTGTTTTACACCGGACCGGGTTCCATCTTTATTATTCTGTTGGAACATCCCGCTTGTGAATTTCACGACCTGGTTCCGTTATTATTATTACGTTGGAATAACCTCGTCATGCATGCAAGTACCGCATGCATGGTGATTTCATTTGTTATTCCATTCTTTATTATACCCGGTTAAGTTAAAACTTTGACTTCTATACTCCATGAAATTAGTAGAATATCCTTGATATTTGCGTTTCATCCAAAGATCTTTTCATGGAAACATTCTTCCGATCATTCTTGAATTTTACTCTACAAAGCAAATGATCATGTTGACAGTTTGGATGTTATTAGTTTCTGAATAACTTAATTCTTGAACTTGTTTTATTGAATTCTTATATCATTGTCATCATCCTCATGTTTATATTTTTTTTAAAGTCATCCGTGGCCTATAGAGCATGGATGGACTTGGTATGATTATGAATGAGGATTATTCGGTATAATCATGGACCGTAATGTTACAAATGATGTGGTAAAAGTCCTAAGTGGGTAAGTAGTGCATTGATGGACGATTGTTGGCATGATCATGACCATTAATGAATACACAACTATTCTTGGCCCATAGTGCGGGAATAATTGTGGTCGTGATACTAAAGAATATCCTTGGCCGTAGTAGTGTGGGGTGATTCGATGATGTGGATTATTTATTAAAGTTCGAGTCTCAAATTTATAATGATGATGAAAACCTTTTAAATCATAAAAGATAGTAGATTTTATTTTCTACTTGACTCTTTTAATGGATTGCTTGTTCATTGCGGCATTAAACTTGATGTTTATTATATTTTATCAGTTTAACAATGTTCAAGGCTATTGATAATTTATTCTCGCATTATCTTAGTCATAATATTTCATGGGATAGTTGAGCTCACCCTTTCTTTCACCGTTTCTTGTGAAATGAGAACATAATTTGGGACGAGCCTGGGAACGGAGTAATGGTCCAGAGGATAGCATTAGTAGTCCTCACTATTACGTGAAATAGTGTGATAATAATTGTAATGAGGACTCCTTTTGAGTTTGTATAATATCTAGTAGACAATATTTGTATTCAAACTCACGGTTTATGTCGTATTGCATACACACAGTTATATTAGTAAGTTGTATTTAAATTACGTACCATGTATGTCGACTACCCAAGATGGGTGATGTATATCTAATTTTGGGGGCGCCACATCGTAGATTTTCGTGGACCTGAATTTAGCAAAAGAGTCCAAAGTCGCAAATTACAAAAACGCTAACGCCTGTAAACTTTAAGGGCTTTTTGGCCACTAAATTTATGTGAAAAATTCTGGCCTTTTGGGACATGAAAATATATGTTATAAAGTACCTCCTGTCCAAAAATGAGCTCATTCTAACTTAAAATGAACAAGTTATGACCATTTCAATATTTAGGTTTTTTGACGAAAAATGCTATAATCGGAGTTCTATAACTCAGATGACCATGAAATTTAAATCGAGGCTCACATTAACATGTGTAAGGTCCTGCCAAGATTTAGGAATTTTGGAGTTAAACTTGAGGTAGCTAATTTCTTAAGGAATTAATTAGAAATTGATTTTGAAAAATAGTAAATGAATTTTAAAAATTCGAGAAAAATATATTTTCATTATGGGACTATATTATGCTAAATCCTTAAAAGAAATATTTTTGGACTGATTTGGTATTTTCATGAAAATAGTTTAGTTACTGAACATATGAGTTAAATATGTTATGTGAAGTAACAAAGTTGAAAATAGGATTTTATGGCTAGAGAATCCTATATAGAGTATATGCATATTTTTTGATGAGGGATTTGATAATTGGCGATGATATCTTATGAGTAAGGCATTTTTGAATGATTAAATGCATTATATGGTAAAGCGTAAACAATTGAGATAAATTGTTTATAAATTTAAGAAGTGATTAAAATATTGTTATAATATTAATGATATTAGATTATGAGATTATTAAGTGATTGATAACATGGGGATATTCTTGAATCCTCGGATAAATTATATTATAAATGTTTAATATTTATCCTTTATCTCATTTGATTGATTCTTTATATCATTATCCTCATGCTTATATTGTGTTGAAAGTCATCGTGGCTTACGTGAATAGATGGACTTGGTATGATTATGACCGTGGATTGTTCGGTATAATCATAACGTAGTAATTGAAAACACGATTATCTTCGTCAGTAGTGCATGGATAATTTGTGGTCGTGATACTAATGAATACACGATTATCTTTGGTAGTAGTGCATGGATAATTTGTGGTCGTGATAATAATGAATACACGATTATCTTTCGTCAGTAGTGCATGGATAATTCGTGGTCGTGATACTAATGAATATCCTTGGCTCGTAGTGCGGGGATGATTCGATGATATGGATTAATTATTGAAATGAGTCTCAAAGAATGAAATATTAATTCATGGATGTGGTAAAAGTCATCTTCGTCAGTAGTGCATTGATAGACTTGGTATGATTATGACCAAGGATTATTCGGTATAATCATGATCAGATTGAAAACACGAATATCCTTGGCCAAGAAGTGCATGGATAATTCGTGGTCGTGATACTATTATTAAGTCGGCGTCTCAAAGATTATTGGTTTCTGATTTGTATATCTTGGCCTCAGTAGCAAAAAAAGATAAATTGTTAATGAATATCTTTGGCCGGATTCACGAAGATGAATTTAATATTTTTAACGATAAAGGTATTCAAGGTATCCTCACCTCTTTATCATATCAGTATCGTACCCTAATTTCGAGGGCTTAAATTTCATAAGAAGGGAGGTTGTAAGACCCCAAACTTTTATAAATAAAGATGAATTTTTTTTAATATTATTTTTGAATATTATGGAATAAATTTGATATAATGTTATAGTTGTGGGTAATATTTATAAATTTTGCAAAAGTAAGCAAGTTGTTATAAAATATTCGTTTGGCCTGGGAATATTCTTTTGTCGGGGAATATTAAGACGATGGCTCAATCATCAATTGGACCCCTATTAACTAAGTATTGTCGTAGTTAGAAAACGACAAAATTATTTTTTCTATAAAAATAACGGCAAAGGTGTTACTAAAATAAAACCGTTGAACTACCCAGTAGTAAAAGTACGAGAATGTGTAGTCAGATATAGTAGCACACGATATTGATTATTGATGCTTTACGTGAGAAGTCACTCACTATACTCAATTATTGCTACTATGAAGAATTGTCAGATCATATCTCTTATATTATTGATTCAATTATTGTCACAAGATTATCTCGTATAATATGTTATAGTATTAAATTATTAATTGAGACGACAAGTTATAAATGATTAATAATTGTTGAAAGATTAAATATGTGTTGATTAAAAATAAAATGATTTGTGGTAATATTTATTCAATCCTCGACGATATAAAGAGTCCATTATGAGACGTTTGTGGTAAGTTTGAATATGTTATGGGGGGCCATATGTCATCATCTAAGAGTCCCTTCATCAATAGTAATTACCTTTGTGAATAGTAATTACCTTTGTGAATAGTAATTACCCTTCATCAATAGTATTTACCTTCGTCAATAGTAATTACCTTTGTGAATAGTAATTACCTTTGTGAATAGTAATTACCTTCGTCAATAGTATTTACCTTCATCAATAGTAATTACCTTCTTTAATAGTAATTACCTTCGTCAATAGTAATTACTTCGTCAATAGTAATTACCCCTTCACAAATAGTTGTTGTCCTTCAATATTACCAAGAGTTAATCGCCTCTTGATTGTTCCAAGGGTTAATTACCCTTCGCAAATAGTAGTTGTCTCTTCAATATTACCAAGAGTCATTTTGACCCTTCGTTAAGACCAAAAGCCACCCTCGCTTTTTCTATAAATAGAAAGCTCATTCCTTCATTATTTTTATTTAATTCAATTGAAACTCTAGAGAAAAACTATATAGAGAAAGAAGAAAAGTATTTTGCTACTTCACTTTTCCAATATTCAAATTTCTTCTAATGTAGGGAATATTATTTGTTGTACTGTAAGTAAGGGGTGTTATTTTTTTTATTCATGAAGAGAACTTTCGTTATTCCATTCTTTATTATTCATTGGAATAACTCGTAAAAGTGGCATACCCTATACATGACCTAGGTATATGTGGAATACCCTATACTTGGTGAAATCCTTATATTATTCCATTCTTATTTATTCTCGTTGGAATAACTGTGATATCTTGAATTCCCTATACTTGGTGACATTCTTCTATTATTTTATTATTCCGTTGGAACATCCTATTCAGGCTTCTTTCTGTGACCGGGTTAAAATCTTTATTATTCTGTCTTTATTATTCTATCGAATATCCTATCTTTGTGTTTTTTACACACAACCGGGTTCCGCTTTTATTATTCTGTCTTTTATTATTTTTTATCGAATATCACTCGTGTGTTTTACACCCGGACCGGGTTCCATCTTTTTATTATTCATTTATTATTCTATTCGAATATCCTGCGCTCGTGTGTTTTACATAGAACACGGTTCCGCTTTTTATTATTACGTATTTATTATCTCATTTGAATAATATGTCTATGGGCACCGCATTTACGGTGATTTCTTTTGTTATTTCATTCGCTATTATACTCAATTGGTTAAAATTTTGACTTCTATACTCCATGAATTTAGTGGAATATCCTTGATATTTGCGCTTCATCCAAAGATTTTTAATGAAAATATTTTTCCGAGCATTCTTGAATTTTACTCTACAAAGCAAAGATCATGTTGACAATTTGGACGTTATTAGTTCTGAATAAATTAATTCGTGAACTTGTTTTATTGAATTATTATGTCATTACCATCATCCTCATGTTATATTATGTTATCTTTGGCTTACGTGCATAGATGAACTTAGTATGATTATGACCAGGATCATTAAGTATAATCATGGCTTGATATAAATGATGTGACAAAAGTCCTCAAGTGGCACTGTAATGCGTTGATGGATAGTTTTTGGTATGATTATGACCAGGTGTGATTCTAAGATAGTCGCTTGACCATTGATAATTTGATGAAAATCCTGACCGTGGTATGCGAGGATGATTAGATATTGTGGTTTATTCATTAAACCGAGTCTTAGTGATAAAAATTGATGAAAACCTTTTAAAACCTAAAAGATAGTAGACTTTATTTTCTACTTGACTCTTTTAATGAATCAGATATTCCACCGCAGATTAAACCGGTTGTCTATTGTATTTTATCGCTTAATATTGTCAAGACTATTGATAATTTATTCTCGCATTATCTTAGTTATAATATTTCATCGGGCTAGTTGAGCTCACCCTTTCTTTCACCGTTTCTTCAGAAATGAGAATATATTTGGGACGAGTAGGGGAAAAGAGTGGTGGTCCCGAAGATAGCATTAGTAGTCCTCACTATTCTGTTAAATAGTGTGATAATAAATGTAATGAGGACTCCTTGAGTATGGATATTGTCTAAATGACAATATTCCTATTAGAACTCTCAGTTTATGTATTGTCGTATGTTACACGACAGATGTATAATTAAGTTTGTATTTGAATTTATGTACCATGTAAGTGGCGACCCAAGATGGGTGACGTATACCTAATTTTGGGGGCGTCACAGATCAACTCCCTAGAAACTATACGAAGTGAAGTATACAAGTTTTGCCTTTACCTCGGCTAGGTACCTTGTCATTCTTGCCCCCCGGGCTTCATACTCCCCTGATATCTGTTTGACAACCAGTTGTGAATCACTATAGATGACTAACTTCTGAACCTCCAGGCTTCGGGCCAACCGAAGTCCAGCTAAGATAGCTTTATATTCTGCCTCATTGTTTGTGGCTTTGAACTGAAATCGAATGGCTTGCTAAACTTTGAACCCTTCGGGACTTGTCAGAATTACCCATGCTCTGCTAATGTCCAAAGTTGATGACCCATTCACATAGAGAGTCCATGATGTTTGCGCCTGTTGTGTTTTAGTAACCGACCCCACATCCGGTTCTGTGAATGAACATTCTACTATGAAGTCTGCCAGGGCCTGTCCTTTGATCGCCATTCGGGGATGGTATTCCAAAACAAACTGAGTTAGTTCTATCTCCCAAGCAGCAAGTCAACTCGAGACTTTCGGCCTATGCAGTACCTTTTTCAACTGTTGATCCGTGTCCATCACCACCA
Organism: Panax quinquefolius; assembly: GCA_020205615.1. NCBI lineage: Eukaryota > Viridiplantae > Streptophyta > Magnoliopsida > Apiales > Araliaceae > Panax > Panax quinquefolius. Next base: position 43,201,991 of record CM035163.1, on the reverse strand, counting down.
ACCGACCCTGGAAATAATGCCAAAGTTTCCTATTTGCAATGATTAAGGCATAAGAGAACTTTTCCATATTCGGGTACTGAGTCTCTGGATCTAAAAGAACATGGCTGACATAGTATACCGGGTACTGTATTCCCCCCTTAACCCTTACCAGTGCTTCCCCCACAGCCATCGAGCTTGAAGCTAAATACAAATATAGGGGTTCCGAAGGGATTGGCTTCATCAATAGAGGTGTCGAGGACAAATATTTTTTAATCCCTTGGAACGCATCTTCGCACTCTGATGTCCATTGGAAGCTCTTCTCGTTCTTCGACCCCTTTAGAGTATCAAAGAATGGTAGACATCTCTCGGCTGATCTTGACACAAATCTCCGAAGGGCTGCAATCCGACCTGCCAACCTCTGAACATCTTTATATGACTTCGGGGATTTCATGTCTAAGATCGCCTAAATTTTCTCTGGATTCGCTTCGATTCCTCTTTTACTGATCAGATATCCCAGAAACTTTCCAGACCCCAACCTGAAAGTAGACTTGGTCAGATTCAAACGCAGCTTATGTCTTCTCACTATTTCATAGCAGCTTTCTAGGTCCTGTAGATGATCCTGGACTGATATGCTTTTCACAATCATGTCATCCACATATACCTCCATGTTTCGGCCTAACTGCTTTGTGAATACGAAGTTCATCATCCGCTCGTAAGTTGCCCCGGCGCTGAGCTAAAAGACCCCAACTTTTATGAATAAAGATAAAATTTTCTCGAAATATATTTTTGAATATTATGGTATGGATATGATATAATATTATAGTAGTGGGTAATATTTATTAATTTTGCAAAGTAAGCAAGTTATTATAAAATATTCGATAGGTCGGGGAATATTTGTTTTAACAAGGAATATTCGTACGACGGCACAATCATTGGTGAACCCCACAACGAAAGTATTGTCGTAATTAGAAAATGACAGAATTATCTTTTTATAAAAATAACGGCAAAAGTTTTACCGTTAAACTGTTGAACTACCCGGTAGTAAAAGTACAATAATACGCGTGGTTGCATAGTAGCACACGGTATTGATTATTGATTCTTAAGGGAAAAGTCACTCAGGTATACTCAATTATTGCTACAGTAATTGCTGTATCATATCTCTCATATTATTGATTCAATTATTGTCACAGTATCATCTGCATAATATTTATTATTATTAAATCAATAATTGAGACAACAAAGTTATTCATATTATTATTTTCAATATTGATAATGTCTAGAAGTTCTGTCAAAAAGAGGTTTGGTCACCTAATTACGCGCGAATAAGGAGAAATCCTTATCAGAAAGCCCCTTCTTTCTTAGGAACGACCTGGTTGTTAAATATTGTGAGTTATAATATTAATGATGAATAAGTTTGTGTTGATTAAAGATGAAATTGATAGTTCCATTGTGTTGGGATTATTAGTGTTAGTGGAAATCGATATTTATTTCGATAATAATTGATGTCTGGAAGTTATATTGACCAATCGGGTAATTAATCGAATAAATGAGCAATTAATTGCTATTAATTCACATGCTTATAACTATGTGTTCACATGTATGTACTATTGATTCACATGCATGTACTATTAAGGGAGGTGGTGCAAGATTTATAATATTTGAATGACTAAATTAAAAATAGAGGTATAGATGAATGTACTATACTATAACTATTTTTTTCACATGTATAGAACTATTGATTCACATGAATGTACTATTGATTCACATGATGTACTATTAGGGGAGGTGGTGCAAGTTTGATAATACTTACAGGACTAAATTAAAAATGAAGGAAAAGATGAAGGTATTATACTGTAATATTTCGAGCCCCAAAACGTGCAATTATCGAAACTATATTTTTTTTATAAATAAAAGCTCATTCTTCTTTCATTCTCACCAATTCACTAAGACTTAAAAGAGCAATTATAGAGAGAGAAGCTATAGAGAGAAAGAAGAAGGGAAGTCTGATACCTCACTATTCCAGTATCCAATCTTCTTCTGAGGTAAGGGATATTATTTTTGTTCATTATTCATAAGGAATAATATTTTCTTCCATACTCTGTAGTATGTGAATAATATTATTTCGTCTCGTATTCCTGATTATACCCTCATTCTATTAAACTATTGCTTCTGTACTCCGTAAAATTAGTAGAATATCCTTGAAATTTGCGCTTCATCTCGTATCGTTTCACAAGGATATTTTCTGCACATTCTTGTTAAATTTTAAGCTTTTTATGCCAGAGTACTGTCCATGAGTACTATTCATTTATATGGTACTATTCACAAAAGTACTATTCACGGGTACAATTCATAAAGTACTATTTATGAGTACTATTCCCGGGGTACTATTCCTAAAGTACTATTCACAGAGTATTATTCACCCGGGTACTATTCACCCAAAGTACTATTCATGATAAGAATTGATTTCTTTTCAGTCCAAATCATTTTTGATACAATATCATTCTTGAATTTTACTCCACAAAGTAGTATCATGTTGGCAATTTGAATATTATTAAATTCTGAATAAATTAAATTATAAATCTTTAAAAATGTATCCTTTGTTTCTTTTAATTGAATTCTTATATCATTGTCATCATCCTCATGCTTATATTGTGATCAAAGTCATCTTTGGCTTACGTGCATAGATGAACTGTTGATTGGTATGATTATGACCAGGGATTATTTGGTATAATCATGACCTGTAATGTGACGCCCCCAAAATAGATCCACACGACCCATTCTGAGTCACCATATATCATACTATAAAAATCAAATGCAAACTTCATTTATACAACTGTTGAACTATCATGCAGAATACGACCACAGTTAAACCGTGAGTTTTAATACAAATGTATGTAACTCTCATGGTGCCTTGACCACAACCTTACAATGGTACCTTACATAAAAGTACAGTCAATAATTGTTTTAGAAATTAAAATATTTGGGAAGTGCTCAAGGAAACCTTCGTACATGGGAGGCCATGCGTCTAGGTTATGATAGATATCATATGTCCACAGAATTATCCTTGGTCAATCTAATAGTCCCCTAAAGAAAAACAAGAAGATTGCTATCATCTTCTTTCCAATGGTGAGTCTTCTCTTGACATATAATTATCTCTGTTGTCTCCAAGTGAGAATTATATTTCAAATAAACTCCAAGATTTATATAGGTAGTGCTCGTAGATATACTCACCAAGTGGATGTGCACCACCCTGTCTTATGATAACACGAGGTTGTATGTCATTAGACATCTTGTATGATAGTGGTAAACACCCTTCCAAAGTTGGGTTCACCTCACCCTATTCGGTTCACCAAAATTAAATATCAAATGACATATACAATACGACACACTTATCTAAAGTTCTCAATAAAATTATTTCCATACTATTTAGGGAGAACCTCAAAAGCTATAGACCACCGTTCTATTCTCATGTTACCCCCGCTCAACCCAGCTACACTCTTATTACCAGAAAGGAATTGTGAAGCAAAAGGGTGAGAACAACTAGCCCAGTAAAGAATATCATGACTAAAGATAATTTACATCATCAATAGCCTTCATCAGTAATAAATTAGAGATTTAGAACATATGGTAGATGATAAAACTTTTCAGCCATAGTTGCAGCGGAACGAGCAATCCATTAGAAGAGTCAAATAGATCATCAGATCTATTATCTTCTCCATGTTAAAAGTCCACCAATAATGTTTTATCCCTGTAACATCAATCAACAATTCCTGTCCACAATCATATGAATAACTCATAATCATAATTGTGATTCTAACTTCCTCTTCGTACCCAGGACGAAGATAATTTTCATCACCTATCTTCAACTGAAACATCAAAAATCATTGTTATACCAAATCAAAATTCCTGCTCATAATCATACTAATAAATTCATCTTTGCACTACGACCAAAGATATTCATTAACTATTCATCTTTGCACTACAGGCCAAAGATATACAACTGTATTTTAGAAGAGTCAAGTAGAGCATGCTATCTACTATCTTTTACGAATTAAAAGTGTATAATCAATATTTTATTGATGAGACTCGGCTTAATAAATAATCCACATAATCGAATCATCCCTGCACTACAGCCAATGATATTCATGTAATCATCAATGGTCATGATTATACTGAATAATCCCTGGTTATAATCATACCAATAACTGTCCATCAATGCACTACGGGCCAATGAGGACTACGGGTCATGATTATACCGAATGATCCCCGGTCATAATCATACCAATAAACAGTTCGTATATGTATATAAGCCAAAGATACTCATCAATCAATAGTTCATCTTTGCACGTAAGCCAAAGATATACAACTGTAAAACTAATAATCAACAGTTCATCTTTGCACGTAAGCCAAAGATATACAATAAGATATACAATTGTAAAATCAATAATTAACAGTCCATCTTTGCACGTAAGCCAAAGATATACAATTGTAAAATCAATAATCTACGGTCCATCTTTGCACGTAAACCAAAGATGACTTTCATCACAATATAAGCATGAGGATGATGACAATGATATAAGCATTAATCAAACGAAAACAAGGATAAATATTAAAGACTTTAAATTTATCCAAATATTATCAATCACTTAATAAACTCATAATCTAATATTATTAATATTATAACAATATTTTAATCACTTCTTAAACTTATAAATAATTTATTTCAATTGTTTACACTTTACCAAATAATGCATTTAATCATTCAAAAATGCCATACTCATAAGATTTCATCACCAATGATCAAATCTCTCATCAAAAATCTAATATACCCTATATAGGATTCTCAAGCCATAAAATCCTATTTTTCAATTTTGTTACTTCACATAACATATTTAATTCATTTACTCATAACTAGTTCATTTTCATGAAAATTATCAAATCTGTTCCAAAAATATTTCTTTTCCGAGATTTAGCAGAATATAGTCCCATATTGAACATATATTTTTCTCGAAATTTTTAAAATTCATTTACTATTTTTCATATGGCCAAAACTGCCGAATATTTAGACATTTATCATAAATTATACTTTTGTCCAAAAATTTCGAAATTTATAGGGTATACTTCTGTTATATACATGTACTCCCAATAAAAATTTCACCAATTTTGGAGTTAACCACAAGGAGTTAGAAGGGTTTACTTTTAAAATAGTCTTTTTCCATAAAATTCATAACTCCTAATATATATATCCAAAAATCGCCATTTTTGGACACAATCTAGAAAACTCATCAAATTATCATTTCAATTTTTTCTAGAATTTTTAGTGTCGTAAAAATTATTTAAACTACAAATGGATTTTCGCCACGCGGTAATCCACGCAGACATCATTTCCACAATTTAATAAGGAATGAATACAAAGGATCATTCACCATGCATGCGATAATCCACATAGACATGTTATTCCAACAGAATAATAAAGAATAGAAGAATAGAAGAATTCACCATGCATTCGATAGACCGCATGCAGACGAGTTATTCCCAATGTAATAATAAAGAATAGAAACTGTGTCATGCGTATAATTCGCATGCATGTGATATTCCAACAAAATAATAAATAATGGAACCAGTCATGCGTAATCCGTATGCATGTGATATTCCAATGTAATAATAAAGAATAGAATAACAATGAATTCACGTGCATGCGATAGATCGCGAGATAGGTTATTCCAACGGGATAATAAAGAATGGAACCGTGTCATGCGCAGAATCGCATGCATGTGGATATTCCAACATAATAATAAAGAATGGAATAATAGAAGAATTTCACCATGTATACTAGTAGTCCGTACAGATACAAAAGTTATTCCAATGTAATAATAAGGAATGGAATAACAATAGCTCTCTTCATGAATCTGAAAGAAAAATAATACCCTTACACAATAATGATATCCCTTACCTTAGAAAAACTCGGATATCTTGGAATAGTGAAGTAGCAGACTTTCTTCTTCTTTTCTCTATAATTTCTCTCTATAATAATTGCTCTATAGCTTTAGTGAATTGGTGAGAAATGAAGGAAGAATGAGCTTCTATTTATAGGAAAATATAGTTTCGATAATTGTACGTTTTGGGACTTGAAATATTACAGTATAATACCTTCAACATTTCTTTCATTTTTAATTTAGTCCTGCAAGTATTATCAAACTTGCACCACCTCCCCTAATAGTAAATAATGTGAATTAATAGTACAATCATGTGACTCAATAGTTATAATCATGTGAAAATACGAATTACAGTATAGTACCTCCATCTATATCTCCATTTTTAACTTAGTCATGCAAGTATTATCAATCTTGCACAACCTCCCCTAATAGTAAATGAATGTGAATCAATAGTACACACATGTGAACAAATAGTTATAATCATGTGAATTAATAGTAATTAATTGCTCATTTATTCGATTAATTATCCGATTGGTCAATATAACCTCCAGACATCAATTATTATCGAAATAAATGTCGATTTCCACTAACACTAACAATCCCAACACAATGGAAAAAAATTTCTCAAAAATTTCATTTTTGAAATTTCAAAGTTTGACTTTTTCCGAAAGAGTCAACTCCGACAAATTTTGTGTTTATAGTCTATTTCTACTAATTTCATCATTCCGGACTCAAATATCACGTTCGCGTCTCCAAATTCAACTCTGAACTCAAATTTAATTTTTTTATAACATTTATCATTAATATTATAACTCACAATATTTAACAACCAGGTCATTCCCAAGAAAGAGGGGGCTTTCCGATAAGGATTTCTCCTTATTAACGCGCAATTAGGTGACCAAACCTCTCATTGACAGAACTTCTAGACATTGTCAATATTGCAAATAATAATATGAATAACTTTGTCATCTCAATTATTAATTCAATAATATATAAAATATTATGCAGATGATATTGTGACAATAACTGAATCAATAATATGACAGATATGATGCAGCAATTACTGTAATAATAATTGAGTATAACTGAGTGACTTCTCACGTAAGCATCAATAATCAACACCGTGTGCTACTATGCAACCACGCGTATTACTTTTACTACCGGGTATTTTATGACAACTTGCTTACTTTAAACTTTTATCAATTTAAATATTTACCAAAATAGAAAAATTGAATACTTTTATTTCATAAAATTCGGGATCTCATAATCTCCCCTCCTTATAAAATTTTGCCCTCGAAATTTACGTATCTGGTAGTTCGAAGAGATGAGAATACCTTGCTTTCTTTTCAGATTGTACCTTCCCGGTTATTTCCTCTCTATCATGATTTTCCTATTTCTCATCTCCTGTATTTCAGATATCATTCTAAAATATAGTTTCAAAATAAGGGTTAATTGACATGCCATATATTATCCCTATATTCTAATCGACCAATTAAATAACAAGTAACTTAGGTAGGTCATACTAGCGAAGGAATTATCCGTCTCTCCCCTCCTAGTTCTAGTCTCACATCTCAACCAGGGATCATATATCTAAGCTTTGATACCAACTGTGACGCCCCCAAAATATGTATACATCACCCATCTTGAGTCGCCAAATACATGGTACAAAATTCAAATACAACTTAATTATACAACAGTCGTGTAAAATACGAAAAAACATAATCTAAGAGTTTTAATAAGAATATTGTCATCTAGACAATATCCACACTCAATGGATTCCTCATTACATTTATTGTCACACTATTTAACAGAATAGTGAGGACTATTAATGCTATCATCTAGACCGTCACTCCGTTCCCCGACTAGTCCCGGCTACGTTCTCATTTTCAAGAGAACAAAGTTGAAAGAAAGGGTGAGCTCAACTAGCCTAGTAAGAAATATTATGACTAAGATAAAGCAGAATAAATTATCATTAGTCTTCAAAAATGTTAAACTGATAAAATACAATAGACATCAAGTTTAACTGCAGCGTAATAAGCAATCCATTAGAAGAGTCAAGTAGAGCATGATATCAACTATCTTCTATGTTTTAAAATGTTTTCATCAATTTTTATCGCTGAGACTCAGCATAATAAATAGACCACATCATCGAATCATCCCTGCACTACGGGCCAAGGATATTCAATAAATCATCAATGGTCATGACTATACCGAATAATCACTGGTCATAAACATACCAGGGATTATTTGAATAATGTTTTATCCCTGTAACATCAATCAACAATTCCTGTCCACAATCATATGAATAACTCATAATCATAATTGTGATTCTAACTTCCTCTTCGTACCCAGGACGAAGATAATTTTCATCACCTATCTTCAACTGAAACATCAAAAATCATTGTTATACCAAATCAAAATTCCTGCTCATAATCATACTAATAAATTCATCTTTGCACTACGACAAAAGATATTCATTAACTATTCATCTTTGCACTGCAGGCCAAAGATATACAACTGTATTTTAGAAGAGTCAAGTAGAGCATGCTATCTACTATCTTTTACGAATTAAAAGTGTATAATCAATATTTTATTAATGAGACTCAGCTTAATAAATAATCCACATCATCGAATCATCCCTGCACTACAGCCAATGATATTCATGTAATCATCAATGGCCATGATTATACTGAATAATCCCTGGTTATAATCATACCAATAACTGTTCATCAATGCACTACGGGCCAATGAGGACTACGGGTCATGATTATACCGAATGATCCCTTGGCCATAATCATACCAATAAACGGCCAGTATATGTATATAAGCCAAAGATACTCATCAATCAATAGTTCATCTTTGCACGTAAGCCAAAGATATACAACTGTAAAACTAATAATCAACAGTTCATCTTTGCACGTAAGCCAAAGATATACAATAAGATATACAATTGTAAAATCAATAATCAACAGTCCATCTTTGCACGTAAGCCAAAGATATACAATTGTAAAATCAATAATCTACGGTCCATCTTTGCACGTAAACCAAAGATGACTTTCATCACAATATAAGCATGAGGATGATGACAATGATATAAGCATTAATCAAATGAAAACAAGGATAAATATTAAAGACTTTAAATTTATCCAAATATTATCAATCACTTAATAAACTCATAATCTAATATTATTAATATTATAACAATATTTTAATCACTTCTTAAACTTATAAATAATTTATTTCAATTGTTTACACTTTATCAAATAATGCATTTAATCATTCAAAAATGCCATACTCATAAGATTTCATCACAAATGATCAAATCTCTCATCAAAAATCTAATATACCCTATATAGGATTCTCAAGCCATAAAATCCTATTTTTCAATTTTGTTACTTCACATAACATATTTAATTTATTTACTCATAACTAGTTCATTTTCATGAAAATTATCAAATCTGTTCCAAAAATATTTCTTTTCCGAGATTTAGCAGAATATAGTCCCATATTGAACATATATTTTTCTCGAAATTTTTAAAATTCATTTACTATTTTTCATATGGCCAAAGCGCGAATATTTAGACATTTATCATAAATTATACTTTTGTCCAAAAATTTCGAAATTTATAGGGTATACTTCTGTTATATACATGTACTCCCAATAAAAATTTCACCAATTTTGGAGTTAACCACAAGGAGTTAGAAGGGTTTACTTTTAAAATAGTCTTTTTCCATAAAATTCATAACTCCTAATCTATACATCCAAAAATCGCCATTTTTGGACACAATCTAGAAAACTCATCAAATTATCATTTCAAATTTTTCTAGAATTTTTTGAGGGTCAGAAAAATTACGAAACTACAAATGGATTTTCACCGCCATGCGCAGTAATCCACGCAGTATGCGAGATCATTTCCACAATTTAATAAGGAATGAATACAAAGGATCATTCACCATGCATGCGGTAATCCACATAGACATGTTATTCCAACAGAATAATAAAGAATAGAAGAATAGAAGAATTCACCATGCATTCGATAGAGCCGCATGCATAAAGTTATTCCCAATGTAATAATAAAGAATGGAACTGAGTCATACATAATCCGCATGCATGAGGATATTCCAACAAAATAATAAATAATGGAACCAGGTCATGCGTAATCCGTACAAACAGGATATTCCAACAGAATAATAAAGAATAGAATAACAACAGAATTCACCAGGCATGAGATAGACCGCACAGATAGGTTATTCCAACAGGATAATAAAGAATGGAACCAAGTCATGCGTAATCTGCACAGACAGGATATTCCAACATAATAATAAAGAATGAAATAATAGAAGAATTTCACCATGTATACGGTAGTCCGCGTATACAGGTTATTCCAACAGAATAATAAGGAATGGAATAACAATAGCTCTCTTCATGAATACGAAAGAAATAATACCCCTTACACAATCTGGATACTGGAATAGTGAAGTAGCAGACTTCTCTTCTTCTTTCTCTCTATAATTTCTCTCTATAATAATTGCTCTATAGCTTTAGTGAATTGGTGAGAAATGAAGGAAGAATGAGCTTCTATTTATAGGAAAATATAGTTTCGATAATTGTACGTTTTGGGACTTGAAATATTACAGTATAATACCTTCAACATTTCTTTCATTTTTAATTTAGTCCTGCAAGTATTATCAAACTTGCACCACCTCCCCTAATAGTAAATAATGTGAATTAATAGTACAATCATGTGACTCAATAGTTATAATCATGTGAAAATACGAATTACAGTATAGTACCTCCATCTATATCTCTATTTTTAACTTAGTCATGCAAGTATTATCAATCTTGCACCACCTCCCCTAATAGTAAATGAATGTGAATCAATAGTACACACATGTGAACAAATAGTTATAATCATGTGAATTAATAGTAATTAATTGCTCATTTATTCGATTAATTATCCGATTGGTCAATATAACCTCCAGACATCAATTATTATCGAAATAAATATCGATTTCCACTAACACTAACAATCCCAACACAATGGAAAATTTTTTCTCAAAAATTTCATTTTTGAAATTTCAAAGTTTGACTTTTTCCGAAAGAGTCAACTCCGACAAATTTTGTGTTTATAGTCTATTTCTACTAATTTCATCGTTTCGGACTCAAATAACACGTCCGCGTCTCCAAATTCAACTCTGAACTCAAATTTAATTTTTTTATAACATTCATCATTAATATTATAACTCACAATATTTAACAACCAGGTCATTCCCAAGAAAGAGGGGACTTTCCGATAAGGATTTCTCCTTATTAACGCGCAATTAGGTGACCAAACCTCTCATTGACAGAACTTCTAGACATTGTCAATATTGCATATAATAATATGAATAACTTTGTCATCTCAATTATTAATTCAATAATATATAAAATATTATGCAGATGATACTGTGACAATAACTGAATCAATAATATGACAGATATGATGCAACAATTATTGTAATAATAATTGAGTATAACTGAGTGACTTCTCACGTAAGCATCAATAATCAACACCGTGTGCTACTATGCAACCACGCGTATTACTGTACTTTTACTACCGGGTATTTTATGACAACTTGCTTACTTTAAACTTTTATCAATTTAACTATTTACCAAAATAGAAAAATTGAATACTTTTATTTCATAAAATTCGGGATCTCATAATCTCCCCTCCTTATAAAATTTTGCCCTCGAAATTTACGTATCTGGTAGTTCGAAGAGATGAGAATACCTTGCTTTCTTTTCAGATTGTACCTTCCCGGTTATTTCCTCTCTATCATGATTTTCCTATTTCTCATCTCCTGTATTTCAGATATCATTCTAAAATATAGTTTCAAAATAAGGGTTAATTGACATGCCATATATTATCCCTATATTCTAATCGACCAATTAAATAACAAGTAACTTAGGTAGGTCATACTAGCGAAGGAATTATCCGTCTCTCCCCTCCTAGTTCTAGTCTCACATCTCAACCAGGGATCATATATCTAAGCTTTGATACCAACTGTGACGCCCCCAAAATATGTATACATCACCCATCTTGAGTCGCCAAATACATGGTACAAAATTCAAATACAACTTAATTATACAACAGTCGTGTAAAATACGAAAAAACATAATCTAAGAGTTTTAATAAGAATATTGTCATCTAGACAATATCCACACTCAATGGATTCCTCATTACATTTATTGTCACACTATTTAATGTAATAGTGAGGACTACTAATGCTATCATCTAGACCAGCCAATCCGCTCCCCGACTAGTCCATTGCCACGTTCTCATTTCTGAAGAGAACGGTGGTGAAAGAAAGGGTGAGCTCAACTAGCCCAAGAAGAAATATTATGACTAAGATAAAGCGTAATACATTATCATTAGTCTTCAAAATGTTAAACCGATAAAATACAATAGACATCAAGTTTAAGCTGCGGTAATAAGCAATCCATTAGAAGAGTCAAGTAGAGCGTGATATCTACTATCTTCTATGTTTTAAAATGTTTTCATCAATTTTATCATTTGAGACTCAAAGATAATAAATAGACCACATCATCGAATCATCCACGCACTACGGCCAAGGATATTCAATAAATCATCAATGGTCATGACTATACCGAATAATCCCTGGTCATAATCATACCAAAAATTGTCCATCAATGCACTACAGGCCACTGAGAACTTTTACCACATCATTTATAACATTACAGGTCATGATTATACCGAATGATCCCTGGTCATAATCATACCAAGTCCATCTATGCACATAAGCCAAAGATGAATTTCATCACAATATAAGCATGAAGATGATGACAATGATATAGGCATTAATCAAACGAAAACAAGGATAAATATTAAAGACTTTAGATTTATCCAAATGTTATCAATCACTTAATAAACTCATCATCTAATATTATTAATATTATAACAATATTTTAATCACTTCTTAAACTTATAAATAATTTATTTCAATTGTTTACACTCTACCAAATAATGCATTTAATCATTCAAAAATGCCATACTCATAAGATTTCATCTCCAATGATCAAATCCCTCTTCAAAAATTTTCATATACCCTATATAGGATTCCCAAGCCATAAAATCCTATTTTCCAATTTTGTTACTTTACATAACATATTTAATTCATTTACTCATAACTAGTTCATTTTCATAAAAATACCAAATCAGTCCCCAAAATATTTCTTTTTGGAATTTAGCGAATATAGTCCCATATTGAACATATATTTTCTCTAATTTTTAAAATTTATTTACTATTTTCATATGGCCAAAACTACCGAATATTTAGACATTTATCATAAATTGTACTTTTGTCCAAAAATTCAAATTTATGGGTATACTCATGTTATACACATGTACTTTCAATAAAAATTTCACCAATTTTGGAGTTAACCACAAAGAGTTATAATGGTTTACTTTTAAAATAATATTTTCCCATAAAATCCATAACTCTTAATCTATACATCCAAAAATTGCTATTTTTGGACACAATCTAGAAAACTCATCAAATTATCATTTTAAATTTTTTTAGAATTTTTTAGGTTAGGAAAAATTACTAAACCGCGCCTCGATGTAAAACCCTTTTAAATGAAAATACTATTCATATGAATACAAAGGATCATTCACCATGCATGCGGTAATCCACATAGACAGGTTATTCCAACATAATAATAAAGAATGGAATAATAGAAGAATTCACCGTGCATGCGATAGACCGCACAGACATGTTATTCTCAACAGAATAATAAAGAATGGAACCAGGTCATGTGTAAACCGCACAGACAGGATATTTCAATAGAATAATAAAAAATAGAACCAGGTCATGCATAAACCGCACAGACAGGATATTTCAACAGAATAATAAAGAATGGAACCAGGTCATGCGTAAATCGCACAGACAGGATATTTCAACAGAATAACAAAGAATGGAATAACAACAAAATTCACCAGACATGCGATAGACCGCACAGACATGTTATTCCAACAGAATAATAAAGAATGGAATAGTAGAAGAATTTCACCATGTTTGCAATACTTCGCATAGACAGGTTATTCCAACATAATAATAAGGAATGTAATAATAATAGCTCTCTTCATGAATACGAAAGAAATAATACCCCTTACTATAATAATAATAATATCTTTTACCTTAGAAAGAAACTGGATACTGGAGTAGAGAGGTAGCAGACTTCTCTTCTTCTTTCTCTCTATAATTTCTCTCTATAATAATTGCTCTATAGCTTTAGTGAATTGGTGAGAAATGAAGGAAGAATGAGTTTCTATTTATAGGAAAATATAATTTCGATAATTGCACGTTTTGGGGCTCGAAATATTACATTACAATACCTCTAACTTTTCTTTCATTTTTAATTTGGTCCTGCAAGTATTATCAAACTTGCACCACCTCCCCTAATAGTAAATAATGTGAATCAATAGTTCAATCATGTGAATCAATAGTTCTAGACATGTGAAAATATGAATTACAGTATAGTACCTCCATCTATACCTCTATTTTTAACTTAGTCATGCAAGTATTATCAATCTTGCACCAACTCCCCTAATAGTAAATGAATGTGAATCAATAGTACACACATGTGAACAAATAGTTATAATCATGCGAATCAATAGCAATTAATTGCTCATTTATCCGGTTAATTACCCGATAACTTCCAAACATCAATTATTATCGAAATAAATGTCAAATTCCACTAACACTAATAATCCCAATACAATGGAACTATCAATTTCATCTTTAATCAACACGAACTTATTCATCATTAATATTATAACTCATAATATTTAACAATCAGGTCGTTCCTAGGAAAGAGGGGGCTTTCCGATAAGAATTTCTCCTTATTGGCGCGCAATTAGGTGACCAAATCTCTCATTGATAGAACTTCTAGACATTATCAATATTGCAAATAATAATATGAATAACTTTGTCGTCTCAATTATTGATTTAATAATAATAAATATTATGCAGATGATACTGTGACAATAATTGAATCAATAATATGAGAGATATTATGCAGCAATTACTGTAGCAATAAGTGAGTATAACTGAGTGACTTCTCACATAAGCATCAATAATCAATAATGTGTGCTACTATGCAACCACGCAGACATTCTTTTTCTTTACTACTAAAGGGTATTTTTATGACAACTTGCTTACTTTGAAAAATTTTCACATATCACCCTTAACTTTAAACTTTTATCAATTTAACTATTTACTAAAAAAGAAAAATTGAATACTTTTATTTCATAAAATTCGAAATCTCAAAATAGCCCTCCTTCTAGCGCCAATGTTAACGCCAAGTTCCGCCAGTGCGTCCAATCACCGAATCCACGCCAATTGAACTCAAGACAATAACAGATCACACACGAAGCTCGGGACGACTTATGTGCCACGGGGATAGCTCAGGTGTGAGAATAAAATCTGCTAGTTCACAAGGTTTAACAATGGAGACTTTAGTGTATAGTGCTCAAAGATGTATTACCTGTTAATTAAAACTCAAGCCTTGTATTTATAGTATTCTCACTACCTTAGAATCCGTCTCCGAGTCAGTTTAGGACTCCTAAATATGGCAGTTACCATTATTTAGGTCCAACACAATCTCTTTAAAAGGTGCAACTGGAATCCAATCCAAATACTACATTTGAAGTTGATTATTCGAATATGGTTAGGATTAGGATCCTTAACCATTTAGAGCCCTTATAACTCCGGACTCCGTACGAGGGCTAGCCCACTGTACATGCCCAATTCAACTGAACTCATATATACTGGTCTGGGCTCCGGCCCAAAGGACTCGGATGCCCGACCCTGAACACCATCAATTAGAACAGGACTCCGGCCCAGAGGACTCGGATGACCGAACCCGAAGACTATAAACCTGAATAGGACTCCAACCCAGAGGACTTGGATGCCTGAACTTCTTCAACATCCCTGAAGGCTTCGGCCCAATAGACTTAACATCCCCTTCTAGTATCATGCCTTCAGCCTACTTAGAAATCGGTAAAATGATCCCGAACAGGAGGAGAATTACATTTTATTAGTTTCTCTCAAGAGATTATAGGAAGTACTTATTTATAGGCCGTAATACATATGTGGGATATTGATAAGCTTACTAAATCATTATATTATTAAACTACTTATGAAAAGTAATCCTATGTGAAAAACGTTATACAAATGAAATATGACTCGAATGTATCCGTAAAAACGTATTGTAATAGTAGAGGTTCTCAAAAAAATAAAAAATGTGCATAAACACTACTATGTATTCCATGTATTGAGTAGTAGAAAAAAATATTGTAAAAAATTATTTAACCTTATCAGTAATTTAAATGATAGGACCCACATACTAATTTTTTTTCCTTCTATATTTATGCACAATTACTGTTTATTTACAGTTTGTGCATAATGGCTCAATGCATTTTTGTTACACCAAATTTCATCAAATATATAATTTGGCTTCTAAAGTAATTGAGCTTACAAATCGCTACATAAAATACTGAATTACATAAAGAGCCCACCCCAAAATTATTTTTCGGCACGAATTGATCGGAATACCCGATTTCTAGCAAGCCAATTTGTTTTAAATGGTTTGACCTTATTCAGATATGGTTTAACTTCATTAAAATACGAAAAATTAATTATCGAAAAAAATATCTGGAATGCTCTTCCTGGACCTAGTAACAACCTAAAATTATACTCCCTTTGTTCCAAAAAAAAAATCAATTTGTAAACTTATAAAAATACACTTATAAAAATACACTTGTTATTCAATATTAGATATATTGTAAGTTTTAAAGTATTTTTATATATTTAAAATTGATATAATTCATTTACTATTTATAAGCAATAAATTGTGTATATGTAACCACATATATTATTTAAGTATGTGTGGTTTAATAATCATCATCTCTTCACTTGAACGATTTGACCAATAAATAATTAACATATATATATATATATATTCTAATTGTAACTTCTTGTAATAATTTTCGTCAAAGGAAATTTATTATGATCCTAATTATTTTGTAAATAAATATATATTTCAGCCTTAATAAACTCACAAGACCAAACCAAACTAAGAATTGCCCTCATTTTGTCACTTTATATATTAATGTTATTATTATAGACAATTTACTATTTATAAACAATAAATTTTAAAATATAACCGCATATTATTTAAGTGTGTGTAGTTTAATACTCATCATGATTCATGGTTTCACCTTTATTTGAAACAATAAATAGCTAGTATATATATATATATATATATATATATATATATATATATATATATATATATATATATATATATAACCGCAACTTTATGTAATAATTTATGTCGATGTCTCTTTATATATTAATAGATTACTAAGATATAGGATCAGTAGAAACTTAATTAATTATGTTTGCCTATATATATATATATATATATATATATATTTATTCAAATGTTTTTCACTTTCTTCCCTAATACTTCTAAAAGAATGGTAAATAAATAGGCAAAAGGAGATATTACTCCCGTTGTCGACTTTTAAGCATTACATCATTGAACTTTAAAAATAATCAACTGAATTTTTTTAAAATTTAAAATTACACATTCCGTTCGATTAGTTGAACGACCGTATAATAATCTACATGTCACTGCAAATAGAATTAAAAAAAACATTGCTTACTTGGAAAAAAAAAAGAGGTTCAAACAATGCTTTAAGAAATTAAAACAAAAATTAAAGCAAAGTTCAGATCACAGCTTGGAGTTTGGGATTTTTTTCACTTAATCACCTGTAGTCAGTAAAGCTACATTTAAACTCCCGACTTTTTGAGTTGAAGTGAATAAATGCTTTCCGTCTTAACTCCGTTACTCGAGTTGGCTAAATATTTAATTACCCTCCATATATATATTGAAAACGTCATATGAGATAGGGTTTAGGTAAAATAATCTTATTCATTCATATAAATCCTGCCCTTCAAATTGGATCGATCACATTATCTGCCATCTCATTAGTAGTACAGAGCTTCCTTATCTTTCTATCATGGTTGACAATGGCATCAACACTCTCGACCATCGAAACAATCTAGAAGCAAGCGTAAGCCATAGCAGTTGCAAAGTAGAAGTTTGCATTGCCAGTAGTCCCCCTCCAAATCCATAAGTTGTGCATCACAGTGCTAAGGAGAGAAACCCCCACATATCCAGAAAAGAGAAATGCATATCTGCATGAAAATATACTTGTTCCTAAGATGCCAACCCACGTAAAAAACCAATAAAAAACATAAGATAAAAGTTAATAGTAATTACCTGCCAATAGAAAATTTTCCAGCTCTGGAAACCAAGCATTGTCATTTCATGACAATGTATCCCAACTGAAAAATCTTCTTTAAATATTTTTGAATTGAAGTTTCACACTTAGTTCCTTTACCTATGGCATTGTCATAGTCTTGATCTTCATGTATATGCATAGAAGAAAATTTTCCAACTTCCTGAAACAAAGTATTTTCATTCATGCTTTGTATCCAACTGTAAAACCTTTTGTACATGTTTTAGAAGTAAAGTTTCGCACTAAGTTCCTTCACCTCCATTATACCATCTGTACATTAAATTACACCAACTCAATACATCAAATCATCTTTGTAAAGTTGCAACCATCCCAAACCCAAATGTGTTCCATACACAATGATGAATTACCCAAACATAGAGATACCAAGATGAAGAGGATGAAAGTCAACATTCTGATTTCTTCCAGACTCGATAGAAAAGTTTTCAAAACCTAAATGATCAGTCATAGAATAGTCCACACAAAGAATCTCAAAAAATAGAAAAGAAAAAAGAAAAAGTGACTCAATAGAAAAGTTTTCAAAACCTAAATGATCAGTCATAGGTTTGAGAATAGTCCACACAAAAAATCTCAAAAAATAGAAAAGAAAAAGAACGAGACAATGAATCTCAACAAAAAATTGACAGACTTAACTTTTGGATTCTACAAGCTCAATTTGCAATAAGACAGAATGTTCAACATCTCAATGAGGTAACAAGAAATATGATGAACAACACTGGATTAACACACTATGGAATTTACATTTGGATTCTGCAAGCTCAATTTGCAATAAGACAGAATGTTCAACATCTCAATGAGGTAACAAGAAATATGATGAACAACACTGGATTAACACACAATGGACTCTACATTTGAAAAAATCCCGTGGTTTCAGCACCCTTCTAAATTAAAAACAAGGTATTTGTATCATTTTCTCTAGTTCCAGTAATTCGGTATGCTTTGCAACCTGATATAATAACTTCACTCTAGTCAATTTTCAATATTGCTCTGAAAAATTAAAACCCATTATCTACTTTAACAGCCCCCACCACCCACTCTGAAAATGTCCGGAGAACTTATCCCACCAACACTTAAAACTTCCAAAATTGCCCAAAATTCTATTTCTTTCAGTTTCAACCAGACCGAAATGAGTCTTCCTTCTCTCTTTGAATAACTAGATAATAATCATCAATCATCAGGACCGGCTCTGAGTTTTTCAGGGCCTAAAGCGAAAAAAAAAAATTGAGCCCTTTGCGAATTGCTATTAAGATAGGTATAAAAAAAATTAAGAACAAAAGAGCATAAATATGAAAGAATATCAAATATAATAACCGACTATTTCAATATTTTCAAAGCATCATTCAGATATCACATTATCACTAATTCAAAAAAAGTAATCGGCCAAAGACATAATATCATGACGAGAGGGTGGATGATATCATCAACAACTCCTCTTGAATAACACTCACTTATAATGGACAAATTATAAATAAAGAAGCATAAAATTTTATAGTTCACGAATGGAAACGTAACTCATTGAATTTCAAATAGTTTCACAGAGATCAATCAGGGGGTAACATCAAATAAAAATTGTTAATGGAATTATTAAATTGCAAAAGGAACACATGTATATAGTGAGCGATAGCAGGAAATTCAGATGCAGTAATGTATACATACTTCTTTCCCAAGAAATTCAGTTCAGAAATTCAGGATTTCGCTGTTGTAGATATGAGTTTTGTGAAAATAAATGGTTTAGATGTTTCCAGGAATTTTACAGAGTATTCACTAATATTGCCAAAAAATAACAGGGAGAAAACATTAAACTGATGAATGGGTTAATCCAGGGAGGACTTATAAAAAGTAAAAAAAAATAAGATATGGTGAGAAGGAGATTGAGGCTTTAAGGTTTCTTGGGCTACGGTATGTACTAAGTAAAAGGAATAATTTGCAAAAGGAGTACATCTCTTGTTTAAAAACTAAAAAAAAGGGGTCCTAAAAATTTTTGGGCCTAATGCCCGGGCACCTTGGGCTTTAGCCCAGGGCCGATGCTGTCAATCATTAGACAACAAGAATGTAGAATCACCCAAAAGATTTTATGTTTTGTTCAACAACAAATGAAACAAATAAATTAAACAATCAAAACCCGATAGAAAATTGAATGAAGTGATACATTTTTGAATCACTATCCACAAATCAATTCAAATGGGTATTGCATTCTTTTGAAAAGAAATCATTGTTCTCAATCATACTTCTCAACACCTCAAATGTAAACCCAGAACCATTTGGGTCGCTTTCTTGTGACTCAACAGGGGTATCCACATTTGGGGTTTGTTTAAAACACATAAAACACCTTCCAATTTTCTCTCTCTTACCTAAAAAACAACAAGATTTCGAAGAAGAAGGCAGCTTGTTCCTTCAATGAAGCTTTCTGAATCGAAATCTCTCTAGCCCTAGATATAAAATTGAAATGAGATTATGAGAGAGAGCTCGAGAATCAGAGTGGGTATTGTTAGAATGAGTGGATTTGAGAGTGTTGAGAGCTAATTTGATGTATGCGAGGTCTTTTAGCTGACGGAGGGTCCGTGATCTACGAACAAGGAAAGCTCTGAAGTGGGTTTGGATGGTAATGCACGACTAATCTTAGAGAGAGAAAGAAGCAGAAGAATGGTGGCGGATGGAGGACTCGAGGGCGGAGATGTGGCGGAGGAGAGAGGAGACCGTGGGGATTGTTTCTTCTTCTTGGTGGCGGTGTCTTTGGAGACCAGGGGGTTTGAGCAGGGTAGTAATATGGGGTTTGTTGGTGGTGGTGGTGGGTTTGAAGGTTGAAGGGAGAATAAGAGGAGAGGAATGTCTTTTAAAAGGCAAGAGGAAGAATAGGGGGTATTTCAGACATTTACCAGTATTTTTTGACCGTTACAGCCCCTTTTCACGCGCTTTTGGCGTCTGACATACACGCACGGTTAAGTTGGATGGAAAATGCGACTTTTTCACTTCAACTCAAAAATTCGGGAGTTTAAATGTAGCTTTACTGACTACATGTGGTTAAGTGAGAAAGACCCCAAACCCCAGGTGTTGATCTGAACTTCTCCCATAAAAATAAAAGAAAAACTTAACACTAACCTGCGCATACATTCAAAAGGAAAGAAAAACATGCGTATTCTTTCTTTTTCATCATCTACCTTCTTTTTTCTTTCGCAATTCATTTAACATGTAATATCACCCAAAGAAGGCCCAAATTGTAACTGAAATAAAAAATTATGCTCTTCTTCTTTTTCTCATTTCTTTTCACACACACACACACACACATATATATATATATATATGTGTGTGTGTGTGTGTGTGTGTGTGTGTGTGAAAAATGATCCATAGCAAGTATTTGCTATGGATCAAAATTGGGCAAATAGCATCTTAGTCATCCATTCTATAAATCAATGGCTGGGATTAAAAATTAACACTAAGCGTACGCCAGACGAAATGGCGTACTATGAAAATCCAATACTTGTTACGCTAGTTCGTCTAGCGGATTCAAAAAAAAATTCAGCTCCCAAACTACCATTGGTTTTACCTAATTTTTCTACCATTGGCTTTACCTCTGGCTATGGCTTTTCTGAATTGGGAAACAATTTCATCATTCGAACTGACCGGAAACGAAAGTTCGACCACAATAATAGACCCATCTGCACGTGTGACATAGGCATGAATAGATTTCTTGACTGTTTCAAAGGCGCAGTGGAGGATAAGCACTGCGTCCCCTTCTTTGGAAGCGGCCAGTCGGAGAAGGCCCAGGAAGCGTCTTTGGAGAACGATGGCGGCAATGCCGTGGTGACGTTATCGACGATGGAAACCTCAAGAGACATCATCGGCGTTGATGAGATTTTTAATTAGGGTTCGAGAATGGAGGATCCGAGGTTATTTGGTTGAAGAAGAAATCATCGAGTTCTTTGGTGGAATTTGAGTTGATAATGCTTTTGGGCGATGATAATGGAGGTGGGACAGCCACACAGAAGCCGCCGTTGTTGATTCGAGCTATACCCTATGGTGGTGGTAGTAATTCTTGACGGATTTCGGATTCTCGTAATGGCGAACAAAGCTTTTGTTTCTTCGATACATGGTGGTTGTTGTTGTTGTTGTTATGGTCGTGAACGGAGGCGCCGCCGTTGGGAAGGTGGTAGTTTGCGAACTGCATTTTTTTTTTTGAATCCGCTAGACGAACTAGCGTAGCAAGTATTGGATTTTCATAGTACGCCACTTCGTCTGGCGTACGCTTAGTGTTAATTTTTAATCCCAACCATTGATTTATAGAATGAACAACTAAGATGCTATTTGCCCAATTTTGATCCATAGCAAATACTTGCTATGGATCATTTTCTATATATATATATATATATATATATATATATAGAGAGAGAGAGAGAAGAAGCGAATCAGTCATCCCTTATCTTATTCATCAATATTACCCTTTAACGACGGACTGAAAACAACGGGTTTTAGAATTAAATGTTCGTCTATACTTTTAGCGACGGATAATATAAGCGTCATAAAAAAGTATAGACGGTTGTATGATGACCAAACCGTCGCGGAATCCGGCTGCTAAAAAAGTGAAGACGCGAAAGCGAATAAAGCCAGATGACTTGATCCGGACCGTATATATATATTTGATGCGTTTTCAATGGTAAGATATGGATCTACAATTAAAATTCTAGTTCACCGGATGGAGGAATCGATCAAATCGTGGTGCTGTAGAATTGGGGTTTTGGAATAAATTTTAGGATTTTCAATTTTGAGTAAAAACATTGCAATTTTTAGCAATTGTGAAGTTGATTAGATGCAGCCAAAGGGATTCATTACCCCAGAAAAAGCCTTAATTTTTTGAGGCAAATCAAGGGTCAATCGCTGCAATTTTGGTATTAATTCAAAACCCTAACCTCAGCCTCAGATAGTAGCTGTTGAAACTTCATATAGTGGCCGCTGCAACTGGTGGTTTATAAGCAGATGCAATTACCTAACAAAAGTCCTAATTTTTCACAGCTAATTGATCCCAAGTTCTGTAAGTTTTATAAACCCTAATTCGTCATCTATTCTTGTCGCTACAAATGTAAGCTGAGATATAAAGACGATGGTTTTCTTTTGCTCGATCCACAATAGGTGCAACTACGAGGCCACATCGCGGCTTTAGTTTTTTTTTTTTCTTAATCCCCGTCTAAATTTTCAACCTTACATTTGACGTCCGTTCACATTAATTTGACTGAATGACTTAATTAATAATTTTTAAGAAGTTCAGTTGGTTTTGCATAGTTTTAAAGTTCAGTGGTGTAATGCTTAAAAGTCGCGCGACCACAATGGGGTAATATCTCTTTTTTCCAATAGAAATAGTACTTCCATCTTATCAATAAGGTACGTACATGTGAACGGATCATTTATATGGAAAGCTAATTCCTTGTATTAAACTGAATTAATACATTTAGTTCTTATGATAAATTGTGCTACTGTATTAAAAATAGAAAAATAAGACGAGAAACGTAGCTTACGATAAACAAATTACATCTTCATGTGCATACATTATCAATATGTAACCTTATATATAAATATGTAAACAAATATAGAGTAATAGATGAAATGTTACCTCCTATTCTTACCATAATATACTATGGCATGCTTCTATTATGCCTCCCTTGCTAATTAATAATTTATTTCCTTTAGAAAATTATCAGTTTAATTCATGCTGGAAATTAGACTTTATGGGTTACATATAGATTTTAGCGAGAGGCAATAACCCAAAGTTGCTATTATATTCTTTTTGATCTTTCGTTTCATCCTAGCTTCAATATAACCAATGTAAAACCATATACATACATGCCGATGCGGATATAAAAATAAAATCGATTAAAACTAACCCGGTTTCATGTATACAAATTACCCATATTGATCGGTACTAAATCACATGCATTCTCTCCTTGCTGGTCACGAACATCATGAACAAATTTCGACTCAACGATTGGGCCATGCTACAATCGTGTTACCAATGAGCATGACCACAATTTTCACCGTCCTAATTGGCTTCAATGGCAACATAACTAACATGTTATCTTGTCTCATATTCTATGTCTCAATCTCCAAGTGAGAGAGCTTCAATATGGTGTGTATTTTACTCCCTTCGTCCATAATTATTTGACGTTTTAATTAGAGTTTTTCATTTGTTCCTAATTATTTGACGTTTGTTCAAATCTAGGAGAATTAATGACAATTTTTTCAAAATTACCCCTCATTAAACTCTCTCTCCTTATCCCAACAAAAGATTTAAGCAGATTATGTATAATCGAAAGATTATATTTAATGTTTTTCAATCATTTTCTTAATTCTTGTGTCCACCTCTAAAACGTCAAATAATTAGAAACAGAGGGAGTATATCATTTACATTCTCCTACGCATTCTCTATATTGTCCATCTATATGCATAATGCATGTAACATATGAAAATGTAACACATGTAACTCCCATCTATTAATGACATATTATGGAGTTATAACTCCCAGAATAATAAGACAATAAGCGTAAGGCAGGAATTATATTTTGGTTACATTCAACAAATTATTATAGGAGAATTGCAACGTATAGACAAAATGAGGGTATTAATTTTTGCCGAAGAAAATTTATTGCGGCCTATAACATCCGCTGGAATAAATTTATTGGGGCTCTAAAAAGACTACCAAACTAATGATTGTCCTCATTTTGTCTCTTTATATATAGCCGTGTATTGTTTATCACTTTTTTGTCGTAAAGTTTTAATGCTAAGGTCTTTTAAGTGAGGGTAATAATCCATATTGTAAATTTACAAACAAACATGAGATTAAAAATTTGAACGAATAATTATTCTTATTCCCTCCTTAATTGCAAACACCTAATTGAAAAAGGGAATTATGTGCCTGGGTAATGAAAATTTGGTGCTCAAGTAGACGAAAAGACCTTTTATAGATTTTTAATTTATTTCGAACATACGGGTGAAATGATTGAATTGAATAGAAGTAAGAATATTTACAAATTTTCATATGATTTGAAAGTGTGAAAGTCATAAATATTAACATCGAGAAAAAACTAAATCTGAATCGAATAAAAATACACTAAATTTTGCTTTATTAATGAAATTGTTCCACACGGCTACAAAATATTTAGGAGAGGGACTAGACAACTAGATTCAAGTGTACTTTACATGCGTAAGGTTACATTTCTGAAAGTATTGGGAAATAAGTATTTTAACCACCTACGTGTCTGAGTTTGTGTAACCGTCTAGGTAACTCCACGATACCAATTCTTTTGATGTGTATACTTTCATCTAATAAACACTTAAGCGTGAGGTCTGATGGATGCATCAACACATACTGCCCCGCCAATTCCTATAGCCAGACAGAGATTAGAGACTAATGTCATGCACAAATAATGATAAGGACATGACATGAGTTGATTTAAACAAGACTAAAGAGATGGGAGATCCAATTATTTAAGTGTCAGTTGGACCAATTACAAAGGCTAAAACTAAGAGGTTGATCCAAGATGTTTGGGCTGAAGTTAACGCAAGAAAACTCAAAGAGAAGGCTAAAGAGCACGAGACACAATTTTGGGTCAATTTGATACAAGCTCAATTCAGAAATTAGAAAAAAAATATATATATTTTGTTTTCTAAAATATTAGGCAAACTATATATATTGTAATTTGTTTCCTTTTGTTTTAGGTAATTAGCCTGATTTTTAGGGATTTTTCAGATATTTATCAAATTCTATTATAATTAGGATTTCTTTTCAGCTAAGATTTACTTCTATTGTAATTGACACACATTATTCATTATTCAATATACTTGTGAGGTTATTCTCTTCTTTGGTTCTTTGAAGAATTAATGAGTTAATTCTTAGTTTTATTTGACATTCAACTTTGACTTATCATACAATAATTCATAGTTATGTGTTTCGTCTTCTACCGCATCAATCGTTGATTGTAGTAAGATTACCGCTTCAATATAAGCGAGGGGTCAATGTGTTGTTGGTGTCCATTCAACACAGATTTCTTAGCGCGAACAATTGTATCAAGATTATTGCTTACATATAAGTGAGAGGTTAAGGTGTTGAGCGATTCACCTTCCAGCTTGCTAACGAGGACCACCTCACGCAAGCGTGCCGTGAGGTCTATCATTTGGTATCAAAGCTAAGTATCATAGCAAGTTACTTATCATTTAAAAAAAAATTTGTTTGAATTGGTAAAAAAAATTTAGAAAATTTTTCAATTGTTATTTCAATTGTTGCTAACAAATTTAGCCATTCGATCAATCATCATCAATTATTAGAAAGTACACCAACGGAAGTTTAGAAAGAGTAAAAGGCGATCAGTCAGTAATAATTGGTATTTCGAGACTCATACCTTCTATATTTTGTTCTTGATAAGTTATTTTTGAATTAATTAGAAAACTGTGAGTTTTATTTGGCGAGTTCAAAAAAGAACATATAAAAGAAAATATATAGTGGTAAAAGGCAAGAGTGTGAGACCAGTTGAGGGTAAAAGCCAAATTTTGAGTGTATACACGAGTGACAACATTAATTCGAGCGAAACACGTGACGGAGTGGTGAGAAAATTCTTTTCTACTACCCCTTGTTTGCAAAAAATCTTGTCTAACTTAAAGGATAAAGTTGCTTTTGAGGAATCCTCATCCAATGCTGATATAAAGTTTATAATGAAGTCCATGACGAAGGATTGGACTAGAAAGTTGAGTATGGCGATGGAACAGGTGAATGAGCAACTTAACCAGTTGAGCGCTACTCGTGGAGAATCATCTTAACATTCTCATGGGGTACGTCAACAAGGTAGAACACATCAAAGAGGGACTAGAACAGAGGAATAAGCTTATTATGATGATAGAAACAACGAAGAAGAGGACTGTGGATCCGACTTCATCCATCAGAGACGTGAAACAATTAAGGAATAGAGGCAGATAAAATAGATTAGACAACAACTTGGATAATATCAAAATAAAAATTCCAACTTTCCAAGGAAGGAATGATCCTGAGGCATACTTGGAGTGGGAAAAAGAAGATGGAATGGGTGTTTGACTGTCACAACTACTCATAACTCAAGAAAGTTAAACTTGCCGCTACGGAGTTTTCAGATTATGCAGTTACTTGGTGGGATCAGTTGATGATCAGCTGGAGGAGATGTGCGGAGCACCCAATTGAAACTTGGGTGGAGATGAAGGCAGTGATGAAAAAGAGGTTCGTGCCTAGCCAGTACCACCGAGATTTGTTCCAAAGTTTGCAGAATTTGAAGTAAGAAAGTAAGAGTGTAGATGACTACTTCGCTAATATAGATGAGAATAGTGAGGCAACTATAGCAAGATTTTTTCCAGGATTGGGAAATAGCGGATTAGGTAAAGCATGAACATTATGTAGAATTAGAAGATATGGTACACATGGCCGTTAAGATAGAAAAGCAACTTAAGAGGAGAGGCGGCCAATGGTCAAATTCCACTATGGGTTCATCTTGGAAACCCAATGTTGTGAAGCGAGAGGAAAGGCTAGATATATGAGCAAGCCAAAATTGGAGGTCAAGCAAGGAACAACTAACCGGGGATTGCAAGGTAAAATTGAACAACCTTCTTTTAGTCGTAATAAAGATATTATATGTTTTAAATGTTAAAGCAGGGGGCATATTTCAAGTTAATGTCCAAATAAAAGAACTGTGTTGTTGCTTGACAATGGAGAATTGGAGACCAAGGGAGAAGATAGTGACACCGATTCTATGCCACCATTGAAAAGGTAGATCTGATAATGAGGTTGCTATACATGGTGCAATTTTAGTTACGAGGAGAACGCTTAGTGCACAGGTGAAAGAGGAAAGTAATGAACAGAGGGAGAATCTTTTCCATACTAGATGTCTTGTGAATGGGAAGATTTTTTGTGTTGTGATAGATGGAGGTAGTTGTACCAACATGACGAGTACTACCATGGTGGAGAAATTGAGGTTATCTACATACAAACATCCATAGATGTGTCGTTTGCAATGGCTTAATGACATCGCAAATATTAAAGTAACCAAACATGTATTAGTTCAATTTACTATTAGTCAATATATTGATGAGATATTGTGCGATGTAGTGCCTATGCAGGTGGGTCATTTGTTATTTGGTAGGTAGTTCGATAGGAGGGTAAAGCATAATGGCGTTACTAATGAGTATTCATTTGTTCACAATAAAAGGAAAGTTACTTTATGACCTATGTCATCACAACAGGTGCATGAGAATCAAATTCATTCAAAATGATCTTGTTAAAAAAAGTGTGAAGAAAAGAAAAATAAAGAGGAATAAAATATTGAGGGGAAAAATAAGAGAGAAAAAGGAAGAGAGAAAAGAAAGAAGAAGAGAGAAAAGCAAATATTTATTCAAAAAAAAGTGATGTGAGGCGAGCTTTGGATTCTAAACAGCCGATGATTATACTTCGGTATAAGGAGACGCTTTTTAATACTAATTAAAACTAATAATTCTTTGTTGCCTAGTGTTGTTGCATCTCTCTTGCTGGATTATGCGAATGTATTTCTTGAGGAGCTTCCACTAGGATTACCACTGATTCGAGGAATTGAATATCAAATTGAATTTGTACCCGGTACTACCATTTGAAGCCGTTCAGCTTATCAGAGTAATCCCAAGAAAACGAAGGAGTTACAAAGGCAATTTGGAAAACTAATGGAGAAAGGGTTCATGAGGGAAAACATGAGTTTTTGTGCAGTTCCAGTGATTCTAGTGTCAAAAAAGGATGGGAAATGACGTATGTGCATTGATTGTCAAGCGGTAAATAATATTACGATAAAATATTGACACTCCATTTCTCGTTTAGATGACATGTTATATGAATTGCATGGATCATTTGTGTTTTCAAAAATTGATTTTAAAAGCGGTTATCAAGGATGCATGAGGGAGATGAGTGGAAAATGCTTTTAAAACTAAGTACGATCCTTATGAATGGTTAGTGTTACCTTTCGGTTTAACTAATGCACCTACTACTTTCATGCGATTAACCACGTTTTGCGTCCATTCATTGAGAAACTTGTTGTAGTTTATTTTGATGGTATTTTGATTTATATCAAAAACTTGGGTGAACATGCATTGCATTTAAAATCTGTTTTAGATGCACTTTGTAATACCCATAAAAAAGTAATTATTAAATAATAAATAAATAACATTTAAATTTATCTTTTAAATATTTTAATTGGACTTTGTCTTTTAATTGGGTCAAAATAGTCATTTAATTTATGTGGGCTAATAAATATTAATAAGTGTGGATAAATTAAATTGATAAAATTGGGCCTTAAAATTAATTGGGTTTAGTTTGCATGTGGGTAATAAATACTATTAAAATTAGAAGAGTTAATAAAATATATTAATTAATTAATAAATAAATATCTAAAACCTAACCCTATGTTCATTAGTTCGGTTACGAATTAAAAACAATTGGGCATGAGGCGAAAAAAAAACAGAAGAGCAGTTCGGGTATTCAACAAGAAGCGTTCTGGTAAGTTACTACTACTTTGTTAATTGGTAGATGTATTGTGCAAGATTCTATTGATTAATGTGAACCTTAGTGTGTGTGTATATATATAAATTATGTATTTATTGTTAGCCCTTATTGGGAGGTTATAAGTACAGAAGGCACTATAGAAATAGAAGGCACTATAGAATGATGTTATGTGACAACCCAAAAATTTATAAGATCTTGAATGATTAAAATAAAAGTTAAAGAATAAAACCTAGATGAGAATTTGAGGATTAATTAAAAATTTTAAAGAACCTATAGGGTTTGATTTAAAATTTTAAGTAATGTAAAGAAATTAGATTAGAATAATAGAAATTTTTAAAAGAAAGAAAAAGATTATGTATGTGAATTTTTTTATTAAGGAAATAAATTTCAAGTGAAGAGATGCTATAAGGGTAAAGAAAATGTGTATATGTATATGTACAAATATATACTTAGTGATGTTCTATATATATATATATATATATATATATATATATATTAGCAAGAGGAATAGTAAGGATAAATGCATTATGACTTATATGGGACATGTGTGAGATTAAGTAAATATATATGTTGTAAATATGTATATAGATTTATTCTTTATATAAAGAGAATTAAAGAAAGCTTTGTAGCCTAATGTTATAAATTAGGTATTGGAATTAAATAACCTAAAGAGTTATCTTTATTTAGTGTTCCTAGTATTTTAAGTATATACTAGTGACCTAATCTAAGAGATTTGTGGAACATGTCTCAACCTATTAAATTATTTTATATGAATATATGAGTAAATGAATATGAATATTATGCGATGGTTTATATTTGTTTATTATATAAACAAATAAAAGAAACTAATGTAATCTAATTATATTTTAGGAATGAAAAATTGAATAACTTAACGGTTATGCTATGGGAGAATTATAGTATTTAAAATATATACTAATCCTAAGAGATTTATTTTATACATCTCAATTAATAAATTTTATAACCTAATTAAAGCAAGTCTAATTGAGTTGAGAAATTAAGTGTATATGAGTAAGGATTTGCATTACAATTGAGTAAATGGAAACCCTAATTAAATGATTAGGGTATGATAAAAAATTAAAATTAGTGGACCTAATATATTTTCATGGCCCAAAGGAATTACTTAGGAAGCCCAAGGGATTAAATGAGTAGCCCAACTTTTAGTCCAATTGAAGAGGACATTATTAGACATTTGAGTAAGCAAAGTGTGGCAATAAAATTAAACCAAATGCGGGTAAAAAGGGTGGAGAATTTCGTCCCACAAGGAAGGGTAAAGGAGGTTCATGTATGTAATTATTAAATCTACTAACTCTTACCTACCCTTACCAACTCTTCCTTAGGTGTCAATTTTTCATTTTACCAACACCTTTAACCAAGTTTACAAGTAACAATTTAATGATTAAAGAGAGAAAAAGAGCAAGAGTGTGGGGGATGTATTTTGATATACATCATACATCTGTACATTCTTTTCCAACAAAAATCTAATCTTTCATCTTTCAGCTCACATTCTTAATCTATCAAAACAAATCAATGAGAGAGAGAGATAAATTTCGGTAGCCTTAGGAGAAGAGAGAAGGAGTGATTTTTGTGCTTTCAAACTTCACTTCATAACCAACCTTGGAAGGAAGAAGAAGATCATACATACAAAGGTATAAAAACCTATATGTAAACTAGTTTATTATTTTTGTTTTGTTGATTTTGATGGAATTAGGATCTAATATTTTTAAACTTCAAAATCTTATATCTACATGTTAATAAGTGTATTATTTTTAGATCTAACCCTTTTGAGTGTCAAAAGTTAGATCTAAAGAAAGAAAAGGAAACTAGGTTTACAAAAGTTAGAAAACCCTAACTTTTATGTAATTTAAATGTCTACCGTTTTAGATCTACACTTCTTTTTTGCGATCCGTCAAAGAAGAGTACTAGATATGTAAGTTAACTAGTAAATCTAAGTGGTAGCACTCAAAAGTGTTGATTTTTCAAGTCGTAGTAGCTATTTTGGTCGGAACAATCCTGCTGGCAAAAGAAGGAAACTAAACATGGGAAAAGTCCCCTAGCCAGTTTGGTCCAGGGGCATTTTTCGTTACTTTTTTGTACTTTAAAAAGTCTAAGAAATTTGGGGAGTTAATATGAAAAGTTAACTGCATCATGTCCAAAGATGAGAATTTTTGGATGTATAGAATGAGAGTTATGGATTTTATGGGAAATGACTATTTTAAAAGTAAACTTGAATAACTCTTTGTGGAAAACTCCAAAAATTATGAAATATTTACGGGAGGTATATATATATATATATATATATATATATATGTCAAGAACATACCCTATAAATTTCAGAATTTTTGAACAAAGTTTCGATTTATGATAAATGTAGCAAAATTTGGTTGTTTTGGACTATTTAAAAATAGTAAATGAATTTCAAAAATTTCAGGAAAAATATATGTTCATAAGGGAGACATATTCTTTCAAATCCCAGAAAAGAAAAAGTTTTAGAACTGCTTTGATATTTTTCATTGAAATGATTTAGTTATGAATAAATGAATAAAATATGTTATGTGATGTTGAAAATTAGGAAAATATGACTTTATGGCTTGAAAACCCTAAATAGGGTATATGTAGATTTTGAAGGATAATTTGTTTAATGGTGATGTCATATTATGTTTATGGCATTTTAGGTTCATTAAATAAATGAATTACTAAATATTAATCAATTAAAATAAATTGTTTATAAGTTTAATAAATTATTAAAATATTATTAAAAGATTAATAATATTATATTAAGATATTATTAAGTGATTGATAACATTTAGATTAAAATGTTATTAAATCATTGGTTTAAAATATTATTTTAATGATTAATAATATTAGTAAATGATTTGAATATTATTAAATAATTAATAATATTAAATGAGAGTTTAAAAGAGGAGTTAAGTTATTTATTTGACACTCAATATGCTATATTTAATATATAGTATAATGGATTGGAGGATTAGTGAATTCAGGTTGCTGGATTGTAGGACAGTTTGAATCCATGCTTGCTGGATTGGAGGTCAGTTTGAATCCATGCTTGTTGGATTGGAGGTCAGTTGAATCCAGTTTGCTAGATTGGAAAATATTTTACTAAATTGAAATTCAGTTTAAATCCACTTTGTTGGATTAGTTATGTCAGTTTTGCTTTATTGGGGAAACAAGTTGTTTGAATAATCTAGGTTGCTGGAATAGGTATTCGGCTTGCTAGATTATATAGAAGAACTTATGAAATGAAAGGTTAAGTGTTAAATCATAATGATAAAGTAATTGAAAAATTATCAAAGGACACTAATAATACTGAAGTTTTAAGGTATTATCTAATATTTGATTTTATGGTTAAGTGTTAGATAATTTACTTGTAAAGTAGTTGTATTATGAGATATACTATTATATGCTGATTGAAAGATCAATCTTAACAATGATAGGTCTTTACAATAAAGAGATTAAATTAGATTGCGTAACATTAATCGACGGTACATGAAAGTTCCCTAACTCAAACTCGAGTTATTATTTCGAAGTATGTTAGTGGATAATTATTGTTGATTATTCCACATCTATAATTATTGACTCGCATTTAGTACATGTTGCATGTGTTCATCAGGTATGAAAGGCTGATCACCTTGATTACCATAAGGTTCAGTTAAATTTGTTAATGGTCATTGTTGACCACTCAACATTATTGGTTCAGTCATTCAATTATTGAAGTTCTGATTCAAGCTCTTTCATAATTATTATATTGTTGAAAAATTTGAAAGGTTATTATTCATTTTCAATAATGATATATCATTCTTGTATTTAAACTTGTTGAGCAAAGTAGTTGCTCACCCTTGTTATATCATGATAAAAAATTTTAGATTGAGACGAATGTTCGAGAAAGGACAGAGACAAAAGCAAAGTACAAGATTAGATTGGTATGCATGTTAACTAATTAGTTATCTTGTGTAAGTTATTAATGTAATTTTTTTTTGATATTAAAATAATGTATCAAGTTAAGGTTATAGACCTTGGAAAATGTTGTAGAATCATTTGAAATAAACAATGTGTGTTTATATATTCCGCATTAGTTTATAGAATGTGTATAAAGATGTTGTTTCGTGACGCACCAGGTTCGAGTTAAAATGGGCTCGGATTTGGGGGAGCTACAGGTTGGTATCAAAGTTGTAGGTTATAAACCTTAGGTAGGGGTACCTTAGGCTATAACCACAGAGATGAGGATACGGAATAAACTCAAATAGAGTTTAAATTATTAAGAGATGAATTTGGGAAATTCATTATTAAGTAAAGGAGAAGATAAATAAGATTCAAAGAAGAATCTTGAAAAGTTATAAAGATAAGAATCCAGAGTTACCCAACTCTGAAAATGAAGATGAAAATTAATAATGAATAGATAGAGTCTATATATAAGACTAAAAACATAAAGAATATAATATGATTAAAGATAAGAAGATAGTAAAACAAAACGATCAGAAGATAAAAAAAATTGTAATATAACACAATTATAAGAAAAGGTCACAAGGTGATCTGGTGAGGTTAGAAGAGGATAGAGGATCACTCGATTGATTGAAAATGTTATAGTAGAATTATTGTACGAAAGTTGTACTATGAAATTGAACTATGTAAACTCAGGAAATAGTTTTAGATGGTGAGATACGAATTAAATGGAATTCGTATCGAGTAAAGAGAAAGTTAGAATGGTGTGTGATTTCAATTGATGACTCATGTGATAGCTGAGTTGTATAAACCTTTGTATAGGTAGGGGTTTGTGCTTGGTCTAACTTCTACTCAGTTTATCACATTGATAATCATTGGAACCTGGTGTCGCGCTATTCACTACATGCATGTTGAGAATGTGATTCTTTTCTCATGTGTATAACAGATAGGTAGAGAATATAAGGTTAGGTGCGAGTTCTTAAAACTCATACTTATGGTAAGTTTGTGACTCATAATCGTATGGTATATTTTTGAACCCCTAAGCGTATGGACAGTTACTGATTGGTTCTTGAACTACGTATTGTTAGGACAAATTCCTAAACTCATATTATTGTGGTAAGTTCTTGAACTCATAACGTGTGCTATGTTTGATGAACTATAGCAGGGTATAGAAAAGTGGTGGATGAAGAATTGAGGATTTTTAGTGGTAAGTTTTAAGGATAGAAATAGATAGAATTATTAAGTAAAGAACTATTGGAGAAAAAAAAATTGGAGTTAATAAAGGGAGCGTATGTATTCCTGCTAGATTTTGAATTTATTGACATTGTGCTAATAAAAGCATTTTTGAAAAAAAATTATTGGGTCAGATTACTAAACCAATGAGTTTTAAAAGTTCTATTATTTATACGTCTATGCTAATTGTTTCGGCTAGACAAAAATAATTTAAAATATCAAAATATATTTTTTATATCATTAATGCATCATTGAACATGGTGCAGAGATGATAAAAATGATGGAGTTATCAATGC
The DNA here is from genome assembly GCA_020205615.1 of Panax quinquefolius. Taxonomy (NCBI): domain Eukaryota; kingdom Viridiplantae; phylum Streptophyta; class Magnoliopsida; order Apiales; family Araliaceae; genus Panax; species Panax quinquefolius. The sequence goes on along the minus strand of CM035163.1, from coordinate 43,166,653 downwards.
AGAATTACCTAGTGTTAGATGTGATCTAAGGATCTTCAAATCACTATAGTATGATGTAGTATGACAAAGTCACAAAATGACGGAATCCTCAAACGGACTATAAATACAGTGCGGTATCATGAAGTCATAAAATGATTTTCAAAATTTTGAACCAATTAAAGAAAAGTCAATGCCAATTAAAGTGGCTAGTCAAATGTTTTGATTAATGTTCGAATTATCGGTACAAGTCTAAGCTATTTGATTCAGTTAGATAAATGTTTATGAAAATTCAAGTACTTCTTTGAGAATTGTGACAACCCAAAAATTCATAAGATCTTGAATGAGTAAAATAAATGTTAAAGAATAAAACCTAGATAGGACTTAGAGGATGAATTAAAATTTTTAAAGAACTTATATAGTTTGATTTGAATCCTTAAGCAAGGTAAAGAAATTAAATGAGAAATGATAAGGATAAATACATTATGACTTATGTGGGACATGTGTGAGATTAAGTAAATACATATATTGTAAATATGTATATATAGTTATTCTTTATATAAAGAGAATTAAAGAAAACTTTGTAGCCTAACGTTATAAATTAGGTTTTGGGATTAAATAACCTAAATGGTTATTTTTATTTAGTGGTCTTAGTATTTTAATTATATACTAGTGACCTAATCTAAGAGATTTGTGAAACACGTCTCGACCTATTAAATTATTTTTGTATGAATATGTGAGTAAATGAATATGAATATTATGTGATTGTTTATATTTGTTTATTGTATAAACAAATAAAAGAAACTAATTTAACCTTATTAAATATTAGGTATGAGAATTGAATAACTTAAAGGTTATGGTATGAGAGAATAGTAGTATTTATAATATATACTAATACTAAGATATTTATTTTATACATCTCAATTAATTAATTTTATAATCTAATTAAAGTAAGTCTAATTTGGTTAAGAAATTAAGTGTAAATGAGTAAGGATTTAAATTATAATTTAGTAAATGGAAACCCTAATTAAATAATTAGGGTAGGATAGAATTTAAGATAATGGACCATATTAATTCTTATGGCCCAAAAATTTTAGTTAGGAAGTCCAAATATTTTAATTGCAAAGCCCAAACTTTTAAAATTAAAACCCATTCTTTTAGCCCAATTGAAGAGGGACATTTTGGACATGCAATTAAGTAAATAAAGCATTAAAAATAAATAAGCAATGGGCTAGAAGAAGAGGAGGTGGGTGAACCCAAATGAAAGAAGGAGGTGCCATATGATGTAATTATTTAGTTTACCAAATCCTCACCAACTATGCAAGGTGTCAACCCTTAAGTCAAGCCACTTATTTTCACCAAAGCTACAATTAATCTTTAGCTTTCAAGTAACCACAACATGACTGGAGGGAGAGATAAGAGAGTTGATGGGGGATGTATGATAGATATACAAAGTATATCTCTTAATTACATAAAAATCCATTTACTTTCTCTTTCATCTATTTCTCTCAAGCTAAACTAAGAAAGAAAGAAAGAGAGAGACAAGAGAAGGATTCGGATGGAGTAAGGGAGCAAGGGAAAGAGGCTTTCATCTTCCTTCTACCCAAAATCATCACCTACTTTGATATATCAAGGAAGAATAGTCACAAATCAAAGATATAAACACCTTTTATCAAAGTTATTTTTAGTTGTTTAAATCAAAACTTGGATTGATGTTCTTAAACTTCAAAAATCTAGATCTACATGATTTAGAGTATGTTATGGGTATAACTAACCATTTCGTGTGTCAAAAGTTGGATCAAAACGAGAGAAATATAAACTAGTTTCTAAAGGGTAGAAAACCCTAACTTTTGTTCACTATGATCAATTACCATTTTAGATCTATAACTTCTTTTTGCGATCTGTAAAAGAGGAGTGCTAGATATATAAATTAACTAGAAAACTCAAGTGGTAGCACTAAAAAAATGTTGACTTTTTAAGCTGTAGTGGCTGTTTTGGTCGGAACAGTCCTGCCGACAAAAGAATGAGACTAAACATGGAAAAAGTCCCCTGGCCAGTTTCGTCCAGGGGCATTTTTGGCACTTTTATTCACTTTACAAATTCTGAAAAACTTTGGGGTAATAAATGATGAGTTATATAGATCCAGTCCAAAAATGGGAATTTTTGGATGTATAGAATAAGAGATATGGATTTTACGGGAACTGACTACTTTAAAAGTAAACTTGAATAACTCTTAGTGTGTAACTCCAACAATTATGAAATTTGTAATTCAAGTACATATACATAACAAGAGCATCCCCTAAAAGTTTCGGAATTTTTGGACAAAGTGTCGATTTATGATAAATGTAGCAAGTTTTGGCTGTTTTGGACTATTTAAATATAGTAAATGAATTTCAAAAATTTCAGGAAAAATATATGTTCATAAGGAAGACATATTCTGTTAAATCCCAGAAAATAAAACGTTTTTGAATTGATTTGGTATTTTTCATGGAAATGATTTAGTTATGAATAAATGAATTAAATTAATTATGTGATATTGAAAATTAGGAAAATAGGATTTTATGGCTTGAGAACCCTAGATATGCTATATGCAAATTTTTGAAGGGTGGTTTGGTCATTGTTTATGAGATGTTATGTTTATGGCATTTTAAATTCATTAAATAAATGAATTAGTAAAGATAAAAACAATTAAAATAAATTATTTATAAGTTTAATAAATGATTAAAATATTATTAAAAGATTAATAATATTAGATTAAGATATTATTAAGTGATTGATAACATTTAGATTAAAGTGTTAATAAATCATTGATTTAAAATATTATTTAATGATTAATAATATTAGTAAATAATTTTAATGTTATTAAATAATTAATAATATTAAATGAGAGTTTAAAAGATGAGTTAAGTTATTAATTGGACATTCAATAGGATATATTGAATAGTATGATGAATTGAAAATTCAATATATTAAAAGGGAATACAATTTGAATTCAGGTTGCAGGATTAATATATTCGGCTTATTGGATTAAGTATGTTAGCTTGTATTCAGCTTGCTGAATTGGTATATTCTGTTTGCTGAATTGGTATATTCAGTTTGCTGAATTGGTATTTGGGTTGTTGTATTAGTATACGACTTACTAGATTATAAAGAAAAGCTTATAAAATGAAAGAGTAAGTGTTAAATCATAATGTATATGATAAAGCAATTGAAAAATTATCGAAGGGCGATAATAATACTAATGTTTTAATGTAGTACCAAATATTTGATTATGTGATTAAATGTTAGATAATTTACTTATAGAGTAGTAGTATTATGAGGTATAATATGATATGCTGATTGAAAGATCAATCTTAAAAATGATAGGTCTTTACAATAAAGAGATTAAATTAGACTGCGTAGTAGTAATCGACTGTACATGCAAGTTCCTTAACTCAAACTCGAGTTATTATTTCAAAGCATGTTAGTGGATAATTATTGTTGATTATTCCACATCTATGATTATTGATTCGCACTTAGTATATATTGCATATGTTCATCTGGTATGAAAGGATGATCATCTTCATTACCATAAGGTTTAGTTAAATTGTTCATGGTCATTGTTGACCACTCAACATTATTGGTTCAGTCATTCAATTATTGAAATTTTGATTTATGCTCTTTCATAATTATTATATTTTTGAACATTCGAAAGCTTATTCTTTCTTTTAATCGTGATATATCTTTATTGTATTTAAACTTGTTGAGCAAAGTAGTTGCTCACCCTTGCTATATTATGATAACCAATTTTAGATTAAGACGAAGGCTCGAAGAACGGCAATGGCAAAGGCAATTTCCAAGAGTAGATTATCATGCATTTGAACTATTATGTTGTTTAATGCAAATGACATTGTAAACCTTTCAATTTATTGAAGGTATGTACTAAGTTAAGGTTGTAGACCTTGGGGTAATGTTGTAGAAAACTTTGAAATAAACAAAGTATGTTTATATATTCCGCATTAGTTTATAGAATTAGTATAAATATGTTGTATCATGACGCACCAGGTCCAAGGTTCAAGGTACCCGGATTTGGGGGCATTACATTTGGTATCAAAGTTGATAGGTTATAAACCGTAGGTAGGGGTACCTTAGGCTATAACCACATGGATAAGGATAAGGAATAAACTCAAATAGAGTTTAAGTTCTTAGAGTTAAATTTGGGAAATTCATTATTAAGTAAATAAGATTCAAAGAAGAATCTCGAAGAGTTATAGAAGATAAGAATCTGGAGTTACCTGCCTCCAGTAATAAAGATGAAAAGCTTAAATAAAATCATAATAAGATATGATTAAAAAGAAGAGATAAGAAGATCGTAAAATAAAACGATCCTAAGATATGAAAGAATCCTAATATAACATGATTATAAGATAAGATCACAACGTGATCAAACTGAATCATGAATGACAGATGATCTGTTGGACAATTAAGAAGATATAGCATGATGCTATAAAAAATGTACTATGTAATTGTACTATGTAAACTCAGAAAAGAGTAATAAATGTTAAAGATATAGATTAAATAAAATTCGTATTAAGTAAAGAGTAAGATTAGGATTATGTGGGATATTAATTGAGGACTCATGTTAGAAGCTAAGTTGTATGATTCCTTGTATGGGTGGATAATTTGTACTTAGTTTGAGAACCACTTAGCTTCCTATATTGATATAGTGGTTAAGTTTAACAATTCCTTGTATGGGCGGGGAATTTGTCCTTGGTTTAATAACCTCTTAGCTTCCTATATTGATTAGTGGCAGAGTTGACCAATTTCTTGTATGGGCACTGGATTGTGTTTGGCTCGACAACCACTTAGCTTTTTACATTGATAATCATTGGAACCTGGTGTCACGCGATTTGCTATATTCATGTTGAGAAGGTGATTCTTTTGTTATGTGTATAATGGATAGGTAGAGAATACAAGGTTAGGTGCGAGTTCTTAAAAGTCATACTTATGGTATATTTGTGACTCATAATCATATGATATGTTTTGAACCCCTAAGCGTATGGAAAGTCCCTGATTAATTCTTGGACTACGTATTGCTAGGATAAGTTCCTAAACTAATATTATTGTGAAAAGTTCATGAACTCATAACGTGTTGTAAGTTTTATGAACTATACTGGGGTATAGCTAGAAAAGTTATGAATGGAGAATTGAGGATTTTCAGTGTAGTAAGCTTTAAGAATGATAGAAAGAGTTAGAATTATTAAGCAATGAAACATGGGAGAAAATTGGAGATTGATGGAAGAAGTATAGGTATTCCAAATCTTCTAGCTATGCTAGACTTCGAAATTTATTGACATCGTGCTGATAAAAGCATTTTTGAAAAAAAAATATTGGGTCAGATTACTGAACCAATGAGTTTTAAAAAGTTCTATTATTCACGTGTCTAAGCTAATTGTTTCGGCTAGATAAAAATGATTTGAAATATATCAAAATATATTTTATATATCATTAATGCATTATTGAACCTGGTGCAGAGATGATAAAAATGATGGAGTTATCAATATATAATTACCTAGTGTTGGATGAGATCTAAGGATCGTCAGCCCATTACTGTATGTTGTAGTATGACAAAGTCACAAAATGACAGAATCATCAAACATGATGTAAATACAGTGCGGTATCATGATGTAAAAAAATAATCTTTAGAATTTTAAAGATAATTAAATTTGGCCAGACACATGTTTTGATTGATATTCTAATTATTAGTATACGTCTAAGCTATTTGATTTAGCTAAACAAATGTTTATAAAATTCAAAGTATTCTTTGAGAATTTATGTCAATACAAATTGTTTTGGTGCGGAATCTTATGATAAGTCTGAGGTGAACAACCCCATAAAAGTGGAAAATGTCGATTGGATAAAATAATCCAATCTAGTAGAGCAAATAGTCGCTAAACAAGATTGATACGCACGATAGGTTGATTACTTAAAGTATATTAATGGAAATAATATTTATGTGAATATAAGTAATGATGTTTAGAAAGTGGAATAATTCAATTGATTCGCATTAGATTAATACGTATTGAGAAGTGTGAATTGACAATAAGAATTTTGAAATGCCTTGTGTGGCATAATGTGAAACGAGAAAATTCACGAAGCGAGTTTACAAGGGAATTAGGAAGATTAATCGTGGTTGAGCATGTGATTTCATATAAGTAATGAACACACTCTTAGATTAGCAATATCACTCATGTGGGCAGTAATACATGTCATGAAAAATAAGTTTGGCGATGAAAGTTGACACTGGCTTGAAGCTAAACCGATCTTGCATACATACTCGAGTATGCAGTAGTAGCTGCCAGATCCAATAGAAGATAATGGTAGCAATTGCCAGTAGATTAGTATTTGATTCTTTTGGGTAATCAATTTAATATTGGTAATTCTAGTAGATGTTCAATAGTCCTTAGTGACTACTCAGTATAAATTATTTATCCAATTGGATACGTTGATAGTCGTTGAATTCATATATATATATATATATATATATATATCTGTTGATTTATATTGAATTACCATTCTTATTCCAAGAATTATTTATACTCATTATTCATGAAATTATTCTGAAACTCTAAACTATCTTAGAGATGACACTTTGATATTTCAAACTTGTGTTATGAAACTCTTTACCCTTGTTGTATATTACTTGCTGGGCAATTTGTGCTCATCCTTGCTTATTTAAAACCTTTCAGTTAAGGCGGAACAGGGAAGTGTCTCTGGGCAAGACAAGGGCAAGGGCAAGGCTACCGACTAGCTTGTCCCTTTTATGTTATTATGTTGTATTAAGACTGTTTTCAGACTATGCTAAACTTAAGTAGGATTATGTAATAAGTCTTTATTCGATATTATTATGTAATCTATTAAGTACTGTAGGTTGCGAGACTTGGAGAAATATTTATAATAAATCATTATATATTATTCTAAATTAGATTTTCCGTTGTGAACATGTTATTTTTGTTATTATGGTTTTACCATGAGAACATGATGAACCAAATTCGAGTGACCAAGTGGAGGTCCGAATTTGGGGGCGTTACATTTTACATTCTTTGTGATTGTAAACATACCTAGTAATTTATCATTTTGCGGTGTGAATACGGTTAAAACTATGTGGTCATGGTCTATATGACCCCTTAGTATAATATGAAAAGTTTTTTTTAACTCCTTAGAGAGAAGTCATGGTAGGATGTGATGATAGAAGAGATCCTCATAGAATGAAATAACACGAACTCATTAAGTATGAGTGTATTTAGAGGTGATGAGATAAAGGTTAAGATGAAAACCTATTTTTGGTGCAATAGTGATTTCGGGAATGAAATCCTTATAAGGGGGAGAATGTGACAACCCGAAAATTCATAAGATCTTGAATGATTAAAATAAAGGTAAAAAAATAAAATCTAGATGGGAATTAGAGGATGAATTAAAAATTTTAAAGAACCTATATGGTATGATTTGAATCCTTAAGAAAGGTAAAGAAATTAAATGAGAAATGATAAGGATAAATACATTATGACTTATGTGGGACATGTGTGAGATTAAGTAAATACATATATTGTAAATATGTATATATAGTTATTCTTTGTATAAAGAGAATTAAAGAAAACTTTGTAGCCTAACGTTATAAATTAGGTTTTGGGATTAAATGACCTAAAGGGTTATCTTTATTTAGTGGTCCTAGTATTTTAATTATATACTAGTGACCTAATCTAAGAGATTTGTGAAACACGTCTCAACCTATTAAATTATTTTGTATGAATATGCGAGTAAATGAATATGAATATTATGTGATTATTTATATTTGTTAATTATATAAACAAATAAAAGAAACTAATGTATCCTCATTATATATTAGGTATGAGAATTGAATAACTTAAGGATTATGGTATGAGAGAATAATAGTATTTATAATATATACTAATCCTAAGAGATTTATTTTATACATCTCAATTAATTAATTTTATAACCTAAGTAAAGCATGTCTAATTAGGTTAAGAAGTTAAGTGTAAATGAGTAAGGATTTAAATTATAAATGAGTAAATGGAAACCCTAATTAAATGATTAGGGTATGATAGAATTTAAGATAATGGACCATATTAATTCTTATGGCCCAAACATTTTAGTTAAGAAGTCTAAATATTTTAATTGTAATGCCCAAACTTTTAAAATTAAAAGCCAATCTTTTAGCCCAATTGAAGATGGAGATTTTGGACATGTAATTAAGTAAATAAAGCATTAAAAATAAATAACCAATGGGCTAGAAGAAGAGGAGGTGGGCGGCCCAAGAGGAAGGAAGGGGGAGCCATGTGATGTAATTATTTAGTTTACTTAAGTCCTCACCAACTATGCAAAGTGTCAGCCCATAAGTCAAGCCACTTATTTTAACTACAACTACAAATAATCTTTAGCTTGCAAGTAACCACAACATGATTGAAGGGAGAGATAATAGAGTTGATATGAGATGTATGTTAGATATACAAAGTATATGTCTTAATTACACAAAAATCCATTTACTTTCTCTTTCATCTATTTCTCTCAAGCTAAACTAAGAAAGAAAGAAAGAGAGAGAAAGATAGAGTATTTCGGCTGGAGTAAGGGAGCAAGATGAAGAGGCTTTGATCTTCCTTCTACTCAAAATCATCATCCACTTTGATAGATCAAGGAAAAATAGCTACAAATAAAAAGTATAAACACCTTTTATCAAAGTTATTTTTAGTTGTTTAAATCAAAACTTGGATTTATGTTCTTGAACTTCAAAACTCTAGATCTATGTGATTTATAGTATGTTATGAGTATATCTAACCATTTTTTTGTGTCAAAAGTTGGATCAAAAAGAGAGAAATGTAAACTAGTTTCTAAAGGATAGAAAACTCTAACTTTTGTTCGCTATGATGAACTACCGTTTTAGATCTATAACTTCTTTTTGCGATCCGTCAAAGTGGGGTGCTAGATATGTAAGTTAAATAGAAAACCCAAGTGGTAGCACTAAAAAATGTTAATTTTTTAAGCTGTGGCGGCTGTTTTGGTTGAAATAGTCCTACCGGCAAAAGAAGAAGACTAAATGTGGAAAAAGTCCTCTGGACAGTTTGGTCAAGGGGAATTTTCGGTATTTTATTTATTTTAAAAATTCTGGAAAATTTTGGGGTGATATAATGATGAGTTATATAGATTTAGTCCAAAAATGGGACTTTTTGGATGTATAGAATGAGAGATATGGATTTTAGGGGAAATGACTACTTTAAAAGTAAACTTGAATAACTTTTAGTGTGTAACTCCAAAATTTATGTAAGTTTTACTGGAAGAACATATATATAAAAAGAGCATCCCTTGAAAGTTTTGGAATTGTCGGACAAAGTGTCGATTTATGATAAATGTAGCAAGTTTTAGCTGTTTTAGACTATTTAAATATAGTAAATGAATTTTAAAAAATTCAGGAAAAATATATGTTCATAAAGGAGACATATTCTGTCAAATCCCAGAAAATAAAATGTTTTCGAACTGATTTGGTATTTTTCCTGGTAATGATTTAGTTATGAATAAATGAATTAAATTAATTATGTGATATTGAAAATTAGGAAAATAGGATTTTATGGCTTGAGAACCCTAGATATGCTATATGCAGATTTTTGAAGGGTGGTTTGGTCATTGTTGATGAGATGTTATGTTTATGGCATTTTAGGTTCACTAAATAAATGAATTAGAAAAGATTAAACAATTAAAATAAATTTCTTATAAGTTTAATTAATGATTAAAATATTATTAAAAGATTAATAATATTAGATTAAGATATTATTAAGTGATTGATAATATTTAGATTAAAGTGTTTTAAATCATTAATTTAAAATATTATTTAATGATTAATAATATTAGTAAATAATTTTAATATTATTAAATAATTAATAATATTAAATGAGAGTTTAAAAGAGGAGTAAAGTTATTGATTGGACATTCAATAAGCTATATTGAATAGTATAATGAATTAAAAATTCAATATATTAAAAAGGGAATACAGTTTGAATCTAGATTCATGGATTGATATATTCGGCGTACATGATTAATTATGTTAGTTTGTATTCGGCCTGCTGAATAAGTGTATTTGGTTTGCTGAATTAGTGTATTCGGTTTGCTGAATTGGTATATTCAATTTGCTGAATTGGTATTTGGGTTTCTGTATTAGTATATGGCTTACTGAATTATAAAAAGAGCTTATAAAATGAAAGAGTAAGTGTTAAATCATAATGTATATGATAAAGTAATTGAAAAATTATCAAAGGAGGATAATAATACTGATGTTTTAAGGTAGTAACAAATATATGATTATGTGGTTAAATGTTAGATAATTTACTTATAGAGCAGTAGTATTATGAGGTATAATATGATATGCTGATTGAAAAATCAATCTTAACAATGATATGTCTTTACAATAAATAGATTAAATTAGATTGCATAGTAGTAATCGATGGTACAGGCAAGTTTCCTAACTCAAACTTGAGTTATTATTTCAAAGAATGTTAGTGGATAATTATTGTTAATTATTCCACATCTACGATAATTGATTCTCACTTAGTGCATGTTGCATATGTTCATCTGGTATGAAAGGCTGATCACATTCATTACCATAAGGTTCAGTTAAATTGTTCATGGTCATTGTTGACCACTCAACATTATTGGTTCAGTCAATTATTGAAATTCTGATTCATGCTCTTTCACAATTATTATATTGTTAAAAATTTGAAAGCTTATTCTTTCTTTCAATCATGATATATCTTTATTGTATTTAAACTTGTTGGGCAAAGTAGATGCTCACCCTTGCTATATTATGATAACCAATTTCAGATTATGACAAGGGCTCGAAGAACGACAGTGGCAAAGGCAAGTTCGAAGAATAGATTATTATGCATTTAGAACTATTAAGTTATCTGATGCAAATGACATTGTAAACCTTTTAAGTTATTGAAGATATGTATTAAGTTAAGGTTGCAGACCTTGGGGTAATGTTGTAGAAAACTTTGAAATAAAAAAAATTTGTTTATATATTCCGCATTAGTTTATAGAATGAGTATAAAGAGGTTGTATTGTGACGCACCAATTCCGAGGTTCAAGGTACCCAGATTTGGGAGCGCTATAAAATTTATCCCGAACCAAATTATTTTGGTGCGTAAAATTATGCTAAGTCAGAGGTAAACAACCCCGAAAATGGGGATATACTTTTTGGATAAAATATTTCAATCTAAGAATACATATAGTCGTTCCGAAAACTAATGTACGATAAACTTATCATCTAAAGTACCCGCACCAGTAGTTTACCTTCTTCGTGATTGTAAACATACCTAGTAGAAAATATTTCTAAGGTAGAGTACCTTTCGTAATTGAAAGAGGTAGTAGGTAGAAATACCCCTAAACCTCAAAGTTAATGGTTTTTATTGCCCCTCAGACAGATATAAAAAGTTTTAACTCCTTAGAGAGAAGTTATGGAAGAATGTGATGATCGAGGTGATCCTCATAGAAGGAAATAATATGTACTCATTAATTAAGAATGAAATCAGATGTGATCAGTTAAAGGTTAAGATGAAAACTTATTTTTGGTGAATAGTGATTCCGGGGATGAAATCCTTATAAGGGGGGTGGGGGAGGAATACGATAACTTGAAAATTTATAAGATCTTAAATGATTAAAATAAAGGTTAAAGAATAAAACCTAGATGAGAATTTGAGGATTAATTAAAAAATTTAAAGAACCTATATGGTTTGATTTAAATTTTTTAAGTAATGTAAATAAATTAAATGAGAATAAAAGAAATTTTGAAAATAAAGAAAAAGATTATATGTGTGAAAAAATTTATTAAGGAAATAAATTTCAAGTGAAGAGATGTTATAAGGTTAAAGAAAATGTGTATGTGTATATGTACATATATATACTTAGTGATGTGCTATATATATATATATATATATATATATATATATATTAGCAAGAGGAATGATAAGGATAAATACATTATGACTTATATGGGACATGTGTGAGATTAAGTAAATACATATGTTGTAAATATGTATAGATTTATTTTTTATATAAAGAGAATTTAAAGAAAGCTTTGTAGCCTAATGTTATAAATTAGGTATTGGAATTAAATAACCTAAAGAGTTATCTTTATTTAGCGTGATATAGTATTTTAAGTATATACTAGTGACCTAATCTAAGAGATTTGTGGAACATGTCTCAACCTATTAAATTATTTTGTATGAATATGAAAGTAAATGAATATGAATATTATGTGATTTTTATATTTATTTATTATATAAACAAATAAAAGAAACTAATGTAACCTAATTATATATTAGGAATAAACAATTGAATAACTTAAAGGTTATGGTATGGGAGAATAATAGTATTTAAAATATATATTAATCCTAAGAGATTAATTTTATACATCTCAATTAACTAATTTTGTAACCTAATTACATCAAGTCTAATTGATAAGTGTACATGGGTAAGGATTTGAATTACAATTGAGTACATGAAAACCCTAATTAAATGATTAGGGTAGGATAAAAAATTAAAAGTATTGGACTAATGGACTTAATCTATTTTCATGGCCCAAAGGAATTACTTAGGAAGCCCAATGGATTAAATGAGTAGCACAACTTTTAGTCAAATTGAAGAAGGACATTGTTAGACATTTCAGTAAGCAAAGTGTGGCAATAAAATTTAACCAAATGGGGGTAAAAAGGGTGGAAAATTTCGGACTAACTCTTACCTACCTTTACCAACTCTTCCCTAGGTGTCAATTTCTCATTTCACCAACATCTTTAACCAAGTGTACAAGTAACAACTTAATGATTAAAGAGAGAGAAAGAGCAAGATTGTGGGGAATGTATTGAGATATATATCTTATATCTATACATTTCTTTTCCAACAAAAATCTAATCTTTCATCTCATATTCTTAAGCTATCAAAACAAATCAAAGAGAGAGAGAGAGAGAGAGAGATTTTGGCACCCTTAGGAGAGGAGAGAAAGAGTGATTCTGGTGCTTTCAAACTTCGCTTCATAACCAAACTTGGAAGGAAGAAGAATATCATACATACAAAGGTATAAAAACCTATATGCAAACTAGTTTATTATTTTTTGTTTTGTTGATTTTGATGGAATTAGGATCTAATATTTTTTAACTTCAAAACCTTAGATCTACATGTTAATAAGTGTATTATGTTTAGATCTAATTCTTTTGAGTGTCAAAAGTTAGATCTAAAGAAAGAAAAGGAAACTAGGTTTACAAAAGTTAAAAACTCTAACTTTTATGTACTTTGAATGTCTATCGTTTTAGATCTACACCTCTTTTTTATGATCCGTCAAAGAGAGGTGCTAGATATGTAAGTTAACTAGTAAAATCAAGTTGTAGCACTCAAAAATGTTGATTTTTCAAGCTGTAGTGGCTGTTTTGGTCGGAACAGTCCTGCTGGCAAAAGAAGGAAACTAAACATGGGAAAAGTCCCCTGGCCAGTTTGGTCTAGGGGAATTTTTGTCATTTTTATTAATTTAAAATTTATGAGAAAATTTGGGGAGTTAATATGATAAGTTAAATGCATCCTGTCCAAAGATGGGAATTTTTGGATGTATAGAATAAGAGTTATGGATTTTATGGGAAAGGACTATTTTAAAAGTAAACTTGAATAACTCTTTTTGGGTAACTCCATCAATTATGAAAGTTTTACTGGAAGTATATATATATGTCAGAAACATACCTTGTAAATTTCAAAATATTTGGACAAAGTTTCGATTTATGATAAATGTAGCAAGATTTGGCTGTTTTGGACTATTTAAAAAGAGTAAATGAATTTCAAAAATTCTAGGACAAATATATGTTCATAAGGGAGACATATCTGTCAAATTCTAGAAAATAAAAAGTTTTCGAACTAATTTGGTATTTTTCATGGAAATGATTTAGTTATGAATAAATGAATAAAATATGTTATATGATGTTCAAAATTAGGAAAAAAGGATTTTATGACTTGAAAACCCTAAATAGGGTATATGCAGATTTTTGAAGGGTATTTTATTCAATGTTGATTAGATATCATGTTTATGGCATTTTAGGTTCATTAAATAAATAAATTAGTAAAGATTAAACAATTAAAATAAATTATTTATAAGTTTAATAAATGATTAAAATATTAATAATATTATATTAAGATATTATTAAGTGATTGATAACATTTATATTAAAGTGTTATTAAGTCATTGATTTAAAATATTATTTTAATGATTAATAATTTTAGTCAATGATTTGAATATTATTAAATAATTAATAATATTAAATGAGAGTTTAAAAGAGGAGTTAAGTTATTGATTGGACATTCAATATACTATATTGAATATATAGTATGATTGATTAGATGATTAGTGAATCCAGGTTGCTGGATTGTAGGACAGTTTGAATTTAGGCTTGCTGGATTGGAGGTCAGTTTGAATCCAGGCTTGCTGGATTGGAGGTCAGTTGAATCTAGTTTACTGGATTGGAAAACAGTTTACTGAATTGAAATTTAGTTTGAATCCAGTTTACTGGATTAGTTATGTCAGTTTTACTTTGTTGGGGAAATAACAAGTTGTTTGAATAATCTAGGTTGCTGGATTAGGTATTCAACTTACTGGATTATATAGAATAACTTATAAAATGAAAGGTTAAGTGTTAAATCATGATGATAAACTAATTAAAAAATTATCAAAGGACGATAATAATACTAAAGTTTTAAGGTGTTATCTAATATTTGATTTTGTGGTTAAGTGTTAGATAATTTACTTGTAAAGTAGTTGTATCATGAGATATACTATTATATGCTGATTGAAAGATCAACCTTAACAATGATAGGTCTTTACAATAAAGAGATGAAATTAGATTGCATAGCAGTAATCGATGGTACAGACAGATTCCCTAACTTAAAATCGAATTATTATTTCAAAACATGTTAGTGGATAATTATTGTTGAGTATTCCACATCTATGATTATTGATTCGCATTTAATACATGTTGCATATATTCATCAGGTATGAAAGGCTGATCAACTTGATTACCATAAGTTTCAGTTAAATTTGATCATGGTCATTGTTGAACACCTGTGGGGGTGCCACAAGAATGTCCTCTTGGCACTAAGGCATGACACCGTCCATGGCGGTGTGATCAGTTCATGGCGTCTCCATTTTGTGCTCTAGTGGGAGTTGGACATTTGGTGTTTTGTTGTGGGAGGCGTATGGGTCGACCCAAGTTTTTTCTTCTGTCCTGTGGATTGGTGATATTTGTGCCAAATACACCTTCCGATTTTACTTGCATTTGGATTCGCGGTCCAATGTGTGTGACTTGCATGTGTGACATTATTTGACTTGCTTGTGTGGTAAGGTATATTTCTATTTTATTTTAAGCTCGGTATGAAATAACACCTATAGACACTCGAAATTTTACTCGCACTTTATTCTTGACATTGCAGGGAGGCGATTTGTCTTTTAGAGATAACCACGGAAGGCGGTGACATCCATTTTGGATACTACTAGGAAGTTCGATTTACAACCGGAATATAAAGCGGGAACATTAGTTTGCAACCGGAACATAAACCGAGAGCATCGGCCCAACACGAACCAAACCCAGAATGTCATTTCCAATCTCAGAGATAACCCCCAGGTATGCAGATCAAAAGACCAACAACAACACCGTAGAGGACAGTTCTGTCTCGGCGATAACACCGTGACATTCAGTTCCAGTCCCAGAAACAACACTGGGAGTAGCGACTTCATCCTTGGTTATAGCCCCAAGGGATGCTTTTGCAGTTCCGGTGATAACTCCGGAATTGTTTGTTTCAAACACATGCGATCATCTTCAAGCTCATACCTCCTGCCGAGGCACTCATACCTCAGACCTAGAGCTAACAACGGGCAGACAGGCACTCCCACAGATGACAGTGAGGCATACAAATAAGCAGTCCAATCTTAGATGTAACCCTGAGCAACATCTGCTTTCTGCTCAAACCGGCGATAACCTCGGTGAGGAGTCAAAACGTCGTCTTACCGCCTCAACGTTTTCTCTCACAAGATGATATCACGGCACACCAACAAGTAGTCCAATCTCAGATGTAACCCTGAGCAACATCTACTTTCAACTCAAACCGGCAATAACCCCGGCGAAAAGTCAAACATCATCTTGCCCCTTCAACACTTACGCGTCGTCTCAACACTTCATATATACATACATCCAACAATGTCCCACAAGAACCGAGGAGTAACAATCCCGAGTGACTATTACGCTTGGAAGTACTTTGGATAAAATTTGAAGCTTGAAGACCATGGGCATAGACCCCTCTTCCTGACTTCGTACAACCTCTAATCCATGACATTGCGTAACTCTCGACACAAGCGGTCCGAAGAAAGTCAGATATACCTCGTTCGGATGCTCGGATTGAAGTTCTGTAAGTTCGAGCAGACATTATAGTGCATGAGTGCACGTACTTCGAGACGACGGGACCCGCGAGGCTCTAATGCACCACGACCAGCCGCAGGTACAACCGCGGCTGCCGTAGGTGTACCTGCAGCCATCCGTCTATAAATATGAGCCTTGGGGTCAGCCATTTGAAAGAGGGGAAGGAGAGGAAAAGGTGAGGAAACCCTGTCCATTTTACTCTGTATACACATCTTTTGAGTGTTTCCTCATCTTTAAACACTTGTTAGCTCACATATAGCTATCTTTTATCCGGTGTGAGCTGAGTGTTTATCCATTTAAAGTCATAGAAGTCTACTTTGGCAGCCCACTGTAAGCTTTCTCATATTATATAAAGCCTTCTTCTCATATTAGCACACATTGTTATACACATTGAGAGTCGTGTTGTGTACGTTTGCACGGACTTGATTAAAGTGGTTTTCATTTACATCGTATATATATACTTATATATGTATATATTTCATATATGGACTAACATTATTGAGTTATGCCTCGATTGAGCTTAGACTTTGATCTGGAGCGTTTATTGCTTATATATATATATATAATTGTTGTCGGACATATCCGATGAGCACGGATTCACATCCGGTGCATTTACTCGCTTATATATATATATATTTACATTTAAATCTGCTGGAGTTTACTTGTGGCGAGTTGATCTCTTCTGACTTTATTTACATTTCGTCCCACCTAGAGTTTACTTCGTGGTGGTTGATCATATCCATATATATATATTTACCGCTTTTATATATTTACATTTCGATCCCCATTGAGTTGCTTTATGGTGGTTGATCTGTCTGTATATATATATTTTCTGACTTTTATATATATAACTCGCATCGCTTTTCAAACAAAGCGCAATATCATGTGAGCCTAGGAATCATGTGATCTGATTGATCTCATCGAATCTAGATTAGGTTCCATGATGGACATTTTTCATCGTGAAAGCGACTTGTACATTATTTACAAAGTGTCTGAATTTCCTTGGATAGTCATTATGCCCATGAAGAGTTAAAAGATCTGTTGTATATTATTTTCTCGAGAATGCTTCGAATCTCAAAAATAAAAGCAAACAAGTCGAACATTTAATAATAAAATGGAAGTATCAAAGGCCTCAATTGCTATTGAGCACAGGGTTTGAAAAACCTCTTTTACAAAACGTCATTGCTATATCTTGTTTAAAACTAAATTTTTCTATAAATTCAAACCCTATGTATATAAGTGCGAATGAGGTACAACACTACTTCCAAATAATTTCACATTGATCCGCACACACATACACACACACACACACATTCATATAACAGTTTCTTTGAAAAGTGGCGGTCACTATGGTAACACGGATGTCGGGGAGTGCCTAACACCTTCCCTCCGCATAATCAAGCCCCCGGACCCAAAATGAATCTCGGTTTTATAGACCCATCTAGAAGTGTCAAATCACTGGGTCAATGTGCAAACCTTTTCGGTTGCGTTGGTACAACCAGTTAAATACACCAACTAGAGACTCTTAAAGTCAAATTGTCGACATTATACATGTCAGACCTTTTTCACTTATTTTTTCAAACAAATCTCACAATAACATGAGAACACCAAAGAACAAGTAACGAAAAGGGACACACAAAAATCCCGACGTCGACAGGTGGCGACTCTGCTGGGGAACTCCAGTAAGAGGGCTTAAGCCGCTATTACAAGCTTTTCAAAATTGTTATATGCTTGTGTGTGAATGTTGCATTTACATTTTTGATGAATGTGTACGAATGCATTTTTATTTACTGCACTGCTAAATATCTATCTGTGATATTAGTGCTTCGTACATGTCATCATTTATCATAAACGGTGAGACACGTTGTATGTGAATGTATGTTGTGTGGTTCCTCTATCAGGAGGCTATCCTATTGGTATTTGATTACTGGACTCGCAGGAAGAATAATTCCAGCGAGGCTCAGGAAAGGCACCACCCAGATTCGCTCCAGTTAAAAGACCGGATTAACTTCCCGTCAAGTAAATTGCGATGATCTGGGAACCTTCATGCCAAAAAGCCGTGAGAGTAACCCTAAGATAGGTCAACCTCTGATAAACCAAACGCGGAGGAAAGTCTCTTCATACTTTCCATTTTCAATTACTTGTAAATGCATTTACTTGTAATTTTATTCCATGTTCATCCATATGTAATGAAAAATATGAAGAATATCTGTGCATGCATGCATGTTATCAATTAACAACCGGTTTTGCAGGACAAAAATTCCTAAAACGGACATGTTATGATAACATTTACATTACCCTAAGACTAAACTACGTAAGTCTTTTGTAGGGAAGTAATTGGTCCATTATATTCGCTTTCAAAATTCAAAAAGGCCACAGCCCTCTGACCACTCATGTCTTCTTGACCGATCTAATGTTTGTTTCCCGAGAAGAATTTGACGGATTGAGTAAACAAATTACGAGACTTGGTCGTTTCTCTTGAAAGAATTGCACCGATCCACTCGTGGTATGAAGATACCTACATACAGAATCCTCTACACAAGGAGGAGTTCAAGGTCTGGAAAATTCAATTCTAGAACCGCAGTTCGATACGACCAACAAAGACCCTGAAAACACCCATCTCAAAGGAGATCCAGACACCGGTGATATCAGGAAGAAAGTCCTTCAAATGGAGGAAACTATTCATGTTCTCAAAGGGATTGGAACATATGACAATGTTTCATATGCAGACCTTTGCATATTTCCCGGTGTTCATTATCTAGAGAAATTTAAGACCCCTGATTTTGAGAAATATGACGAATTAGGGGATCCTTATACACATTTAAAGGTGTTCATTGGAGAACTCATATCTTATGCGGAAAATGAAAAGCTTATAATGCAGCTGTTTCAGAAAAGTCTGACTGGAGAAGCCCGTTCATGGTATACCAGATTAGAAAACTCAAAGATCCATAGCTAGGAAGAGCTGGCTCACGCCTTCCTCACTCAATACAGTTTTCAATCTCAGATGGCTCCTGACCGGTATCAAATAACTAAGGTCAAGAAACAGTCTAATGAGTCATTTAGAGAGTACGCTCAAAGGTGGAGGCGCCTTGCTGCTTAAGTTATTCCTTCCATGATAGAATTAGAAATGGTCATGACTTTTATAGATGTACAGAAAGCTCCTTTCTATGAAAGAGTTCTAGCTGGTATTGGCAAACCATTCTCTGAAATGATCAAGCACAGAGAAATAGCTGAGATGGTATTGAAGTCCGGTAAAATTCAAGACCTAAGCAGCTCTTAAAGTCATTGTTGAGCACATCCGATCCGGATCTTATGGAAACAACCCCCGGAGGGTCCATAAGAAGAAAGAGGAGGATGTTTCCTTGATACTACAAGGACAAAAAGGCAATCAAAGCATGCCTATGCAGAGGAGAAATTACTCCCCTTTTCTAGCACAATCTTCAAACCCTCCATTGCCTAAAAGTGGAGAAGTAAAGTGACCTCAAACGTTCACACCCTTAGGGGACTCGCTCGAGAATATTCTTGCTCTTCTGACTGCTCAGAAGAAAATTAGACATCTTCTTCCACCAGCCAACCCTAATGGGAGGGGTTTTAATGCTACTCGGAAGTGTGCTTATCATACCGGAGCACCTGGACATGATACTCAAGATTGTTGAGCCTTGAAACACAAGATTCAAGATCTAATAGACAACGGTGAGATCGTGGTCACCAAACTAGATCAACCTCATGTGCAAGACAACCCTCTTCCTCAACACAAAGAAGAAGATGTCAACATGATCAGTTGGAGCACTGGACAAGGTTCCAATTCTAATGGCGAATCATCCCAACCCATCAAAGATGATGTTGACAAATGGGATTATGCAAAGTTCCAGTTTACCATGGAACAAAAGATGAAAGCTCTTTGCAAACAAATTGAGCAACTTGCAGAACTGGTGTTCCACCATCATCAAGTCACACGCCAATTAATCAGGCAGGAGCATGCCTATCTCCTTCCTTTTGTTATAAATGCTTCCTCACCACCTTCAGAAAGCGAAGCTATGGAGGATAAGGTTGCGAAGAGAGCAAATGCTAAAGCCTGTCGGGATTTTGCCAATCAGAGGGAATTCACCTATTTGGGCCAATCTATGGAGGAGATACTGCAGATGTTGATCAACGAAGGAAGAATTACCTTCCTTCTGCTTCCAATCAATCCCCGTTCAGGACAGTTTAATTCTAATGAAGTGTGTCAATATCATTCACATTCTCGCGGTCACACCACAGAACAATGCTGGGCACTCCGCCATCTCATTCAGAATCTTATTGATAGCGGTGTCCTGCAAATAGCAGATGATTACACTATGCAAGTCAAGGGTGGGAATGCATGTCCTACCAAATGGAAGGGATCAGTAGCAGTTATATCCGAAGTGGATGATGAGACTGTCAAAGTATTTCCCATACAACCAATTCAACTCAAATGAGGTGACAATCCTTTGAAAGTGTTACGCACGCAGAGCCAATTTCTTTATCTTTCGCACCAAAATATCCTGTTGTCGACACACAAAGTTCCATGGAATTATGGAGAAGTGAAGGATCCACGTCTCTCACTACTATCGCTACGATTGTCGAAGGAAAAACCACATATCTTCCTCAACGGGTTATTAAACCTACTTGTGAAGCAAAGGGAAAGTTGCCCATGGAGAAGATTGAAAAATTCCTCCGCACTATGGGCCACAATGAAGCCAAAGTGGTTTTAAGCTTACGAGAAGCTCCACACCAGATTTCAATACTGGACTTGGTTTTCTCTTCTAAGGATCATCGGAAGATCTTACTGAAGGTTTTGGAAGAAGCCTACTTGCCAAAATCAGTGGA
The DNA here is from genome assembly GCA_020205615.1 of Panax quinquefolius. Lineage (NCBI taxonomy): Eukaryota > Viridiplantae > Streptophyta > Magnoliopsida > Apiales > Araliaceae > Panax > Panax quinquefolius. The sequence goes on along the minus strand of CM035163.1, from coordinate 43,145,339 downwards.
TGTGGAAAAATTTTAACATTTGGTTGATCACATTTTCAACAACAATGTTATATCCTTCACTGATGACGACATACCTCCCGAAGGGACCGGTCATTGCAAGCCTCTGCATATTGCAGTTTTGTCTTCTAGGTACATGCTAGCTGGGGTTTTGATAGATGGAGGCTCATCTCTAAATATCTGTCCTTATGTCACCTTGATGAAGATGAATATCAATTTCAAGCAGATCCAAAGCAGCCATACAGTCATCAGAGCTTTTGATGGATCCCGACGAAATTCCGTTCGAAAGATTTAATTGTCAATTGAGATTAGTCCAAATACATTCAATGTATCTTTCCACATCCTCAAGATAGACTCAGGATACAACCTGCTTTTGGGGAGACCATGGATACACATGGCTGGAGCCGTTCCCTCCACACTACATCAACAGCTCAAATAATTTATCAACAACAGTCTAGTCACTGTCAACGCTGAGCCGGAATATCCTAAACAAGGAACTCTACCAATCATCAGCTTCAATTCAGAAGTTGAACCGGTTAGTTTCCATACTCTAGAAGTGAGTAACACGCAATACCATTCTATTGGAGCTCAAAAACTTGTTGATTGATTTCGTAATCAATGAATACGTGCAAGTATACACGGTCAACAAGTAATAAAGTGATAAGAAAAGTATCGTTCCCACTAGAAATTATTTAATAAAAATTACCAAGTACTAACTCTTAACCAAATCAATTTTATTTAAACAACCATAAATGTGATTTTTCAAAATAAGGAAACTAATTTAAGAAATTAAAAGAGAATATTCTAAAAATAAATTAAATAAATAAAACTAGAATTTTAACGAATGAAATCAGGTAAATAAAGATTAAGACTTCAATATCCCCAATTATGAACTATAAACCAATTATCCAATTATCCCAATTATTATGCCTATTGAATTGTTAACATGAATTCTCAAATGCCAAAAGTCCTTTTCCAAGTGATCAAATGACTTCTATTTAATCCAGATTAATCTTATTATATTCTTATGCAAAACAATTGAATTAAAATCCTTCAATTCCAATTCCTTATGTGTTACATGCGGTGAACAGATATTTCCATTCAATTCACGAACCTAATTATTCGTTATGCAAATAACCAAGACACATGTTATCATGCCCAGTTCTAACCCTAGATCTCCTCTTTCAATTCCTTCTTGAGTAACAAGGTAATTAATGATCAAATAATTAATCAATAAGCATAAGGCAAGATAAACAATTCACTTTGACACAAATAATTGGAATAAATTGAATAACTAATTTATAGACATAAAAAGTTCAATTGGAATCTTAATTAAAGAGTTAGTTCATAATTAATGAATTAAAACCAAGAATGCACAATTGAATAGACATTAAAAGATAAAAGTAAAATTAGAGTGAAGAAAAAATCTGTTGTCAGCAAATCTCCATCTTCCTCAAGCTCCTGCTCTTTTTCTTCAATGGTCTCCAAGTTGCTTCAATCTCTAAAACTAATAAGAACTAGGGTTTATGTTCTAATCTAATGGAGTATATCTCTAATCTAATCTATGTAATCTCCTTATTTTATGCCTTACATCATGTATTTATAGGTTACAATTCCAATTTTTAGCTTAGGAACAAACCCAATCCAATTTAGAGTCAGAAAAGTGTTAAAATTCGCCCCAAAACGCGTCCAAGCTTGACCAAACTCTTCCCCAGTGCCCCGGCGCTGGGCATGGCATTGGAACACTGCCCCCTAGTGCCCCGGCTCTGGGCATAGGCCTGAAATGGGCGCCCCGACGCTGGCCACTTTTCTGGAAATTTTCTGCTCTGACGTCCTTTGGGAAAATAGCCATAACTTCTTCGTACGAACTCTGATTTCAATGATTCAAGATGTTACGAAAAGAGGAGACGTAGATCTAGAACTTTCATTCTTTGTGGTTTTCGAAATATGGTCTGGAGCAATACTCAAATTGGCTCTGAAGTGGCTGCTATGTAAATGGCAAGCCGAAAACGCGAATCTAGCCACCCAAACGTCGATCCAAGTAACTTTTGTCCCAATTCCTACAAAACAACATAAAAAATACATGAATAGACACAAAAACTTAAAAACATCCAAAAGATTAAGCTCAAATGCACTCAATTCATGTATATAAAACTCACTCATCAAGCGCCACTTCTTGTACCCAAGATTTCTGACGAGGTTATGTCGGCCACTCAAGAAATGATGTTATTGGGTCATCAACCTGGACAAGGGCTTGGTAAAGATAAGCAGGGTATTAAGCACCCTATCTAAATGACCAGTCAAATTGGAACAGTCGGACTAGGCTATCCTGCCAGTTCCAGTCACAGGAATCCTCATAAGCACAAGTAGGTTCCTCAAGCTTCCGCCGCATGACGATTTTCTATACCTTTAGCTCATGAGTTGATACAATCTCCAGTAAAGGTTCCAGCCCATGTTGTGGCTATGTTGTTTCTGAAACCAGTGCCAATCAAAGCAAAAGAGGTGCTGATTCCTGATCCCAAAGTGGAAGAAAAGGAACGAAAATGTAAACATGACCTTGCCTTGATGATGGCAGGCATACGCGTCATTGTTCATGATGAACATACAAACAGATACACCCCAGACGATGATTGCCCATATGTCATAGTTATCATTCGGGGAAAGGAGGACAATGACGATCCTTCCATCATTGCAGTCCTTCAGGACTTTGCCCTCGACAATTGGAGCAGCACTCCATGCATTGGTCGACGAGGGTAAAATGGGCGAGAAAATCCCTACGCCACATGAGATAACTTTAATGGCTTGCTTTCCTTTACAGTACTAGCAGTTATTTTATCAAGTACATGCTAACACTTTTGTATGATCGAACAGTTGAATATATTAAGTGAAAGCATCTTTTGTTTCAGGACTCTGAATTTAGATGTGCCTGTACTTGCTGATGAGGTGCCTTCTCTCCACAAATTTTGTAACTTTGATGCAAAGTTGGACTCGGACTTGATGGACATCTGAGAGGACATTGAGACACCTCAAGAGATTAAGGAATGGGTCATAGAAAAACCCAAACCCAATCTTGATCAAACCACTTCTTTCAATATTGGAACCATAGACAACCCTAAGCTAATCCAAATTGGTTCAGACCTTACCACATATCAACGGAATGACATGGTTGCACTATTAACCCAATTCCAGGATGTGTTTGCATGGTCTCATGAAGACATGGTGGGTTTGTCCACTGACATTGTTCTTCATCGCCTTCCCATTAAAGAAGGATTCAAGCCATTTAGGCAAAAGCTCAGGCGATTGAAACCTAAGTGGAGTTTAAAGGTTAAAGAAGAAATTGTGAAACAATTTCAAGCTCGCATTATCATGGTGTCTACATATCCTGAGTGGATATCCAATATTGTTCCCGTGCCTAAACCACGGGGAAAGGTGCGAGTCTGCGTGGATTATCTGGATTTGAACAAAGCTTGCCTTAAAGATGACTTTCCGTGCCCTTTATCCACATTCTTATTGATAATCTTGCTTCAATACGACATGCACTCCTTTCGATTGATTGCTATGGGTACCATCAAATTATGGTCGCTGAGGAAGATCGTGAGAAAATTGCTTTAATCATGCCTTGGGGAACTTTTTGCTATAGACGGTTGTCATTCGGCCTCATCAATGCCGGTGCAACCTATCAGCGAGCTATAATGGCTCTTTTCCACGATTTAATGCATAAAGAGATAGAGATCTACGTGGATGACATCATTGTCAAATCCCGAAAGGAGGAAGACCATTTAGACCATCTCGAAAACTTTTCAACGGAGTTGCGTGTATCTACAACTTGATGTTGAATCCCGCCAAGTGCGCCTTTGGTGTTAAGTCAGGCAAGTTGCTAGGTTTCCTAGTCAGCCACAAAGGTATTGAACTGGATCCTACCAAAATCTAGGCCATCAAGGAAATGCCCATTCCTCAGACAGAGAAGGAAATACGGGGATTTTTGGAAAGGATCAACTTCATTAGCAGATTCATTTCTCAACTCACAACAACCTATGAGCCAATCTTTAAGTTGTTAAGGAAGAACTCCTCCATGAAATGGAATGATGAATGTCAGAAAGCCTTCTTCACAATCAAAGAGCAACTGATTAACGCTCCTATTTTGGTACCTCCCAGGGATGATGCTCCCTCTGTTCATGTGTACTGTCCATAAATGACAATGCCATAAAGATGTGTATCTTTGGAAAAAAAAGATAATAGAGGCCAAGAACGAGCTATCTATTACCTCAGCAAAAGATTCAGCATCAGTGAACACAAGTACACTCTGATTGAGAAGACTTGTTATGCTTTAGCATGGGCTTCCATGATGTTACAGCATTACCTCCATGGTCACACAACCCATCTCATATCCCGAATGGATCCTCTTAAGTATGTGTTCAGTAAGCCCATACTGAATTGTCGACTGTCCAGATGGCAGTTGATCCTACAACAATTTGACATCGTCTACGTGATGCAATAGTCAGTTAAATGGTGAAGGAATTGCGAATCAACTGGCCGCCGCACCTGCAGGGGACTACAAACCCTTGGAAACATACTTTCCCGATGAAGGGATAATGACCGTTCAGCTACAACATCAGTACGATACATACCGTACGTGGAGAATGTATTTTGATGGAGCTGTTAACATAGAAGGCTCTGGAGCTGGAGCAGTTCTAATATCCGGTACGGGGGAGCAGTATCCCATCGCCATCAAATTGCAGTTTGTCAGCACCAACAACACAACTGAGTATGAAGGCTGTATCATGGGGCTAAACTTGCCCGTTCAATGGGCATCAGGCGGTTAACTGTCTTTGGGGATTCCAAATTGGTAATCAGACAATCCACAGGAATATATCAAACCAAAGAATTACATTTACTGCCTTACCATCGACAAGTTTTACAGATGGCTTTGGAGTTCAAAGAAGTCTCCTTTCTACACATTCCTCGTAATAGGAATGATTTTGTAGATGCATTAGCAACGTTGGCCTCCTTGGTTTACATACCTGACAAGGAAAATATGCCAAGCATCACGTTTACTCTGCAAAAAGCATCAGTCTATGGGAATTACATTGGAGAAGTATCGGATGAACTACCTCCCATCCACAACCCTTGGTATCAGCACATTAAGGAGTATCTGCGAGATGGATCTACACCCGCTGAGACGAGCCTAACTGAGAAGAGGCTGATTCATCAACTTGCTATGAAATTCTACCTGAGCGGAGAAGCACTCTACAAAAGAGATGCTAGATTAGGTCTCGTCAGATATCTAGATAAAGACCAAGCTCAGAGACTCATGGATAAGATCTATGGTGGAGTATGTGATCCTCCCATGAGCGGACCCCTACTTATCAAGAAGATCATCAGGACAGGGCATTATTGGCTTACACTCAAGGTTGACTGTGATGATCACGTCAAGAGGTACTATCAATGCCAGATTCATGGAAATGCTATCCACGCCCCTCCAAGGGAACTCCACAATATGAGTTCACCATGGCCCTTCTCAATGTGGGGAATGGACATGATCGGTCCCATCGAGACCAAAGCCAGTAATGGACATCGATTCATATTCACCATGATCGACTACTTCACGAAATGGGTAAAAGCAGCCTCCTTCCCTACGGTTACAAAAGAAGTCATCATTGCTTTCATCAGAAATAATGTAGTCTGTCGATATAGACAACCAGAGGTCATTGTGTCAGACATTGCTAAGAACCTCAACAACAAAATGATAGAGGAGTTATGTAGAAAATTCCACATCAAACATCTCAACTCCGTCATCTACCATCCAAAGATGAATGGTGCTGTTGAAGCGGCTAATAAAAACATCAAAAAGATCATGCAGAAAATATCCGCCAATCACAAAGGATGGCCTGACCTCTTGCCTCTGACTTTATTAGCCTACAAAACTTCCATGCATGTTTCCACTGGGGTAACCCCCTACTCATTAGTCTATGGGATGGAAGCAGTGCTCCCTATAGAGGTGGAAATGGAATCCCTCAGAGTATTGATGGATGCTCAGTTGGGTGAAGACCAATGAGTATAAGACAGGTATCACCAATTGTCTCTAATAGACAAAAGGTGATCCATGACTATCTTCTATGGTCAGTTATATCAGCAAAGGATCGCACGGATCCTACAACAAAAAAGTCTGACTTAGGCAATTCGAACAACATGACTTGGTTTTGAAGAAGATCATTGACAACCAAGATCAATCTAAGGGAAAATTCGCTCCTAACTGGGAAGGCCCATTTGTTGTCAAGGAGGTATTGACAGGAGGTGCTCTCAGATTGTAGGAAATGGATGGCGATGAATTTCCATAGCTTATCAACTCGGACACCATGAAACGGTACTATGTCTGAAGTTACCATCAAATAAACATCCTGGTTTTAATCATCAAATCACCAGTCATTCCGGTTTTGAACCCTCTCTTTTTGCATACTCTTCTGCCCCTCAGGGAAACATACACTTCAAACCAGCAGCCTGGTATCACTTCATTTCAAACCTTCCATACAATTTCAGTTATCCTAAAAATGGGATTTAACCTTTCACAATTTTGGTTATCCTGAAGACGGGATTGAACATTTCACACTTGCAGTTTATCCTGAAGACATGATTAAACTTTTCTACGCTTGCAGTTTTTCCTGAGGACGGGATCAAACTTTTTCCACACTTACAATTTATCCCCATTATGGGATCAAACTTTCTTCTCCCCGCAGTATAGCCTGCACATGGGATTCACGCTTTTTCTTCAGCTGCGATTCGTCCTGAGGGGCGAACTACGTCGACCTGATCTCCTCTTCAATAGGAGTACGTAGGCAACCATATTCTATATGGTCTGGTCGTAATAAAAAAACAACAAGAACATTTATGCCCTTTCTATACAAAAACGACAAAAACACATTTTTACACCCATCTGCCTTTCACATTCAGCGTTGAACCTCTTACACCAGGTTCGAACTACGCATACTTGATCTCCTCTTCAATAGGAGTACGTAGGTAGCCATTTATGGTTCAGTCTAACCCCTACCAGAACAAAAATTCTTGTCACACGGTACTGGGATCAACCTTCAATTCGCCACATTTCATCGGTTTCAAATCAAAGGGATGGAATTACCCAACCTCTTCTCATAAATAGAAGATTCAGTGACCATCTAGGCTGCGATCGTGCCTCAAAGAGCAATACCAACCCATAAGAGATGGAATTAACTAGGCTTCTCACAAATAGAAGTATTGGCGACCATCTGTGGTGCGGTCAATCTCAGAGAGGAAGAAACTACCTTCCACTCCACTTTTCCATACAGATACCAGTCCCAAGACACCAAAGATGGTAGGGATTTACCAAAATCAATGATCCGTTCTGAGAGATCTTGTGACGTCTCAATGTCCATCTATCAAGGATAAGTTTAGAATGCATCAAGATCACAAGGCCTTGAAGAAACAGGCAAATATCAAGCAAGTATCAAGGTATAACTAAAAGGGAAGTGAATCAAAATATATTTCCCTGCCATACATAATACTGTTTGATATATACATATGTGATGTACATGACAAAATGGCCAAACTAGTCTATTTAGGAAAATACAAAGCTATCTACAGATCTGTGTGTATGTGGACTATCAGATCTAACATAGCATCCCTCTCTGAAGACGGAGGTAGCACTGCAAGCTCCTGCCCAAGGGTATCTACACGAGCTATCAGATTAGAGGCTAACTCCGTGGTGGCATAATGCTCATCAATGTAAGCACTCATGTCGGCAAGACTGACCGTCATCTGGGATCTAACGGAAGTACTATCTGCAATGGCCACATCCCTAGCAGATAAGGTAGCATCCCGCTTCCCAATCAATGCATCCCTGGCTGATATAGCCTCATCCCTCTCTAACAGAGTCGCGTCTCTCTCATCAAGAGCTGTCAACATCGCGACCCTAGCCTAATCTCTATCATAGGTCATCAGATGTAAGCTCTGCTCCAAATGCTGTGCCGAATACTAGGTAACAGTGGCACTCGGGGTGGGAGAATCCATCACAAATCTTTGGCGTTTCCAGTAGCCAAATAATCGATGGGAATAATAGCCTCCTCTATAGGCTCCTCATCATCAGAATCAATCCCCTGCACTGTGGATACTGCCACAGCCGATGCAATCTCTGTCTCCATTCATGCAGAATACTCTACTGTAACAACTCGGATGATCGACGTGAAAACTTCGGCTAGCCCCTTGCGATCCCAAGCAGCATCTACAACCTGGATCATCCTCCGCCGATAAGCGGTAAAAGCGGTTACCGACTCATTTACCCCTCATACGGATGAAAAATCAAAGCGGTTAAACTGACACATAACGACCAATGGGTGGTAAGTGATCATGCCCCTCAAACCAGCTAGATGGAGATAATCCATGTTCGGAGCATGAGTAATGAAGCTGTAGGGTGAACTAAGCCCTGAACACGATAATATGGCAAATGGATCCCTAATCCCTGCCAGAAAAGCTGACCACGATGCAACATCTGTACACTCCGCAGGCTGGAAAGAGTACGACATGGCTATATCATGGGTGAAACAAGACCCCTGCCATCTAAATGTGCCAATCGGTCTCAAGTGTGACATAAACCACACATACAGCATGACCGAGCTACCTGTAAACACTCCTGCCGGATAAGTGCAGCAGTATGTAACTGACCTTAGAGTCTTTGCAATGATCATTGGTACAATGGTATGACTCTCCCTGAGAGCTCTCACTGCCATAATGACGCCGATATCCAGCTCATCCATCTACCGCGGCATGAAGACGTATGATAATATGCATAGAAGCAGTACATCTACTCTGGCTGAACGCTAATGGTCCTCCGGTGTGGTGAAATCCCCGGAATGCCGTGCATAGCTATCCTCAGAGCAAAACCTGTCAAATAGGAAACGCTGAGATATCACGTGGTTGGATGTAATCTCGTCCTGGACCACTCTATGTCTCAATCCGGTGAGGGTCATGAATTGTCTGCTCATGTCTCTGATAGCCATATGCACGCAAGGTCTTTCCAGCGGCAGCATCGTCAACCGTGCATACTCATCCAAAGTAGGAGTCAACTCCTAGGTCCCAAATTAGAAAACCTGCCTCTCCGATACCCAGTGCTCTAGCATACCCTCTACAAATCCTATGGGAACCTGAAACATCAACGAGGTCATAAGTATGTCATGCAAAGAATCATCTACGATCACCACGTCGATGGTGATATACTATCATACCATGGTAAGATACCAGATACCACCAAAATGGTGGGGTATGATCAATCTGACTAATCGTCAAGAAAACATCTGACGAGCCGTGTTATAAGACCATCCAGGTCAATCTTTGAATATCTCTAGACATACATACATATGCATAACATAATAACATGCATGATACAATAGATGGTAATATGATATAGGAATGGAAAAGCGTACATACATTCCTAAGTATATCATCATCTAATACATCTACTGACAAATAAAAAATAGGAAATAGGGGCGAAGCTACCCGGCTACCAACAGAGGCCTATCAAAAAAGAGATAGCGAGAAATACATCAGGAAAAAAGTCAATGGTGTCGATGTTCACATCATCGATCATCGTCCACCGATGTAACTCCTCCCGAGTCACTAGATCTCTATCTCTGTGGATGTCGTGCCGATACAAGGAGGATCTACACCGGCAAAGCCATATGGGTCACTTGAGGGGCTAGCGCTAGAGCTGGAAGGATCAAAAGTATCGCCTCAAGGATCTCGCCTAAATGCCGAATGAAAAGATGTGATCTGGTCCATTGCCGAGTCAATCATTAATCTGTGTCACATGAGTCGATCTCTCGACACAAAGCTAGCCAATTCGTCATCATCACGGATCCTGGAACCATATCCCCCATAAACTGTGTGGTGCGGGTCTGAGCTCCAATAGTACGAGGGATCCACCAATGCTGGAACATCTCCTGAGACTAGGGGCCCTCTGACAATGTAAATCCGTCAATCCCCATCAATGGGATGTTAATGACAGATGACAGCGAAACAGGACAATAACGCTTGGCAGGAGGCAAGATCGACATACGGATCTCTCCTGTAATGCTCCTAATAGCACTCTTTCCTAAATAGAGCTCCCATCCTCCATCTGTGAAGAGAGGAATCCTGCGGGTGGAAATGACATACTCTACTCCAGTTGGGTACCCATCCTCAAAACGAACTCCCAAATGCTCTCCAGAGTAGGGAATCCATGTGATGACATCGGCTATCAACAACTCCAGCTGTAGGTGACAATGAGTGAAACCCTCAGCATTAGGGACCTCCGCCAGTATGGAATGATGCCATCTCCGTCCTCATGCATAGGTATCTAAACTTAACACGGTCACATGATGCAAACAGGGAAGCCTCTCATAGGCCCAAAACTGCCAACACAAAGGCAAATATCTGCTGTCAGTTAACACTCTTAACCTATACATGGGAAAAGACAAGAGAAACACTCACCAGCAGAAATGGGTAGAATCCTAACCACGCCTCAGTCAAGCCCTTCGATCGCATGCGCATTCCCCTGAGGAAATAGGAAAAGGTGTAGGAACCCCAATCATACTCTCCTATACGGTCCACGTGTCGAGTGGCGCTGATCAAAGCATAGGACACCGTAGAAGAGTTATCTGCTATGAAACAACCCTTAATGATCATCAGGAACAATTGCCGAAGAATGCGATCCCTGACTCTCACATCATCGGGTATGGGCTCACTCAACAGCCCGCTCATAGCATCTACGCTCAAAGGACCCGTACGAATAGTCATGCCCTTGAGCACCTCCGCCGAAACTCCCAACAAGGATCTGACGATAGTAGGGGTAATATCCGCCGTGCAAGGCATTGGATCCCCTCCAAACTCCATACCTGTTATAAATTGCCAATCCATCAGCGTCATCATCACCTCACAGTCCAACAAATGGAGTGACTGAGTCTGGTGAAACCACCGCTGAGATAATGCCCTGAGGTAACCCCAGGGATAGCGATGAGGTAGAATGGAGAAGAACATCCCAAATCCCCAGCCATGGACGATTACTCTGTAGTCATCATACAAAGCCTAATACATAGATTGGATGCTAAACCAGTTCCCTCGAGGTTGTGTGAAGCCGGGAACCTACATCAAATGTAGATCAACATCAGAATCCTTGAATCCTCATCAATAGGAAATAAGGAAGATTAAAGATCTAACTTCATACCTCGTTTGCGTGCAGGTATATTGAAGGATTCCTACTCAAGTTACCTAGAAGATCTGGGTTCGCCACTTGAATACCTGGCAATTCCCTACGGGGAACACATACAGCAGGAGCAGGAACCTCGATCGGTACATCCTCCTCCTCGTCCTCAATATTCGACACTTCAACCGGAATAGGACGTATCATCACCTCCACTAAACGACGAGGCTGTCTGATAGAACGACATTCAGGCTCTTCAAAAGTTCTCCTTCGTACACTAGAAGTGGTCCTGCGGGAACTACTCAGCTGATCCGGATCCATAATATCTGGACAACAAGTCTCCAAATCACCTCAGAAAGGGTGTGGTAATTTCTTACCTGGAGCTTTTCAAAATGCATTGTTTTGACATACATCTACAGTAGAGTTAAAAATGCATGACTACCCAATACCTACATTTTGGGAAAATTTTTCCATAGCCCCCTTTGTAAATGGGACTATCTACATGCACATAGGCATGACTAGGTGGCTATTCAGTAGCACACCCATACACATGCATATACATCCTACATGCATTATCACATCATAGTAAAAAAATCCGTAAGTGTAGTCTAATTACCAGGATTATTTTGTTTTTCTACCTTTACTCATTTGTCCTCAGATAGGATAAGAAATGATAGTAAAAGGTGCCAATTTGACTGTTTCAAAAGTCAAATTTTTTCACATCATTATGTTCAGCATGGTTTAATACTAACATTTGCTATGTTAAATATTATTTATCAAGTCATATCAGCATGCATATTCACTACTATGTGTCTAAATGCATTTCACATGATAAGTCATTTTCCAACGGATAAAAACTGGAAAAAATATATGCATACGTTACTGTGATGTTGAAGAACGCTTGTACGGTAAGGTATATATGAAAGTTGCCCGAACTTCAGCAGAGATCGAAGAAGAGCTCTCAGATTTCCTTATTGCGCAAGAACTTGTTAATGACTTATGAAAGTAACCATTGGCCTATACATAGCACGGTTGGTCGCAGCTCACCCGCGGCTCCCCGCAGTGTACCGCTGCACTTCTACATGGGTCCCACACCTTGGCTCACTCTAGTTAGAGTTTCAAAGGAGGTCTCATGTCGAAAAGGCCAAATCAGAATAAAATGCTACGCGATTGAGCGGAATAGCCGAAATCTCGGTTTCTTGTCTGGGTCGAGTTAAACTCCCGTCGTCTCAATGGTATTTCTGAATGCCGGGTATACTATACCAATGAACTCAAACTTTCACAGATCATGCTGAGCAATACCCCACAAAGGTCCGATGTCATCATTTGCGTGGTCACAACCCTAAACCTCCCGACGGGGTTTCTGAACTAAAACCATGAAATACTAAACCTCCCCGGCGGGGGTTACAGTGCAAAACCATGAAATACCAAACCTCCCTGACGGGGGTTACAACGCCGAAGTTACAAACTGATAAAGTATCCCCGGCGGGGGTCACAACGTACATCTTTCAAGCATCTACATATCCTCGGCGGGGGTTATAACGCAATGCAACCATTGATACACACATCAATGAAGATCAAGCAACCTTGACGTCATGTCAGCTGATGGCAAGTAAACCCATCAAAGCAACTCATCCACATATCCCCGGCGGGGGTTACAAAGCAATGGTACCATTGACACATACATTAATGAAGGTCAAACAACCTTTATAATGCACCCAGCAGAGATCTATCCAGTGATACACACATCAATGAAGGTCGGGCAACCTTGACGATGACAAACTGTTGGCAGTAACTACGACAGAATGATGAAATATGTTATACACATCCTCTAACAGACAAAGCTTTATCCCCATAGATCTCTTACATACAAGAGGTACCTCTATGGAATATAAGCCAATGTCTAGGATTCAAGACTTTGGCGATAGCCCCAACTTTAACATCCTTGGAGACTTGGATCGCATATCCAAGCCATCACTGATTGTCATCCCAACAGGATTACCTGACAATCATGCATCATACATTTGCATCATGTTACTGCATATAGCATCATGTTTATCTTGCTTGCATTTCAAGTGTCTAGGATTCTTTATCATATCCATGCCTTGCATTGAATGAATATGATAAAGAGGGGCATCTGTAGACACTTGAAATTTTCTGCACGCCTGTTACTAACATTGGAGGAGGGCAGATTCGTCTTTCAGAGATAACCCTGGAAGACAGTTGACATCCATTCCGGATACTACTAGGAAGTTCGCCATAACCCGTAACACAAACCGGGAACATCGGCCCAACCCGAAACATAACCCGAGAACATCGGCCCAACCGGAACATAAACCAGAATGTCATTTTCAATCTCTTTGAGATAACCTCGAGGTATGCAGATCAAAAGATCAGAATAACACCGAGAGACGATTTCTATCTCTACGAATAACACTGTGACATTCAGTTCTAGTCCCAGAAACAACACTGGGAGTAGCGACTCCATCCTTGGCGATAGCCCCAAGGGATGCTTTTGTAGTTCTGGCGATAACTCCGGAATTGTTTATTTCAAACACATGCGATCAGCTTCAAGCTCATACCTCATGCCGAGGCACTCATACCTCAGACCCAAAGCTAACAATGGGCAGACATGCACACCCACAAATGATAGTGAGGCATACAAACAAGCAGTCCAATCTCAGATGTAACCCTGAGCAATGTCTGCTTTCCGCTCAAACCGGCGATAACCCCGGTGAGGAGTCAAAACGTCGTCTTACCGCCTCAATATTTTCTCTCACAAGATGATATCGCGGTATACCAACAAGTAGTCCAATCTCAGATGTAACCTTGAGAAATGTCTACTTTCAACTCAAACCGGCGATAACCCCGGCGAAGAGTCAAAGATCATCTTGGCCCTTCAACACTTGCGTGTCGTCTCAACACTTTATACATACATACATCCAATAATGTCCCACAAGAACCGAGGAGTAACAATTCGGAGTGACTATTATGCGTAGAAGTACTTTGGATAGAATTTGAAGCTTGAAGACCATGGACATAGACCCCTCTTCTTGACTTCGTACAACCTCTAATCCATGACATTGTGTAACTCTCGACACAAGCGGTCCGAAGAAGGTCAGATATACCTCGTTTTGATGCTCGGATTGAAGTTCTGCAAGTTCGAACGAACATTACAGTGCATGAGTGCACGATGCCGAGACGACGGGACTCATGAGGCTCGGATGCACCCTGACCAACCAACCTTAGTAGTACAACCGCGGCTACCACAGGTGTACCTGCGGCCATCCGTCTATAAATATGAGCCTTGGGATCAACTATTTGAAAGAGGGGAAGGAGAGGAAAAGGCGAGGAAGCCCTGTCTATTTTACTCTGTATACACATCTTTTGAGTGTTTCTTCATCTTTAAACACTTGTTTGCTCACATATAGCTATCTTTTATCCGGCGTGAGCTGAGTGTTTATCCATTTAAAGTCATAGAAGTCTATTTTGGCAGCCCACTGTAAGCCTTCTCACATTATATAAAGCCTTCTTCTCATATTAGCACACACTTATATACACATTGAGAGTCGTGTTGTGTGCGTTTGCCTGCATTTGATTCGTGGTTTTCATTTCATGTCAGATATATATACTTATATATGTATATATTTCATATATGGACTAACATTATCGAGTTATGCCTCGATTGAGCCTAGACTTCGGTCTGGAGCGTTTATTGCTTATATATATATATATATATACTTATATATATAATTGTTGTTGGACATATCCGATGAGCCTAGATTTTACATCCGTTGCATTTACTCGCTTATATATATATATATATACTTATATATATATACTTATATATATAATTGTTATCGGACATATCCGATGAGACTGGATTCACATCCGGTGCGTTTATTGCTTATATATATATATATTTGTACATATATATATATATATATATATTTTACATTTCGTCAGTTCGGAGTTTACTTTCGTGGCCTTTTTGCTTTTATTTACATTTCGTCCTACCTGGAGTTTACTTCGTGGCAGTTGATCACTTTTATAACTTTATTTATATTTCGTCCTGCCTGAATTTTACTTCGTGGCAGTTGATCGCTTTTACAGCTTTATTTACATTTCGTCCCAACTAGAGTTTACTTCGTGGTGGTTGATCACGTCCATGTATATATATTTACCGCTTTTATATATTTATATTTTGATCCCCATGAAGTTGCTTTGTGGTGGTTGATCTCATATATATATATATATATATATATATATATATATATATATTTCTGAGTTTTATATATGTAATCGCCATCGCTTTCCATATAAACTGCGCAGATCATGTGAGCCTAGGAATCATGTGATCATGTATTGCCATTGAATCTAGATTTGGTTTCCATGATGGACATTTTTCACCGTGAAGCAACTTTGTACATTATTTATAGTGTCTCGAATTTCCTTGGATGGTCATCATGCCCATGAGGAGTTCTAAGATCGTCAGATATTATTTTTCTAGAATGCTTCGTGATCTCGAAAATAAAAGCAAACAAGCCGAACATTTAATATTAAAATGGAAGTATCAAAGGCCTCAATTGCTATTGAGCACAGGGTTTGAAAAACCTCTTTTACAAAACGTCATTGCTATATCTTTTTTAAAACGAAATTTTTCTATAAATTCAAACCCTATGTATATAGGTGCGAATGAGGTACAATACTACTTCCAAATAATTGCACATTGATTCGTACACACACACACACATACACACACACATTTATATAATAGTTTCTTTGAAAAGTGGCGATAACCGTGGTAACACGGATGTCTGGGGGTGCCTAACACCTTCCCTCTGCATAATCAATCCCCCAGACCCAAAATGAATCTCGGTTTCATAGACCCGTCTAGCAATGTCAAATCACTGGGTCAATGTGCAAACCTTTTCGGTTGTGTTGGTGCAACCAGTCAAATACACCAACTGACGACTTTTAAAGTCAAATCGTCGACATTATACATGTTGGACCTTTTTCACTTGTTTTTTCAAATAAATCTCACATTAACATGAGAACACCAAAGAACAAGTAACGAAAAGGGACACACAAAAATCCCGACGTCGACAACACCCTACCATTTGATTCATCCTATTATTTCGTTGGGTTAGTTTTATTCGTTTAAGTTCAGTTCATTTAATTTAGTTATTTTATTTCATTATTTCGTTTCATTATTCTTGTACTCTATATCCGTACTGGGCATTTGGCTCATGCTGTGTTTTTCTTCCACCAGGTAATCAAAGGGATTAAGTGCAAGTGTGACAAGAGCTCCTTTTTATCCAAATGATTTAGATATACTATGTTTAGGTTATGATTCATTAGTTTGTTTGGAGTTGTAATAATTATTTTAGACTGTGGTTTGAGCCAGTGTGGTATTTATTATGGTTGTCTTGTGATATTTAATCATTATGAGACTATTCTTTTGTGGTTTAGAGCTTTATATTATGATTTCATCAATTTTGGTTGTGTTTTGCGTAATCTCTCTTTATATTTTGGAAATGGGGTGTTACAGAGTTGGTATTGGAGCTTAGGTTCTTTCTTGAAGAAAACCTATTTAGGTTTGACCTGTAAACTATGTGTAGACTTATGGGTTAGGTTTTTGTTTAGTTTGATTTTTCGTTCAACTATCATATCAGTTATATTCTAATCTGTCTCTAATCTATTTTGTTATTTATTTGTTAATTTCATTGTTAGATGGCTCATAGATCCGTTAGAGTTGCTGGGAGGCGAGGTGAGGGTCCACACAAAAGAGTAACCTAATGATCAGATTAATGCTCAATTGGCTACCTCGGTGAATCAGGCTTTACCGCAGTTGGTGGCACAGGTTGTACAGGCAATGCAGCTACCGCAAGAAAATCCTGAACAGGGGAACCCGAGAAATAATGGTACAAATGGAAATAAAAAGAAAGGGAATGCATATGGTCTTGATCAACAGGTGATTCCAATGTATGTATGCGAGACCGCGAATTTTATGAAATGAAAATGGTTAAATTGATAAAGGTTAAAGTTAAGGGTGATATATGAAAATTTTGCAAAGTAAGCAAGTTGTTATAAAATAATCGGTGGTAAAACATGCGTGGTTGCATAGTAGCACACGGTATCGATTATTGATGCTTATTTGAGAAGTTACTCAGGTATACTCAATTATTGCTACAGTAATTGCTGCATCATATCTCTCATATTATTGATTCAATTATTGTCATAGTATCTTCTGTATAATATGTTATATTATTAAATCAATAATTGAGATGACAAAGTTATTCATATTATTAAATTTCAATATTTACAATGTCTGGAAGTTCTGTCAAGGAGAGGTTTGGCCACCTAATTGCGCACCAATAGGGAGAAATCCTTATTGGAAAGCCCCCTCTTTCCTTTGAACAACTTGGTTGTTAAATATTGTGAGTTATAATATTAATGATGAATAAGCTCGTGTTGATTAAAGATGAATTTGATAGTTTCATTATGTTGGGATTATTTGTGTTAGTAGAAATCGACATCTATTTCGATGATAATTGATGTCTAGAGGTTATATTGTTCAATCAGGTATTCGGGACACTTTTCGTGTCAGAGTACTATTGCTGAGTTACTATTCATGAGTTATTATTCATGAGTTACTATTCACTAGTTACTATTCACGGGATACTATTCACCCGAACAAAATATATTTCTTTTCGGTCCAAATCATTTTTGGGTACAATATTATTCCATGAGGAGATGTGCTAATTTTTCAGACCGTTAGTTGAAATTATAATAGTAAATCAATATGGATCGTTGGTTTAAAGTTTTAATAGTGAATCAATATGGATCACTGGTTTAAAGTTTTAATAGTGAATCAGTGTGGACCATTAGTTTAAAGTTTTAATAGTGAATCAGTATGGATCGTTGGTTTAAAGTTTTAATAGTGAATCAGTATGGACCGTTGCTTTAAGTTTTAATATGGACTGTCCGTTTAAAAGTAAATCAATCTGAACCGTTCATGAATTAGTTACTATTCAGTCCATTCTCCTATAAATAGAAGCTCATTCCTTCATTATTTCTTTTAATTCTTTGAAACTCTTGAGAGAGAAATTATAGAGAGAAAGAAGAAGAGAAGTCAGCTACCTTTCTATTCCAGTATACAGCTTTATACTAAGGTAAGGGATATTATTTGTTGTACTCATAAGGGGTATTATTTCTTTCATATTTATGAAGAGAGCTATTATTATTTCATTCCTATTTATTAAGTTGGAATAACCTATCTATGTGAAGTACTGCATACATGGTGAAATTCTTCTATTATTCCATTCCTTATTATTATGTTGGAATAACCTGTCTATGCGAAGTACTGCATACATGGTGAAATTCTTCTATTATTTCATTCCTTATTATTATGTTGGAATAACCTATCTATGCGAAGTACTGCATACATGGTGAAATTCTTCTATTATTCCATTCCTTATTATTATATTGGAATAACCTGTCTATGCGAAGTACTGAATACATGGTGAAATTCTTCTATTATTTCATTCCTTATTATTATGTTGGAATAACTGCATCATGCGCAATCATTGCATACATGGTGAAATTCTTCTATTATTTCATTCTTTATTATTCTGTCGGAATATCCTGTCTGTGCGTTTATGCCGGACCTGGTTCCATTATTTATTATTCTATCGGAATATCCTGCTCGTGCGTTTACTGTTGGACTCGGTTCCATTATTTATTATTCATTGGAATAACACATGCATGCGATTACTATCGCATGCATGGTGAATTCTGTAGTTATTCAATTATTTATTATTCATTGGAATATCACGCTTGCCGGTGCGGATTATGCGACACGGTTCCGTTCTTTATTATTACATTGAGAATAACACATGCATGCGATCTATCGCATGCATGGTGAATTCTTCTGTTATTCTATTCTTTATTATTCTGTTGGAATAACCTGCATATGTGGATTACCACATGCATGTTGAATGATCCTTTATATTCATTTCTTATTAAATTATGGAAATGATCTGTTTATGTTGATTATGATGAGAGTCATAATAAAAGCATTAGATTGATGAAAACCATGGGTATATATAGTATTAGTAAGTGTTGTGATGAGTTATGTTGGTTATTATGTGAAAACATGAAATTTTCTTAGAAATCACAAAGAGTTGAAAATCAGATTTTGGTAAAAATAGAGCATAAAATTCAATTGGCCATATCTCCTATTATATTTCGAATTTTTGGGTGTGGTCAAGTCCTAGAGTTAGATCTATGAGTTTCCTAACTTATCCAAGCAGAATCACTTAAAAAGGATTTACAGATTTTCGTGTGGAATAATTTTAGTAAAGGATGAAAAATCTGGAAATGCTTAAAAAGCTACAGTCTAGAATTTTAAAATGGCATTTTTGGCCACTTAATTTGTGAGAAAAATTCCGGCCTTTTGTGACATGAAATTATATGGTATAAAGAACCTCCTGTCCAAAAATGAGTTCATTCCGACTTAAAATGAGCAAGTTATGACCATTTCAATATTTAGGTTTTTCCGACGAAAAATGCTCTAACCAGAGTTCTATAACTCCGATGACCATGAAATTTAAACTGAAAGCTCACGTTAACATGTGTAAGATCCTGCCAAGATTTGGGAATTTCTGGAGTTAAACTTGAGGTAGCTAATTTCTTAAGGAATTAATTAGAAATTGATTTTTGAAAAATAGTAAATAAATTGTAAAAATCCCGAGAAAAATATATGTTCAATATGGGACTATATCCTGCTAAATCCCAGAAAAGAAATATTTTTGGGACTGATTTGATATTTTTTTCATGAAAATGATCTAGTTATGAGTAAATGAGTTAAATATGTTATGTGATGTAACAAAGTTAGAAAATAGAATTTTATGGCTTGGAAATCCTAATAGGGTATATGCATATTTTTGATAAGGGATTTGATCATTGGTGATGAAATCTTATGAGTATGACATTTTTGAATGATTAAATGCATTATGTGGTAAAGTGTAAACAATTGAAATAAATTGTTTATAAGTTTAAGAAGTGGTTAAAATATTGTTATAATATTAATGATATTAGATTATGAGATTATTAAGTGACTGATAACATTGGGATATTCTTGAATCCTGGATAAATTATATTATAAATATTTAATATTTATCCTTTATCTCATTTGATTGATCCTTTATATCATTGTCATGATCTTCATGCTTGTGTTGTGTTGAAAGTCATCTGTGGCTTACGTGCATAGATGGACTTGGTATGATTATGACCATGGATTATTCGGTATAATCATGATCGTAATGTTACAAATGATGTGGTAAAAGTTATCTTTGGCCCGTAGTGCATAGATGGACTTGGTATGATTATGACCAGGGATTATTCGGTATAATCATAACCGTAATTGAAAACACGAATATCCTTGGCCCGTAGTGCATGGATAATTCGTGGTCGTGATACTATTAAGCCGAGTCTCAGCATTATTGGTTTAAAGTTGTATATCTTTGGCTTGTAGTGCAAAGATGAACTATTGGTTATTGGTTATACAGCTGTATGTCTTTGGCCTGTAGTGCAAAGTTGAATTGTTAATGAATATCTTTGGTTGTATTGCAAAGATTAATTTATTAGTATGATTATGAGCATGAATTTTGATTTGGTATAACCATAATTTTTGATGTTTCAGGTGAAGATAGGTGATGAAAATTATCTTCATCTTGGGTGCGAAGAGGAATTTAGAATCACAATTATGATTATGAGTTATTCATATGATTGTGAACATGAATTGTTGATTGATGTTACAGGGATAAAACATTATTGGTGGACTTTTAACATGAAGGAGATAATAGACCAGATGGTCTATTTGACTCTTCTAATGGATTGCTTGTTCCGCTGCAACTATGGTTGAAAAGTTTTATCATCTATCATATGTTCTAAATCTTTGATTTATTACTGATGAATGCTATTGATAATTTAATTATCTTTAGTCATGATATTCTTTACTAGGCTAGTTGTGCTCACCCTTTTGCTTCACAATTCCTTTCAGGTAATAAGAGTGTATCTGGGTCGAGCGTGGATAATAGGGAAATAGTGAGATGGTCCGAGACTGTTGAAGTTTCTTAATACATTATAAAACGACATGACATGCAATATATAATTGCATTAAGGACCTAAGATGTGCGTGTCGTATGTTATACGTCACTTAATAATTGATTTTGGTGAACAACAATAGGTTAATGAGAACCCAACTTTGGAAGGGTGTTTTGCCACTATCATACAAGATGTCTAATGACATACAATCTAGTATTATCATAAGACAAGGTTGTGCACATCCACTTGCTGAGTATATCTACGAGCACTAACTATATGTTCTTGGAGTATATTTGAAATATAATTCTCACTTGGAGACAACTGAGATAATTATATGTCAAGAGAAGACTCATCATTGGAAGGAACATGATAGTAATCTTTTCATTTTTCTTTGGGGTGTATTGGATCAACCAAGGATAATTCTCTGGGCATATGATATCTATCATAACTTAGATTCATGGCCTCCTATGTACGAAGGTTTCCTTGAGCATTTCCCAAAGATTTTAATTTCTAAAACAGTTATTGACTGTACTTTTATATAAAGTACCTTTGTAAGGTGTTGTGGTCGAGGCACCATGAGAGTTACATAGATTTTGTATTGAAACTCACAGCTTATCTGTTGTCGTACTCTGCATGACAGTTCAACAGTTGTATAAATGAAGTTTGTATTTGATTTTTATGGAGTGATATTTAGCGACTCAGAATGGGTCGTGTGGACCTATTTTGGGGGCGTCATAATTGGTATCAAAGCTTAGGGATATGGTCGCTGGCGGAGATATTAGTCTAGAACTAGGAGGGGAGAGATGAGTAATATACTTCGCTAGGGTGTGACTTACCTAAGCCAAAATTTTTACTTGATAAGTTGACAATTTGTGATATGTCAATTAAATTTTTTTTTAAGGTATATTTTAGAATGATATCTGCAATACAGGAGATGAGCAATGGGAAAATTATGATACAAAGGATATAACTGGGAAGGTACAATCTGAAAAGAAAGCAAGGTATTCTCATATCTACGAACTACCAGGTACGTAAATTTCGAGGGCGAAATTTCATAACGAGGGGAGATTGTGAGACCCCGAATTTTATGAAATGAAAGTAATCAATTTTCTTATAATTATTCTATTTAGTAAATGGTTAAATTGATAAAGGTTAAAGTTAAGGGTGATATGTGAAAATTTTTCAAAGTAAGCAAGTTGTTATAAAATAATCGGTGGTAAAATATGCGTGGTTACATAGTAGCACACAGTATCAATTATTGATGCTTATTTGAGAAGTTACTCAGTTATACTCAATTATTGCCACAGTAATTGCTGCATCATATCTCTCATATTATTGATTCAATTATTGTCACAGTATCTTCTGTATAATATGTTATATTATTAAATCAATAATTGAGATGGCAAAGTTATTCATATTATTAAATTTCAATATTTATAATGTCTAGAAGTTCTGTCAAGGAGAGGTTTGGCACTTAATTGCACGCCAATAGAGAGAAATCCTTAGTGGAAAGCCCCCTCTTTCCTGGGAACAACTTGGTTGTTAAATATTATAAGTTATTGTTAGGTTTGTAATATTCAAGAAAGCAATCAAATTGCATAAAAAGTGCGGAAACGTGTAAAAATCAGAGTTTAAAATTTTTACAAACCATATACCCGGATCACCCTTTATGCACAATTATTAATTAAACGAAAAAGATAACGAATAAGAATCATACCCTTGAAGATCGAGCTTCCTCAGGTACAAGTTCACCTCCAATCCTTTTTCGCGTTCAACTTGAATCCACCGGGTTTGTTCCTTCCTTTGATTAACGTTAGCCACCCAAGTGTTTGGCCTCTAGAGGTGAACCACCAAGGAAGAAGAAGGATTTAAGAAGATGGGTATTTGGCTAAACCCTAGTTTTTCTATCTCTATAGAAAAGGAGCGTACTCTTCAACCATTGGAATTGTTACGTAGTATTGATATCTGTTATAAGACTCCTCTTATAAAGATATCAAGTAACCCTATTAAAATAAGGTATTATTTAATTAAACTATTTTAATTAAATGGGCTCCCTAATCTTATTAGGGATAATTAATTAAGCTCCTTTAATTAATTTTCCCTCCTAATCCTATTAGGAATAAATGAGAGTACTTATATTAAATTAATTCCTAAACTCTTTTAGAAATTAAAATAATAATAATTGTAATAATATTAATAAGACTCCTCTTATTAATTTATATTTAATATTTCTAAAATATTAAATAATAATATTAAGCTATTTAATTTATTCTATCACCATAGATTAAATTAAATATACTTAATATATTATTACGATTATGCCATTAACTTCTTAAATAATTATTCTTCCTTTTATGGTGTGACCCTTTAGGTTCTCTATATTAAACCTAGGTGTGAATAAATCAATTAGAACAATTCTAATCTTATTTAAATAAATAAATTAAACAATTAATTTATTTAAATAAATAATATTTATTCTACAATAGGGATAAGCCTCCCTAGCGATCAACGACTTTCCGGATAATATAGATTTCAACATTAATCATAAAAGAACCTTTGAGTAAATAGTTACCGCATAATTCAATCCTTCCACCATACAATTTCCCAATTAAATATAAGACATGGAATTATTGTCAAGTCTTATTTTATTTAATTATATGTATTTCGACTCTTAAATGCACAACTCAAATAATGCAAATTAGAAACTCCTTTCTAATTTCATTCGCCCGCCAAGGACTACTGGGTTGTCATTTATCGAATCACATAGGACATTTTCTTCTTTTATTAAAAGTGGTAGATTCTTTATCGATCATATATTATCTCCATGTACAACTTGTTATACCCAAGCATACCCTTTGATATACCCTAAGGGTCTTAAGGAATAAGTCAAAGTATAACTCATCATACACAAGATACTATGATGATCTCAAGTCCAAGGATCACTTGTACTACTATCACTACAGAATTCCTATTGACAAAAGTAAAACTCCATTAGGTATTCCTTAGCGAGCCAACGTTCAATGAACTTATTCTCTAATAAGCACCTACATACTTGCTTTTTTAGTGGTTCCACACACAAATGATCATGAGATATATCATCCTCATCCAATGAAAGTTAACGTACGATGTACCAATCTATCCGGATTCACTAATCCCCAATTTAGTAATCCAATGATTGGGAACTATTTTAGTTTTAAGCTTTCTAAGAATTTAGATCTCATTAGAATGATCATCATCATTATTCTAAAAGCATAGCTTAAAACTATGGGTTTATCACATATTATAAAACAAAGATCATGTAGATAATTAAAAGCCTTTAATAAATTAATACTTTTATTAATAAATGAATAAGATTGTTACAAAGTATATGCTTTATCATCAAACATGATTGGCTTTGTGTGCATACTACTTTCAATCTCCCACTTGCACTAAAGCCAATCGTCATGGTATCTCATACTCTTCTTCTCTAAGTGACGATTATCCTGCGCCGTTGGATAAGCTTTTAGTTAATGGATATGTAATGTTGTTCATGAGAGTCCACTATCTCTATAGTGATTTCCCATCTTTCAATGATTCTAATAATCAAATGAAAGTGCCACAACACATGTTTAGATCTAAGATGAGACTTAGAACTATTCCTAGTTTCAGTAATGAACTTTAATCCAAACAATCAACTTGCATAGTTTCATTTATAGCTATATACTTTGTCTTTATCACTAAACTAGCAACTCTTTCATTGTTTGGAACCTTTCCAATTCATCGCACCTTCGTTCAAGATAACGCTTTACCTTAAAGTGGATTTTTTCGTCATCTTGGTTTGTCGGAAAAATTTGAGTCTCAGTAAAAGCCCTCTAGTTTTAATTCGCACCCACCATGTATGCTCACATCCTTAGTGCTTGTTAAGAACTTTAAGATGTTTTCATTGTCTTACAAATGATCTTCTCGAATATGACCGATCAACATTAGATCTTGTATATTTCATTGCATACATGATAGTCACTCATGCGATCTCTCTTTTTCGGAGTGCGTGGGGACTATAAAGAGAAATACACTCCATAGCTCATCAACATGAGACATCTCTTGGAGTTTGCCATGCTAAACGACTTTAGCATCAAATGAATATACGTTCCTTGGGTTAAGTTGAGCATCTTTTTAAATCTATCTATATAGATTTGCATCCCCAATAACGATACTCTTCCCAAATCATTCATGAAGGAATGTTTAGACAACTTTATCTTTACTGATTGTAGCATTGGTATGTAATTCCTCATCCGTAGTATATCAACATATAATACTAGAAATTTCAAGACGCTCCCACTGACCCTTTTGTACACACTAGAACTCTTACCTCATCATATGTAACTCTGGATCATCATCTTCTATGATGCGTATCTCATCATCATCATCCATGATGAATCCATACCTCCTAGGTATCTTCAAAGATTATTTTGATTTACGATTCAGTTGTGGTACAATAGGTCTATCTACAGGTTCCTCTTATTTGACTTATAGTGTTTTGTGGTTCTTGAACTCTTCAAGATCTATTATCCTCCCACTAGCCCCTTATCTTAACATACTTAAGATTAGGAATCCTCCTTGTCCATAACTTTTATGGAGTCTTGGGGCTGGATTTTGAGGTTACCTTTTCGTAGATACGTACCATTTCTAGGACATGATCCTGAAGGATCTTTGGAATGTCGGTAAAATAATTATGGACCGTACCATGTCCAACAAGGTACGATTTTTCCTTTCAGATACATCAATCAATTATTACGTATCAGGAGGCGTCCATTATGAGAAAACCATTTGAGATGATCTAGAAACTTATTGCTTAAATATTTATTCCTTGATCTAATCAAAGAATCTTAATACTTTGTCAATTTGTTTCACTTATGAATTCTTTGAACTTTTCAAATAATTCACACTTGTATTTCATCAAATACATAGATTCTTTGAACGATTATCTCCTTTTCATATACTAGTTTGTTCAATTTGCAAAATTATTTTCACGTAAGTCAAGTATACAAAATCCATTAAGTAATATTTCAGTTCTTTACAAAACATTATTATTATAAATAGAACAACAATTGTTCTTAATTATAATATCAAATTTCATTGTCCAACAACAAAATGAAAATAATGTTTCCAACGAGAACTGGAATACAATAACAACTTATTGACTTAATAGATTTGCCCGTATAAACTATAAGTTTCTATGGCTAATGCAGCAACCTTTGCTTCATTTCCCACACATAGGATTACTTATATTTGTTTATCTTTTTACTTCTGCTTGGTCTCTTCATAAATCTATATTTATGATAACCAAAGTCGGTATCCAATACCCAAGTAGAACCTTGACTTAAAGAAAAATTTATTTCAATTATGAACAAAATCGATTAGAATCGAAACTTCACTAAGCTTCTTTGGTTAGCCTCGCAAGATGCTTCTCAGCTTTCTTTCCAAAGGTTCTAGGCTTATTGCGGTGGAAGCAAACTCCTTTGCTATCCGTATCGCTTTTGCTCTTATTATCCTTTGTTTACGCCTCATCTATTTACCTTCTTTGAATCGTTCTTCTTTTCGGAAGATCCTTTGGCCCCTACCAAGAAGACTTGATCTTTCTTGGTTGAAAGTGACTCTCAACATTTTTCAATATGTTAAGCAAATCATGAGGTCGATATCTAGCTTATTCATATGAAAATTCACAACAATTGTGAAAGGAGTAGGGAGTGAGTGCAAGATCAAATCTTGGCTCAACTCTCCATCCATGACAAAACTCGTTGTCCTAATTGATCAATCAAATTGATAATGTTAAGGACTTTTATCCGCATCTTGTAGTGTCATCGGTCATTCTAGATCGGAAGAGCTCCTTAGATATCTCGATATCTATCGGCCCTACTTTCCTCACCATCAACTACTTGATGTGTAGGAATATAGTAGGAGCATCCATAGTTTCATGTCGACGTCAAGCTCGTTACTCATAGATGCGAGCATGATGCATTGAGCCAATCGTGCATCATCTTGCCACTTTCTAAAAGTAGCAATGTCTTCCTCGGAGGCATTATGCGCAACCATTGCTTGAGGATAGGCGTATTATAAGGACATAAGATAACTTTTCGACCATGAGAACTATTCTCAATTCCTTAACCAATCCGTTTAATACGGTTTGGTTAAATAACATCTAATATGTTTCGCAGTTGATAGTAATTTAGACATTGTAAAATTTCGTAAATGAATTTGTAATTAACAACATTTTAACATACATTCTTTTATTAATTACCAAAATAATTTAGGTCTTGTTTTAAATTGGTATCTCCCACTATTTTCTTCAAACTATATTACCTCACTTATATAGTTCGCAAAATCTAATTAAAGATTTGCTAGTGAGAATAAGGATCCCATTTCAAATGTATATAGCCTTGTGGTGACACAACAAACTATATATATAAATAAATAGGTAGACAACTTTTGTCAATTACATCAACTACGCAACTCCTTTTCTTTTGCCTCTTAGATTATTTTGATCAAGTGGTGGCACATCAAGAATCAAAATTATCCAAGTTAAGTCCGACCTAGCACTCCATATATTCAAAAAGAAAAATATCATCCTTGTGGTGACACAACAAAACAATATTGTTCAATTTTCTTTATAAGCATCAAATGTGATAAATTAACATCTTAAATACTTAATACTTGCCTTGTGGTGACACAACAAACTCATATTAAATATTTAATACTCTATTAATTTTATCATGCTAGAAGGCTTAACGTTCGATATTCCAAATATCTTTGAATGCTTAGGACTTAATATAAAATTGAGGGTTTGTTATTAATTTGTCTCATCTTGTTTAGCGCATGCATGCATTATATATATATAAAATACGCACATATATTAATGAACATGCAAGCATGTTTGCATAATATATAATATATATAGTATAAGCATGCACATATAGAATACTATATTCTACTCCTGACCGATTATGGACTTTTATTCTAGTTTGGTTCACTAGAGCCACCAAGTGAACCAAAAGGTCAAATCCTAGGGGTGCAAGAATTAATATTTAAATATAACTATTACATTTAAACTCGGGCTCCATTACAAACGGGTCTTCATGCGCTCCTTGATCTTTTATCTCTAATTCTTCAAAAATTAATTCTAACTATTCCTATTACATAACTATTTTAAAATAAATAGAAACCTTGATCAGTAGTCAAGGGAAGTACATAGGAGGGAGATAGAATTTACATTCAGAAAAATTAGAGAAGACGAGGTACGCAGACTCCATTTAATAAAACCCATACATTCATGCATCCAACTAAAATAAAATCCAATCACATTGGTCAATTGTCCATAATCAATCTCATTTATTATCATACATATCACCATATGCATCAATACATAACATTCATCTGATGAATAATAAACATTCAATATATATATTGATATCATTTAATGGGCAAATTTAGTTAGTATAAAATCTATTTTTGAATCAAAATAAACTCCTTTATTTTAATCCAAATTTAAATCAAAATAAAACTATTTTATTTTAATTTATCCAATTTTGAATAAAATAAACTATTTTATTTTAATCAAAATCTTTAATCAAAATAAACTCCTTTATTTTAATTAATTATGGAATCCAATTCCATGTAAAAAAAACTTTTATTAAAGGAAACACGGATTATCTTTCCTATTCACAAATAAACCTTTTTATTTTGAATAATATGAAATCTTATTCCATATTTAAATAAACTCCTTTATTTAAGGAAAGATGGATTCACTTTCCTATTCACAAATAAACTCCTTTATTTTGAATAATATGAAATCTTATTTCATATCAAAATAAACTCCTTTATTTAAGGAAACATGAAATCCAATTTCAACTCCAATTAGTTATCATGGAATCCAATTCCAACTCTAATTAGTTAGCATGAAATTTAATTTTAAGATTAAAATAAACTCTTTTATTTTAATATTAAAATAAATCTTTATTTTAAAATTAAAATAAACTTTTTATTTTAATTATAAAATAAATGAAAATATATAATAATAATAATAATAATAATAATCGAATATTATAATATATATATATATATATCCGAATGTTTTAAAAAAAAAATCACGTGATAACCATTAATCACTTGGAGGTTGTCCCTTGAATTTCCGTGCAACATATATCTCAAAAAAAATATATGCATGCTCCTGCCGAATCCACGTGACCATGAATCACTTGAGTTTCCTTGTAAGTTTGAAACATGTAAGCTAGATTATAAATATATACACTATTATATAATCTAGCTTTCCTGATCCTGGCCACTAACGAAAAATATATATATGATATATCATCTGTTCATCCTTGTTCGCGAGAATCGAGATGTAACAATAAAAGAGCACCCACGGATGTATTAAAAAAAAAATGTTCTCCGAAAACATTTTTCGGCAATATTTTTTTTTTAAATAAATTTTATACAATAAAACTATGCCCAATTAAATTATTCTAAACACATCAATATACATATCAAATCAAAACAATTAATAATTCGCATAAAGGTTTGGCTCTGATGCCACTGTTAGGTTTGTAATATTCAAGAACGCAATCAAATTGCATAAAAAGTGCGAAAACGTGTAAAAATCAGAGTTTAAAATTTTTACAAACCATATACCCGGATCACCCTTTATGCACAATTATTAATTAAACGAAAAAGATAACGAATAAGAATCATACCCTTGAAGATTGAGCTTCCTCAGGTACAAGTTCACCTCCAATCCTTTTTCGCGTTCAACTTGAATCCACCGGGTTTGTTCCTTCCTTTGATCAACGTTAGCCACCCAAGTGTTTGGCCTCTAGAGGTGATCCACCAAGGAAGAAGAAGGATTTAAGAAGATGGGTATTTGGCTAAACCCTAGTATTTCTATCTCTATAGAAAAGGAGCATACTCTCCAACCATTGGAATTGTTACGTAGTATTGATATCTGTTATAAGACTCCTCTTATAAAGATATCAAGTAACCCTATTAAAATAATGTATTATTTAATTAAATGGGCTCCCTAATCTTATTAGGGATAATTAATTAAACTGCTTTAATTAATTTTCCCTCCTAATCCTATTAGGAATAAATGAGAGTACTTATATTAAATTAATTCCTAAACTCTTTTAGAAATTAAAATAATAATAATTGTAATAATATTAATAAGACTCCTCTTATTAATTTATATTTAATATTTCTAAAATATTAAATAATAATATTAAGCTATTTAATTTATTCTATCACCATAGATTAAATTAAATATACTTAATATATTATTACGATTATGCCATTAACTTCTTAAATAATTATTCTTCCTTTTATGGTGTGACCCTTTAGGTTCTCCATATTAAACCCAAGGGTGTGAATAAATCAATTAGAATAATTTAATCTTATTTAAATAAATAAATTAAACAATTAATTTATTTAAATAAATAATATTTATTCTACAATAGGGATAAGCCTCCCCAGCGATCAACGACTTTCCAGATAATATAGATTTCAACATTAATCATAAAAGAACCTTTGAGTAAATAGTTACCGATGTAATTCAATCCTTCCACATTACAATGTCCCAATTAAATATAAGATATGGAATTCTTCGTCAAGTCTTATTTTATTTAATTATATGTATTTTGACTCTTAAATGCACAACTCAAATAAATACAAATTAGAAACTCCTTTCTAATTTCATTTCGCCGCCAAGAGGACTACTTGGGTTATCATTTATCGAATCACATAGGACATTTCTCTTCTTTTATTAAAAGTGGTAGATTCTTTATTGATCATATATTATCTCCATGTACAACTTGTTATACCCAAGCATACCCTTTGATATACCCTAAGGGTCTTAAGGAATAAGTCAAAGTATAACTCATCATACACAAGATACTATGATGATCTCAAGTCCAAGGATCACTAGTACTACTATCACTACAGGAATTCCTATTGACAGGCAAGTAAAACTCCATTAGGTATTCCTTAGCGAGCCACGTTCAGTGAACTTATTCTCTAATAAGCACCTACATACTTGCTTTAGTGTCTCCACACAAATGATCATGAGATATATCATCCTCATCCAATGAGCAAGCAACGTATGTACCAATCTATCCGGATTCACTAATCCCCAATTTAGTAATCCAATGATTGGGAACTATTTTAGTTTTAAGCTTTCTAAGAATTTAGATCTCATTAGAATGATCATCATCATTATTCTAAAAGCATAGCTTAAAACTATGGGTTTATCACATATTATAAAACAGCATCATGTAGATAATTAAAAGCCTTTAATAAATTAATACTTTTTATTAATAAATGAATAAGATTGTTACAAAGTATATGCTTTATCATCAAACATGATTGGCTTGTGTGCATACTACTTTCAGTTATAATATTAATGATGAATAAGCTCGTGTTGATTAAAGATGAATTTGATAGTTTCATTGTGTTAGGATTATTTGTGTTAGTAGAAATCGACATATATTCCGATGATAATTGATGTCTGGAGGTTATATTATTCAATCGGGTATTCGGGACACTTTTCATTTTTGAGTACTATTCATGAGTTACTATTCAGAGGATACTATTCACCCGAACAACATATATATCTTTTCGGTCCAAATCATTTTTGGGTACAATATTATTCCATTAGATGATGTGCTAATTTTTCAGACCGTTGGTTGAAATTATAATAGTAAATCAATATGGATCGTTGATTTAAAGTTTTAATAGTGAATCAATATGGATCGCTGGTTTAAAGTTTTAATAGTGAATCAGTATGGACCGTTGGTTTAAAGTTTTAATAGTGAATCAGTATGGACCGTTGCTTTAAGTTTTAATATGGACCGTCCGTTTAAAAGTAAATCAATTTGAACCGTTCATGAATTAGTTACTATTCAGTCCATTCTCCTATAAATAGAAGCCCATTCCTTCATTATTTCTTACGAATTCACTGAAACTCTTGTGAGAGAAATTATAGAGAGAAAGAAAAAGAGAAGTCAGCTACCTTTCTATTCCAATATCCAGCTTTATTCTAAAGTAAGGGATATTATTTTTTATACTCATAAGGGGAATTATTTCTTTCGTATTTATGAAGAGAGCTATTGTTATTTCATTCCTTATTATTATGTTGGAATAACCTATCTATGTGAAGTACTGCATACATGGTGAAATTCTTCTATTATTCCATTCCTTATTATTATGTTGGAATAACCTATCTATGCGAAGTACTGCATACATGGTGAAATTCTTCTATTATTTCATTCCTTATTATTATGTTGGAATAACCTATCTATGCGAAGTACTGCATACATTGTGAAATTCTTCTATTATTCCATTCATTATTATTATGTTGGAATAACCTGTCTATGCGAAGTACTGAATACATGGTGAAATTCTTCTATTATTTCATTCCTTATTATTATGTTGGAATATCCCGCTACATCATGCAAGTAATCGCATACATGGTGAAATTCTTCTATTATTTCATTCTTTATTATTCTCATTTAATATCAAAATGCATGCGTTTACCTGGACCGACGGGTTCCATTATTTATTATTTCGTCGGAATATCCACTTTGCATGCGCTTACTGTGGGATTCGGGTTCCATTATTTATTATTCTATTAGAATAACTCGTCTGTAAGTGTCTATCGCATTTATGGTGAATTGTTGTTATTCCATTATTTATTATTCTATTGGAATATCTCGCCGGTTGCGGATTACGCCTGACCTGGTTCCCTCTTTATTATTTCGTTGAGAATAACTTGTCTGTGCGATCTATCGCATGCATGGTGAATTCTTCTGTTATTCTATTCTTTATTATTCTATTGGAATAACCTGTATATGTGGATTACCACATGCATGGTGAATGATCCTTTATATTCATTTCTTATTAAATTGTGAAAATGATCTATTTACGTTGATTATGATGAGAGTCATAATAAAAGCATTAGATTGATGAAAATCATAGGTATATGTAGTATTATTAAGTGTTGTGATGAGTTATGTTGGTTATTATGTGAAAACATGAAATTTTCTTAGAAATCACAAAGAGTTGAAAATCAGATTTTGGTAAAAATGGAGCATGAAATTCAATTGGCCATATTTCCTATTATATTTCAAATTTCTGAGCGTGGTCAAGTCCTAGAGTTAGATCTATGAGTTTCCTAACTTATCCAAGTGGAATCACTTAAAAAGGATTTACATATTTTCGTGTGGAATGATTTTAGTAAAGGATGAAAAATCTAGAAATGCTTAAAAAACTACTGTCTAGAATTTTTAAAGGGCATTTTCGACCACTTAATTTGTGAGAAAAATTCCGTCCTTTTGGGACATGAAAGTATATGGTATAAAGAACCTCCTGTCCAATAATGAGCTCATTTCGACTTAAAATGAGCAAGTTATTACCATTTCAATATTTAGGTTTTTCCAACAAAAAATGCTATAACCGGAGTTCTATAACTCCGATGACCATGAAATTTAAACTGGAAGCTCACGTTAACATGTGTAAGATCCTGCCATGATTTGGGATTTTTTGGAGTTAAACTTGAGGTAGCTAATTTCTTAAGGAATTAATTAGAAATTGATTTTTGAAAAATAGTAAATAAATTGTAAAAATCCCGAGAAAAATATATGTTCAATATGGGACTATATTCTGCTAAATCCCAGAAAAGACATATTTTTGGCACTGATTTGGTATTTATTTCATGAATGATCTAGTTATGAGTAAATGAGTTAAATATGTTATGTGAAGTAACAAAGTTAGAAAATAGAATTTTATGGCTTGGGAATCCTATATGCATAATTTTGACAAGGGATTTGATCATTGGTGATGAAATCTTATGAGTATGACATTTTTGAATGATTAAATGCATTATGTGGTAAAGTGTAAACAATTGAAATAAATTGTTTATATGTTTAAGAAGTGGTTAAAATATTGTTATAATATTAATGATATTAGATTATGAGATTATAAAGTGATTGATAACATTAGGATATTCTTGAATCCTAGATAAATTATATTATAAATATTTAATATTTATCATTTATCTCATTTGATTGATCCTTTATATCATTGTCATGATCTTCATGCTTATGTTGTGTTGAAAGTCATCTGTGGCTTACGTGCATAGATGGACTTGGTATGATTATGACCAGGGATTATTCGGTATAATTATGAGCGTAATGTTACAAATGATGTGATAAAAGTCATCTTTGGCCCGTAGTGCATAGATGGACTTGGTATGATTATGACCAGGGATTATTCGGTATAATCATAACCGTAATTGAAAACACGAATATCCTTGGCCCGTAGTGCATGAATAATTCGTGGTCGTGATACTATTAAGCTGAGTCTCAACATTATTGGTTTAAAGTTGTATAGCTTTGGCTTGTAGTGCAAAGATGAACTAGTGGTTATTGGTTATACAGTTGTATGTCTTTGGCCTGTAGTGCAAAGATGAATTGTTAATGAATATCTTTGGTTGTATTGCAAAGATTAATTTATTAGTATGATTATGAGCATGAATTTTGATTTGGTATAACCATAATTTTTGATGTTTCAGGTGAAGATAGGTGATGAAAATTATCTTCATCCTGGGTGCGAAGCGGAATTTAGAATCACAATTATGATTATAAGTTATTCATATGATTGTGAACAGGAATTGTTGATTGATGTTACATTGATAAAACATTATTGGTGGACTTTTAACATGAAGGAGATAATAGACCTGATGGTCTATTTGACTCTTCTAATGGATTGCTCGTTCCGCTGCAACTATAGTTGAAAAGTTTTATCATCTATCATATGTTCTAAATCTTTGATTTATTACTGATTAATGCTATTGATAATTTAATTATCTTTAGTCATGATATTCTTTACTGGGCTAGTTGTGCTTACCCTTTTGCTTCACAATTCCTTTCAGGTAATAAGAGTGTAGCTGGGTCGAGCGGGGATAATAGGGAAATAGTGAGATGGTCCGAGACTGTTGAAGTTTCTCAATACATTATAAAACGACATGACATGCAATATATAATTGAATTGAGGACCTAAGATGTGTGTGTCGTATGTTATACGTCACTTAATAATTGATTTTGGTGAACAACAATAGGTTGATGAGAACCCAACTTTGGAAGGGTGTTTTGCCACTATCATACAAGATGTCTAATGACATACAATCTCGTGTTATCATAAGACAGGGTTGTGCACATCCACTTGCTGAGTATATCTACGAGCACTACCTATATGATCTTGGAGTATATTTGAAATATAATTCTCACTTGGAGACAACTGAGATAATTATATGTCAAGAGAAGACTCATCATTGGAAGGAACATGATAGTAATCTTCTCGTTTTTCTTTGGGGTCTATTGGATCAACCAAGGACAATTCTCTAGGCATATGATATCTATCATAACTTTGATTCATGGCCTCCTATGTACGAAGGTTTCCTTGAGCATTTCGCAAAGATTTTAATTTCTAAAACAGTTATTGACTGTACTTATATGTAAAGTACCTTTGTAAGGTGTTGTGGTCGAGGCACCATAGAGAGTTACATAGATTTTGTATTGAAACTCACGACTTATCTGGTTGTCGTACTACGCACTGTCACGATTCAACAATTCATATAAATGAAGTTTGTATTTGATTTTTATGGAGTGATATCTGGCGACTCGGAATGGGTCGTGTGGACCTATTTTGGGGGCGTCACAATTGGTATCAAAGCTTAGAGATATGGTCGCTGGCGGAGATATTAGTCTAGAACTAGGAGGGGAGAGACGAGTAATATACTTCGCTAGGGTGTGACTTACCTAAGCCGAAATTTTTACTTGATAAGTTGACAATTTGTGATATGTCAATTAACCTTTGTTTTGAAGGTATATTTTAGAATGATATCTGAAATACAGGAGATGAGCAATGGGAAAATTATGATACAGAGGATATAACCGGGAAGGTACAATCCGAAAAGAAAGCAAGGTATTCTCATCTCTTTGAACTACCAGGTACGTAAATTTCGAGTGCGAAATTTCATAAGAAGGGGAGATTGTGAGACCCCAAATTTTATGAAATGAATGTAATCAAATATTCCTAGTTATAATCATTCGTTACATTACGGTCATGATTATACCACATCATTCATTACATTACGGTCATGATTATACCGAATAATCCCTAGTCATAATCATACCAAGTCCATTTATGCACGTAAGCCAAAGATGAGTTTCATCACAATATAAGCATGAGGATGATGACAATGATATACGCATTAATCAAACGAAAATAAGGATAAATATTAAAGACATTAAATTTATCCAAATATTATCAATCACTTAATAAACTCATCATCTAATATTATTAATATTATAACAATATTTTAATCACTTCTTAAACTTATAAACATTTTATTTCAATTATTTACACTTTACCAAATAATGCATTTAATCATTCAAAAATTCCATACTCATAAGATTTCATCACCAATGATCGAATCCCTTATCAAAAATCTGCATATACCCTATATAGGATTCCCAAGCCATAAAATCCTATTTTTCAATTTTGTTACTTCACATAACATATTTAATTCATTTACTTATAACTAGTTCATTTTCATGAAAAATACCAAATCAGTCCCAAAAATATTTCTTTTCTGAGATTTAGTAGAATATAGTCCCATATTGAACATATATTTTTCTCGGAATTTTTAAAATTCATTTACTATTTTTCATATGGCCAAAACTGCTGAATATTTAGACATTTATCATAAATTGTACTTTTGTCCAAAAATTCTGAAATTTACAGGGTATACTCCTGTTATATACATGTACTCCCAATAAATATTTTACCAATTTTGGAGTTAACCACATAGAGTTATAAGGGTTTACTTTTAAAATAGTCTTTTCCCATAAAATCCATAACTCTTAATCTATACATCCAAAAATCGCCATTTTTGGACACAATCTAGAAAACTCATCAAATTATCATTTCAAATATTTCCAAAATTTTTGAGGTTTAGAAAAATTACAAAACTGCCCCTGGCAGAAACCCCTTTTGAATGAAAATACTATTCATATGAATGCAAAGGATCATTCAACATGCATGCGGTAATCCACATAGACAGGTTATTCCAATGAATAATAAAGAATGGAATATGTAAGAATTCACCATGCATGCGATAGATCATATGTACATGTTATTCTCAGCGAGAATAATAAAGAATGGAACCAGTCACGTAAACCAGATAGTAGACAAGATATTCCAATGTAATAATAAAGAATGGAACCAAGTTATGCGTAAACCGCATATCTGAGGATATTCCACGAATAATAAAGAATGGAATAACAACAGAATTCACAGTACGCGATAGACAAAGACACAGATAAAAGTTATTCCAATGAATAATAAAGAATGGAATAATAGAAGAATTTCAACATGTATGCAGTACTTCGTATAGACAGGTTATTCCAACATAATAATAAGAAATGGAATAACAATAGCTCTCTTCATGAATACAAAAGAAATAATACCCCTTACCTTAGAATAAAGTTGGATACTAGAATAGAGAGGTAGCAGACTTATCTTCTTCTTTCTCTCTATAATTTCCATCTATAATAATTACTCTATAGCTTTAGTGAATTGGTGAGAAATGATGGAAGAATGAGCTTCTATTTATAGGAAAATATAGTTTCGATAATTGCACATTTTGGGGCTCGAAATGTTACAGTACAATACCTCTAACTTTTATTTTAGTTTTAATTTAGTCCTGCAAGTATTATCAAACTTGCGCCACCTCCCCTAATAGTAAATAATGTGAATCAATAGTAAATCATGTGAATCAATAGTTCTAGACATGTGAAAATATGAATTACAGTATAGTACCTCAATCTATACCTCTATTTTTAACTTAGTCATGCAAGTATTATCAATCTTGCACCAACTCCCCTAATAGTACATGAATGCGATTCAATAGTACACACATGTGAACAAATAGTTATATAAGCATGTGAATTAGTAGCAATTAATTGCTCATTTATCCGATTAATTACCCGATTTATCAATATAACCCCCAGACATTAATTATCATCGGAATAGATGTCGATTTCCACTAACACTAATAATCCCAACACAACGGAACTATCAAATTCTTCTTTAATCAACACGAACTTATTCATCATTAATATTATAACTCACAATATTTAACAACCAGGTCGTTCCCTGGAAAGAGGGGGCTTTCCGATAAGGATTTCTCCTTATTGGCGCGCAATTAGATGACCAAACCTCTCCTTGACAGAACTTCTAGACATTGTAAATATTGCAATTTAATAATATGAATAAAATATGAGATATATGATGCAGATGATACTGTGACAATAATTGATTCAATAATATGAGATATATGATGCAACAATTACTGTAGCAATAATTGAGTCTAACTGAGTGACTTCTTATGTAAGCATCAATAATCAATACCGTGTCTTTAATAAAGAACCACGCGTAGACATCGTACTTTTTTACTACCGGGTAGTTCAACAGTTTAACGGTAACACTTTCGTAGTTATTTTTATAAAATGATAATTATGTCGTTTTCTAACTACGACAATACTTACATTGTGGGGTCCACTAATGATTGTGCCGTTAAATGACGGATATTCCTCGACAAAAAGAATATTCCCCGACCAAACGAATATTTTATAACAACTTGCATACTTTGCAAAATTTATAAATATTACCCACAACTATAACATTATATCAAATCCACACCATAATATTCAAAAAAAATATTTCGAGAAATTTAAATCTTTATTCATAAAATTTGGGGTCTCACAATATTCCCTCCTTATGAAATTTCGCCCTTAAAATTTACATACCTTGCTTTGTATTCGGATTATACCTTCCTGGTTATTTCCTCTGTAGCATGATTTCATCTCCTGTATTTAAGATATCATTCTAGAATACATCTTCAAAACAAAGGTTAATTGACATGTCACATTTTATCCCTATATTTTGACCGACCATTTAAATAACAAATAAACTTAAGTAGGTCATACTAGCGAAGGATTTATCCATCTCACCCCTCCTAGTTCTAGTCTCACACCTCAGCCAGGGATCATATCCCTAAGCTTTGATACCAACTATGATGCCCCCAAAATAGGTATACATCACCCATCTTAAGTCGCCAAATACATGGTACAAAATTCAAATATAACTTAATTATACAACAGTCGTGTAAAATATGACAAAACATAATCTAAGAGTTTTAATAAGAATATTGTCATCTAGACAATATCCACACTCAATGGAGTCCTCATTATATTTATTGTCACGCTATTTAACGGAATAGTGAGGACTACTAATGCTATCATCTGGACCGTCACTCTGTTCCCCGACTAGTCCCGGCTACGTTCTCATTTCCTGAAGAGAACAGTGAAAGAAAGGGTGAGCTCAACTAGCCCAGCAAGAAATATTATGACTAAGATAATGCAGAATAAATTATCATTAGTCTTCAACAATGTTAAACCGATAAAATACAATAGACATCAAGTTTAAGCTGCAATGAATAAGCAATCCATTATAAGAGTCAAGTAGAGCATAATATCTACTATCTTCTATGATTTAAAATGTTTTCATCAATTTTTATCGCCGAGACTCATCTTAATAAATAAACCACATCATCGAATCATCCCACGCATTACTGGGCCAAGGATATTCATTAAATCATCAATGGTCATGACTATACTTAGAATAATCCATGGTCATAATCATACCAAAAACTGTCCATCAATGCACTACCGGCCAATAAGGACTTTTACCACATCATTCGTTACATTACGGTCATGATTATACCGAATAATCCTTGGTCATAATCATACCAAGTCCATCTATGCACGTAAG
Source organism: Panax quinquefolius (assembly GCA_020205615.1). Taxonomy (NCBI): domain Eukaryota; kingdom Viridiplantae; phylum Streptophyta; class Magnoliopsida; order Apiales; family Araliaceae; genus Panax; species Panax quinquefolius. The sequence goes on along the minus strand of CM035163.1, from coordinate 43,105,114 downwards.
CTAAAGATGACTTTCATCACAATATAAGCATGAGGATGATGACAATGATATACGCATTAATCAAACGAAAACAAGGATAAATATTAAAGACTTTAAATTTATCCAAATATTATCAATCACTTAATAAACTCATCATCTAATATTATTAATATTATAACAATATTTTAATCACTTCTTAAACTTATAAACAATTTATTTCAATTGTTTACACTTTACCAAATAATGCATTTAATCATTCAAAAATGCCATACTCGTAAGATTTCATCACCAATGATCGAATCCCTCATCAAAAATCTACATATACCCTATATAGGATTCCCAAGCCATAAAATCCTATTTTCTAATTTTGTTACTTCACATAACATATTTAATTCATTTACTCATAACTAGTTCATTTTCATGAAAAATACCAAATCAGTCCCAAAAATATTTCCTTTCTGGGATTTAGCAGAATATAGTCCTATATTGAACATATATTTTTCTCAGAATTTTTAAAATTCATTTACTATTTTTCATATGGCCAAAACTGCTGAATATTTAGACATTTATCATAAATTGTACTTTTGTCCAAAAATTTCAAAATTTACAGGGTATACTCCTGTTATATACATATACTCCCAATAAAAATTTCACCAATTTTTGAGTTAACCACATAGAGTTATAAGGGTTTACTTTTAAAATAGTCTTTTCCCATAAAATCCATAACTCTTAATCTATACATCCAAAAAATGCCATTTTTGGACACAATCTAGAAAACTCATCAAATTATCATTTCAAATTTTTCCGAAATTTTTAGGGTCGGAAAAATTATGAAAGCGCCTCTAGCGTAAACCCCTTTTGAATGAAAATATTATTCATATGAATACAAAGGATCATTCACCATGCATGCGGTAATCCACATAGACAAAGTTATTCCAAATGAATAATAAAGAATGGAATAACTGAAGAATTCACCATCCATGCGATAGACCACACGTAGACATGTTATTCTAAAATGAATAATAAAGAATGGAACCAGTCAAATGCGTAAACCGCATGCAGACGCAGGATATTCCAATGTAATAATAAAGAATGGAACTAGGTCGTAAGTAAACCGTATGCATGTGATATTCCAACAAAATAATAAAGAATGGAACCAGGTCATGCTTAAACCTTATGCATATGATATATTCAATGAGAATAATAAATAATGGAATAACAATAGAATTCACTGTGCATGTGATGTGATCAGGCCATGCAAAAGGTTATTCCAACAGAATAATAAAGAATGGAATAATAGAAGAATTTCAACATGTATGCAGTACTTCGCATAGACAGGTTATTCCAACATAATAATAAGGAATGGAATAACAATAGCTCTCTTCATGAATACAAAAGAAATAATACCCCTTACCTTAGAATAAAGCTGGATTCTAGAATAGAGAGGTAGCAAACTTCTCTTCTTCTTTCTCTCTATAATTTCTCTCTATAATAATTGCTCTACAGCTTTAGTGAATTAGTGAGAAATGAAGGAAGAATGAGCTTCTATTGATAGAAAATATAGTTTCGATAATTGCACGTTTTGGGGCTCGAAATGTTATAGTACAATACCTCTAACTTTTCTTTCATTTTTAATTTAGTCCTGCAAGTATTATCAAACTTTCACCACCTCCCCTAATAGTAAATAATGTAAATCAATAGTAAATCATGTGAATCAATAGTTCTAGACATGTGAAAATATGAATTAGAATATAGTACCTCCATCTATACCTCCATTTTTAACTTAGTCATGCAAGTATTATCAATCTTGTACCAACTCCCCTAATAGTACATGAATGTGATTCAATAGTACACACATGTGAACAAATAGTTATATAAGCATGTGAATTAGTAGCAATTAATTGCTCATTTATCCGATTAATTACCCGATTTATCAATATAACCCCCAGACATCAATTATCATTGGAATAGATGTCGATTTCCACTAACACTAATAATCCCAACACAATGGAACTATCAAATTCATCTTTAATCAACACAAACTTATTCATCATTAATATTATAACTCACAATATTTAACAACTAGGTCGTTCCCAGGGAAGAGGGGGCTTTTCGATAAGGATTTCTCTTTATTAGCGTGCAATTAGATGACCAAACCTCTCGACAGAACTTCTAGACATTGTAAATATTGGAATTTAATAATATGAATAACTTTGTCATCTCAATTATTTATTTAATAATATATAAAATATTATGCAGATGATACTGTGACAATAATCGAATCAATAATATGAGAGATATGATGCATCAATTAATGTAGCAATAATTGAGTATAACTGAGTGACTTCTTACGTAAGCATCAATAATCAATACTGGTGTGCTCTTACGCAACCACAGCGTACATTGTATTTTTACTACCGGGTAGTTCAACAATTTTAATTGGTAACACTTTTCGCCGTTATTTTTATAAAATGATAATTCTGTCATTTTCTAACTACGACAATACTTCTGTTGTGGGGTCCACCAATGATTGTGCCATCGTACGGATATTCCCCGATAAAAAGAATATTCCTTGACCAAACGAATATTTTATAACAACTTGCATACTTTGCAAAATTTATAAATATTACCCACAACTATAACATTATATCAAATTCACACCATAATATTCAAAAAAATATTTTAAAGAATTTAAATCTTTATTCATAAAATTTGGGGTCTCACAACCGGAGTTTTTGGGAAAGCCAAAACCACTTAAGGCGGAGACGTGGTTAAAGTAGATCACCAAGATATTTGATGTCTTGGGATGCTCCGAGGAGCAAAAGGTTCCCTTTGCCACCTTCATGTTGTGAGGAGAGGCATATCATTGGTGAAAATCTGTAAAACGTACCCAGCCTGCCACACTGAAGATGTCTTGGGAGAAGTTCCAAGAACTGTTCAACGACTAGTACTTTCCCGAAAGTATTCGTCATATGAAGGAGGTAGAGTTCATCAAGTTGAAACAAAATAATATGTCTGTGGCGGAGTACGAAGCTAAGTTTGCTGAGTTGTCCCGGTTTGCGTCCCATTTGTTTGATAATGAGGAGAGAATGACGCATATATTTCTAGAAGGTTTGAAACCTGAGATATGTCAATACCTCATTTCCATAAACTTTGCTTGTATTCATATGTTGTGAATAGGGCTCAGTTATTGGAGCGTGATAATAAGTCAACCCAACCAAGAGAGAGCAACCGACAAATCGATAATACCAGTGGTAGCAGTCATCGAAACGGTGATAACAAACATGGAGGGAATCAACATGCTAGAAAATGGTAACCACTTCGGTGGTAATCATGGCTAAGATAATAAAAGTGGACATTTCAAGAAGAGGAGATTCAGCAATGATGGAATGACGTAAGCACAAGCACCCGTTGTTAAGGTAGGAGAACAACCACCTATCATATGCTTCAAATGCGGAGGGGAGGGACACATCAGTCCAAATTTTGCGCAGCAGTCCAAAACATGTTACAATTTGAGAAGAGAAGGTCACCTAGCTCGATTTTATCGTGCAGGGAAGCCAAGTCCAACTTGGATGGAGGCACCAAAAGCCGTCCCAGAAAATTTAAAACTAGTAGTTCAAGGGAGAGCGTTTGTCATGAACTCCCAGAAAGCGAGGAACCCGAATGAGGTCATCGCGGGTAAGCTAATTATAAACTTTAGCGAAGTCTATACCTTATTTGATACCGGTTTTACCCATTCTTTTATTTCTCCTACTTGCGCTAAACATTTAAATTTGAATCCGGAGAAATTATACTTTGACTTATATGTTGAAACTCCGTTGGGAGAAACCTTCATTACATCCATTATTTTTAAGTCTTGTTTGGTTCAAATCGGTACCCTCACATTACCTGTCAATTTTATTTCCTTAAAAATACTTGCATTTGTTGTGATTTTAAGGATTGATTGGTTAACTACTCATCATGCTAAAATTGATTATTTTCGTAAGGTTGTTAGCTTTCATATTCCTAACCAACCTATTATGCGAATTCAATCAACTAAACCACTAAAGTCAATCACTGTAATATCAAGCCATAAAGCTATTCGTTTATTGAAAAATGGATGTCAATCTTTCTTAGCCCATATCACGGATTTAAACAAAAATATGTCATATTTGAATGATATTTCTATTGTTCATAAATTTCTTGACGTATTCCCTGAAGAACTTCCTGGCCTACCCTTAGAGCGTGAAATTGAATTTTGTATTGACCTTGAATCCGGTATAAGACCCATTTCCAAAGCTCTATATCGAATGTCTCCTATTGAACTTCAGGAGTTAAAAACCCAACTGTAGGAGTTGTTAGACATCGGTTTCATTCATCCTAGTATGTCTCCTTGGGGTGCTCCTGTTCTATTCGTAAAGAAGAAAGATGGGAGTATGCGACTTTGTAATAATTATCAGGAGTTGAATCATGTCACCATCAAAAATAGGTACCCGTTGCCTCGCATTGATGACTTGTTTGACCAGTTGCAAGGCGCAAAATTCTTTTCAAAGTTCGATCTTCGTTCCGGATATCATCAGTTAAAGATTAAAACCGATGACATTCCAAAGACGACTTTCAGAACTCGGTACAGGCATTATGAATTCCTAGTCATGTCTTTTGTATTGACTAATGCTCCTGCTACCATCATGGATATGATGAACCGAGTATTCAAGGAATATTTGGATCATTTTGTGGTTGTCTTTATTGATGACATCCTTATATACTCCAAAAGCCATGAAGATCAGGAGCAACACTTGAGGCTGATACTCCAAAAGTTACGTGAAAACAAGCTTTATACCAAGTTGAAGAAATGCGAGTTTTGGCTTGAGGAAGTAGCATTCCTTGGGCACGTGATATCAAATCATGAAATATCTGTTGACCTAGCGAAGATTGAAGCAATTCAAAGCTAGGAACGAGGAATGTGAGAAGACTTTTCTAGAACACAAGAGGAGACTTATTTCAGCACCTGTTCTGACAATACTATATGGTTCGGAGGGATTTGTCATCTACAGTGATGCTTCAGGCAGAGGGTTAGGATGTGTTCTCATGTAACATGGGAAAGTCATAACCTATGCCTCATGGTAACTCAAAGAATATGAGAGGAATTATCCTACTCATGATCTAGAGTTGCCAGCAGTCATTTTCGCACTAAAGATCTGGAGGCATTACTTGTATAGGGAGAAAGTGGAGATCTATACGGATCATAAAAGCCTCAAATATTTCTTCACCCAAAAGGAACTCAACATGTGGCAATGACGTTGGCTTGAACTATTAAAAGATTATGATCATACCATCCAATACCATCCTGGAAAAGCGAACGTAGTAGCTGACGCATTGAGTAGAAGATCATATGCAGGTACGAGTGTAATATTGTCAACACAAAGGCCCATTTTGTATGACTTGCAAAGGATAGAGATAGAGTTAAAAACTTCAGGGACCCACATGATGATGTCAAATATACGAGTAGAACCGATTTTAATCGATAAAGTTAAAGTTGCTCAACTTACGAACCTGGAGCTGATGCGTATGAGGAAGAAAGTTCAAGAAGGTGCTATTCTGGAACCAAGAATCGATGAAGAAGGAATACTACGAGTCAAATCTAGACTTTGTGTTCCTAACGACTCTAACTTAAAGTATAAAATCATGATGGAGGCGCACAACACACCATTTGCAATCCATTCTGGGAGTACCAAAATGTATCGTGATCTTCGACATACATTTTGGTGGAGCAATATGAAGAGAGAGATAGCGGAGTTTATCTCAAGGTGTCTAACTTGTCAATGAGTTAAGGTGGAGCATTAAGTGCCAAAAGGTCCATTGAACCACTTGAAATTCCAAAATGGAAGTGGGAACACATTACCATAGATTTCGTTACTGGTCTTCCCAAGGTTTCTCAAGGCATAGATGCAATTTGGGTCATTATTGATAGATTGACCAAGTCTGCTCATTTCTTGCCTATACGAGAAACTTATTCACTTAAACGTCTTGCTCGTATATACATAAATGAGAGTGTAAGACAACATGGTATGCCAGTATCCATAGCTTTTGATCAAGACCCAAGATTCACTTTACAATTTTGGGTCAGTTTGCAAAATGCTATGGGCACGGATTTGCGATTCAGTTCAGCATATCATCCTCAGACAGATGGGCAGTCGGAGAGGACTATTCAAACTCTGGAGGATCTATTAAGACTCTGTGTCCTTGACTTTAAAGGAAGTTGGGACAAGTTCTTGCCATTAGTGGAATTCTCCTACAATAACAGTTATCAAACAAGTATTGGCATGGTTCCATTCGAGGCGTTGTATGGACGCAAGTGTCATTCTTCAGTATGCTGGGAGGAGGTTGGTGAAGGAACGTTGTTGGGACCAAAATTTGTACGCATGACTACAGAAAAGATTTAAATGATCCGGTAACGTATAAAAACCTCACAAGATCGACAAAAGAGTTATGTTGATCTTCATCGAAAAGACGTGAAATTCAATGTTGGAGAGCATGTGTTGTTACATGTTGCTCAATGGAAAGGAGTTACGAGATTTGGAAAGAGAGGAAAGCTCAATCCTCGATTCATTGGCCCATTTGAAATCCTCGATCGAGTAGAAACTGTGTCCTATAGACTCGCCTTACCGCCAAGTATGTCTCATGTTCATAACATTTTTCACATATCTATATTACGTAAATATGTGGAAGACCCGAACCACATTATTGAGTTAGAACCGGACGAAATAGCATAAGAGTTAACGTATGAAGAGGTACCTGTTAAAATCTTGGATAAGAAGGAACATATTCTACGCTCAAAGTTTATACTTCAAGTCAAAGTTTTGTGGAGAAACCACGATGTTAAGGAAATGACCTGGGAGTTAGAATGTGAGACCCCGAATTTTATGAAATGAAAGTATTCAATTTTCTTATAATTATTCTATTTAATAAATGGTTAAATTTATAAAAGGTTAAAGTTAAGGGTGATATGTGAAAATTTTTCAAAGTAAACAAGTTATCATAAAATAATCAATGATAAAATTATAGTAATATGTGTGGTTGCATAGTAGCACACAATAGTGATTATTGATGGTTACGTGAGAAGTCACTCAGATATACTTAATTATTGCTACAGTAATTGCTGCATCATATCTCTCATATTATTAATTCAATTATTATCACAGTATCATCTGCATAATATTTTATATTATTAAATCAATAATTAAGACGACAAAGTTAATCATATTATTATTTGTAATATTGACAATGTCTAGAAGTTCTGTCAATGAGAGGTTTGGTCACCTAATTGCGCACCGATAAGAAGAAATCCTTATCGGAAAGCCCCATCTTTCCTGGGAACGACCTGGTTGTTAAATATTATGAGTTATAATATTAATGATGAATAAGTTTGTGTTGATTAAAGATGAAATTGATAGTTCCATTGTGTTGGGATTATTAGTGTTAGTGGAAATTGACATTTATTTCGATAATAATTGATGTCTGGAAGTTATACTGACCAATCGGGTAATTAATCGGATAAATGAGCAATTAATTGCTATTAATTCACATACTTATAACTATTTGTTCATATGTGTACTATTGATTCACATGCATGTACTATTAGGGGAGGTGGTGCAAGATTGATAATATTTGCATAACTAAATTAAAAATGGAGGTATAGATGAATGTACTATACTGTAATTCGTATTTTCACATGTATAGAACTATTGATTCACATGATTGTACTATTGATTCACATGATATACTATTAGGGGAGGTGGTGCAAGTTTGATAATACTTGCAGGACTAAATTAAAAATGAAGGAAAAGATGAAGGTATTATACTTTAATATTTTGAGCCCCAAAACGTGTAATTATCGAAACTATATTTTCATATAAATAGAAGTTCATTCTTCCTTCATTCTCACCAATTCTCTAAGACTCACAAGAGCAATTATAGAGAGAGAAGCTATCGAGAGAGAAGCTATAGAGAGAAAGAAAAGTGAAGTCTGCTACTTCACTACTCCAGTATCCAGTCTTCTTCTGAGGTAAGGGGTATTATTTATTTCATATTCTGAAGAGATATTATTTTTCATATTCGTATGAATATTATTTTCGTTCAATATTCATAAAGAATATTATCTTCGTTCAATATTCGTAGGAATATTATCTTCATTAAATATTCGTTGGAATATTATTTTCGTTCAAGGGATGTTATTTTTGTTCAATATTCGCTTGAAATAATATTTTCTTCCATACTCTGTAGTATGTAAGTAATATTATTTCATTTCAGATTTTGAATTCTATAATCATTTTGTTGAAGTTTTGGCTTCTATACTCCATGAAATAAGTAGAATATCCTTGATATTTGCGCTTCATCCAGTATCTTTTCATGGAAATATTATTCTGAGCTTTCTTGATAATTATTGATCTTTTCATGATGGAGTACTATTCACGAGTTACTATTCACCCGATTACTATTCACTCAAATATTATTCACTCAGGTATTCGGGGCAGTTTTCATGCCGGAGTACTATTCACGAGTTACTATTCACCCAATTATTATTCACCCGAATATTATTCACTCGGGTATTTGAGGTACTTTTCAAGTCGGGGTACTATTCACGAGGTACTATTCTCAAAGTACTATTCACATGGTACTATTTACGGGTTACTATTCACCTAATTACTATTCACCCGAATATTATTCACTCGGGTATTTGGGATACTTTTCATGTCGGGGTACTATTCACGAGGTATTATTCCCAAAGTACTATTCACAGGATACTATTCACGGGGTACTATTCTCGAAGTACTATTTATGGGGTACTATTCACTTTCGAAAAATATATTTCTTTTCTCATCCAAATTATTTTTGATACATGAATATTATTCTTGAATTTTACTCACAAACAAAACAAAGATCATGTTGACAATTTGGATATTTTAAACTCGGATAAATTTAAAGTCTTTAATATTTATCCTTGATTTTTGTTTAATTAATGCTTATATCATTGTCATCATCCTCATGCTTATATTGTGATGAAAGTCATCTTCGCTTACGTGCATAGATGGATTTGTTGATTATTGGTTTTCTGAGTTGTATATTTTGACTTACGTGCAAAGATGGACTGTTGATTATTGGTTTTATAGTTGTATATCTTTGGCTTACGTGCAAAGATGGATAGGTGTATGACATGATCATAACCACTGGTGATAATAACGAATATCCTTGGACCGTAGTGCATGGATAATTCGATGATGTGATTGGCATGACCATGACCATTAGTTAACAGTTGAATGTCTTTGGCCAAAGTGCACTGACAGACAATTGATTGGTATTATCATGACCATTGGTTTTATAGTTGAATATCTTTGGCCCGTAGTGCAAAGGTTGAAAACTGATTGGTATGATCATTGTTATTACATCTGAATATCTTTAGCCTTAAGGGTAAGGATATTAAGTAAATGTTCTATTAAGCCTTTGTGGCAAGGAAAAACTGTTGATTTACATGATTATAAATATGAATTGTGGATTTAACTATAATCTTTGGTGGTTCAGGTGAAGACAGGTGATGAGAGTTCTTTTTATCTTTGGTATAACAAAGAACTATTGATGAGTATTACAGGAATGAAATATTAACAATGGACTTTTAATCTAGAGGAGATAGTATACATTATGTTCTACTTGACTCTTCTAATGGATTGCTTATTTTGCTGCAGTTGTTGATCTAAAACTTATTGTCTATTTTATTCTATCAGTTGTTATACTGTTGAAGGCTAAGGATAATTTATTCTGCATTATCTTAGTCATAATATTTCTTACTGGGCTAGTTGAGCTCACCTTTTTCTTTCACTGTTCTCTTCAGGAAATGAGAATATAGCTGGGATGAGTCGGGGAATAGAGTGATGGTCCAAGATGGTGGCTATAGTAGTCCTCACTATTTTTATAAAAATAGTGTGATAATAATTATAATGAGGACTCCATTGAGTGTGGATATTATCTAGAAGGAAATATTCGTGTTTTAAGTCTCAGCTATGTTTTATCGTATTTTGCACGACAATTGTATAATTAAGTTTGTATTTGATTTATGTACCATGTATCTAGCGACTCAAGATGGGTGATGTATACCTATTTTGGGGGTGTCACAGTTGGTATCAAAGCTTAGGGATATGATCCCTGGCTGATATTTGAGACTAGAACTAGGAGGGGAGAGACGGGTAATTCCTTCGCTAGTATGACCTACCTTAGTTTATTTGTTATTTAATTGGTCGGTCAGAATATAGGGATAATATGTGGCATGTCAATTAACCCTTATTTTGAAACTATATTCTAGAATGATATCTGAAATACAAGAGATGAGAAATGGGAAAATCATGATAGAGAGGAAATAACCGGGAAGGTACAATCCGAAAAGAAAGAAAGGTATTCTCATCTCTTCAAACTACCAGGTACGTAATTTTCAAGGGCGAAATTTCATAAGGAGGGGTGATTATGAGACCAAGAATTTTATGAAATGAAAGTATTCAATTTTTTTTATAATTATTCAATTTAGTAAATGGTTACATTTATAAAAGGTTAAAGTTAAGGGTGATATATAAAAAAATTTCATAGTAAGCAAGTTGTCATAAAATAATCGGTGATAAAAGTATAGTAATACGTGTGGTTGCATAGTAGCACACGGTATTGATTATTGATGCTGACGTGAGAACTCACTCAGTTATACTCAATTATTGCTACAGTCATTGTTACATCATATCTCTCATATTATTGATTCAATTATTGTCACAGTATCATCTGCATAATATTTTATATTATTAAATCAATAATTGAGACGACAAAGTTATTCATATTATTATTTGCAATATTGATAATGTCTAGAAGTTCTGTCAAGGAGAGGTTTGGTCACCTAATTGTGCGCCGATAGGAAGAAATCCTTATCGGAAAGCCCCTTCTTTCCTGGGAACGACCTGATTGTTAAATATTGTGAGTTATAATATTAATGATAAATAAGTCCGTGTTGATTAAAGATGAAATTGATAGTTCCATTGTGTTAGGATTATTAGTGTTAGTGGAAATCGACATTTATTTCGATAATAATTGATGTCTGGAAGTTATACTGACCAATCGAGTAATTAATCGGATAAATGAGCAATTAATTGTTATTAATTCACATGCTTATAACTATTTGTTCACATGTATGTACTATTGATTCACATGCATGTACTATTAGGGGAGGTGGTGCAAGATTGATAATACTTGCATGACTAAATTAAAAATGGAGGTATAGATGAAGGTAATATACTGTAATTCGTATTTTCACATGTATAGAACTATTGATTCACATGATATACTATTAACGGAGGTGGTGCAAGTTTTATAATACTTGTAGGACTAAATTAAAAATGAAGGAAAAGATGAAGGTATTATACTGTAATATTTTGAGCCCCAAAACGTGTAATTATCGAAACTATATTTTCATATAAATAGAACCTCATTCTTCCTTCATTCTCACCAATTCACTAAGACTCACAAGAGCAATTATAGAGAGAGAAGCTATCGAGAGAGAAGCTATAGAGAGAAAGAAAAAGAGAAGTCTGCTACTTCACTACTCCAAAGATCCATCTTCTTACGAGGTAAGGGTATTATTTATTTCATATTCGAAGAGATATTATTTTTCATATTCGTATGAATATTATTTTCGTTCAATATTCATAAAGAATATTATCTTCGTTCAATATTCGTAGGAATATTATCTTCGTTAAATATTCGTTGGAATATTATTTCCGTTCAAGGGATGTTACTTTTATCAATATTTGCTTGAAATAATATTTTCTTCCATACTCTGTAGTATGTAAGTAATATTATTTCGTTTCAGATTTTGAATTCTATACTCATTTTGTTGAAGTTTTGGCTTCTATACTCCATGAAATAAGAAGAATATCCTTGATATTTGCGCTTCATCCAGTATCTTTTTATGGAAATATTATTCTGAGCTTTCTTGATAATTATTGATCTTTTCATGACGGAGTACTATTCACGAGTTACTATTCACCCGGTTACTATTCACTCAAATATTATTCACTCAGGTATTCAGGGCACTTTTCATGCCGGAGTACTATTCACGAGTTACTATTCATGGGTTACTATTCACCAAATTACTATTCACCCAAATATTACACACTCTGGTATTTGCGGTACTTTTCATGTCGGGGTACTATTCATGAGGTACTATTCCCGAAGTACTATTCATAGGGTACTGATAAGTAGGTTTTATACGTACTTATCCGGCATCTATTACTTGAATTATTTGCTTAATCTCATGTTTCTTAGTTACTTTTCATGCATTTTGTTTCATTTTGTAGATTATATGTTTGGAAGTGGATTGAGCAACTGTTGGTATGATAATGCAAGAAAAAGCAATTCCGGATATCGTTCGGGCATTCATGTCATTTTATGTGCATTTCATGTTCGTGGCGTGGAACTTGGATTATGTTGAGGAACTCTTTCTTGGCATTCCAGAACGTCTTGCATCATTCTAATCGGAAGTTTGGATGCGAGAGTATGGCCTTCTAGCAACAAAGACGAAGTTAAGAGTTGTTTCGGTTGTAATTACACAGAAGCAGCTTCTTCCAATGCAATTTCGACCTTCATCCGTTTGTTATTTCTGAAAGCTCAAAGAATGAAAGTTGTAGAGCTCGTCGATAGCTTCGATTTGATAGTTCGCGGGCCTCATAACTCCTCCCGGTTTAAATGTTATGGCAGTTTTAGAAGAGGAGGTTCCAGCAGAAAAAGTAATTGGCAGATTGGGGGCAAGCCGGGGCCCTTTTGTGCCTTGGGAGCAAGCCGGGGCTTGGGGTCTGGGCAGCAATAGCAGCAAGGTAGCAAGTCGGGGCTTGCTATTTCAAAGGGAAATAGCAAGCTGGGGCTTGGGTAGTCGAAATTTAAGTCTCCTAGTTGGTTTCTCATGCTACAAGTGTGGAGTTTTAGTGATGGTGCTGACTTGGGACTCGTATATGCATGGAATTGTAATCAAAATACTTGTTGAAGTATATAATTAACAACAAACACTGAGACTAAAGGACACAAGGCAAATTACGAAGATTAATCTCAGTTTTTCTAAGCAAGCGTTGGAGGAGTATTTCAAGGAGATTTTCATGACGATTGCGATTCTAGGCTACGTGAAGGGTGTTTTTCAATATTCTTCGTCTTAGGCTATTATTTGTAATTGAAAGAATGATTTCCATGATTTATTCAGTTTTTATTTCTTTTATTATGAACTAATTCATTTTTTAGGCTTGTGATGGATCCTTAAGTGAATCTATGATTTTCTAAACTTTGATTTCCAATTTAATAAGTTATTTCCAGTTTATCTATATTGATTTGTGCTTGAATCTATGAATTGTCTGATCAACAATTATTTGTGGAGTTGTATGGAATCGAGAGAGGATATTCAAATCTAGACCTAGTTGATATAGCATGTGTTCAGGATTTTGTTAATAGCTTAAACTTGATGAGTGTTAAGGTAGAGATATGCTTGACACCGCATGTAATCGGATAGAGAACTTATTCTTCAACCTTCTTCAATTGTAATTCACATAGAGATATAGTGAGTTAGTTGATTAAGGTGTTTAACGAATTTCTATCTTAATTGTGGATTGACGTTAATACAGTATTAGTGCATCGAGAGGTGGTTAATACTACGTTCGTGTTCTTGATTAATAAACTGGGATAGTGAATTAAATTGGAATAAAAGTGTTAAAATCAGAGTGAAGCTTAGGGTGAAATCATAAGTCTAATTCTCTATTAATTGTTTGAAATTCCAGATTTTGATACTTGTGATTATTTTGTGATAGTTTAATTGATCTTAATTTTAGTTTTGTTAATTTTAATTATTGAGTTGATTTGTTTAATAAAATTAGGGTTAATAGATGATTGGTAATTGTGAGTTAAGGTTATTGCTAATTAGTCTCTGTGGGAACGATACTCAACTTATCACTTTATTACTTGTTGACCACGTATACTTGCGTGTTGTGCGTAACTAGATTTTACCCAACAAGTTTTTGGTAGTTCTTAGGGGACTATTTAGTATATTTCTTAATAGTTTTACAATATCAGTTTAATTAATCCAGTTTTACTTAGACATTTTTATTTTTGTATTGTTTCTTCTATTTCAGGGGAGGAAGCAGTTTATGCAAACTCGGTCCAAAAATCCAGACTTGTTGCCTTTTAAGGGCGACATTGAGAAAAGGTTTAGAGGTTGAGTAAGTGGATCAAGGAAGCGAGGCAAGAATTGAAACATCCCGAAAAGGAAGAGGTATGATAATGGCGGTAGAAGATCAAAAAAACATTAGGGATTTGCATAACACCTAAGGTGACTGAACTGCAGTCAAGCATCACTAGGCCAACAATAGCAGTAAATACATTCAAAATTAAGCCTGGGATGATATAAATGATTCAGAATTCAGTTCAGTTTGGGGGATTTGCAAATGACGATTCGAACGAGCATCTGGTCAGCTTTCTGGAAATGTGCGACACTTTTAGGTTCAATTGAGTTTCGGATGAGGCGGTGAGACTTCGATTGTTCCCATTCTCTTTAGGGGACAAGGCAAAGAGTTTGTTGCATTCTCTACTGTCCGGTTCGATAACTACATGGGAGTATTTAGCTCAGAAATTCCTCGCAAAATTCTTTCCACTGGTGAAAACTGCGAAGATGAGGAACGAGATTACGATGTTTGAACAGAAACATGGGGAGTCATTATATGAGGCCTGGGAAAGATACAAAGAACTGCTCAGAAAATGCCCGCATCATGGATTGCCCCAGTGGCTACAAATAAACACCTTTTACAATGGACTACATGGGAATCTCAGGACAAGTATCAATGCAGCGTCGGGCGGGGCATTCATGGCTAAGAGTTATGAGGAAGCATACGAGTTAATTGAAACCATGACGGCTAATAACTACCAGTGGCCCACAGCAAGAATGACACAGGCAAAGGCAACTGGGGTGTTAGAAGTAGATAGTATGACAACGATGCAAGCACAGATATCTGCACTTTCAAAGATGTTGGAGTCGATGAAAGCAAGTCAAACACAACAAGCACAACAAATACAGCAAGTACATCAAGCGGCAATAATATGCGAGTTATGCGTGGGAGAGCACCCAACAGAGCAATGCGCGATTAATCCAGTAGCTGTACAGTTCATCGGCAATTACAACAGAATTCCGCAAAACACATATCAGAATACATACAATCAAGGAAATAGGAATCATCCGAATTTCTCATAGAGCAACAACTAGCAAAATCAAGCTTCACGACAATCATATCCACCAGGATTTCAGAACCAGCAACAACCAACTCAATATCAAGAAAGGAAATCTGATCTGGAGGAAGCGTTGGCAAAGTTTATGACTAGCACCGAGTTGGCTATAAAAAATCAAGCCATGGTTATGAAATCACAAGAGATGTCGATCAAGAATCTAGAGAATCAGATGGGCTAAATGGCGTTGGCATTGAATAATAGACCACAAGGGATATTACCAAGTGACACCGAGAGAAATCCTAAGGGTAATCACGAGTAGTGTCAAACCATTATGTTGAGAAGTGGAAAACAGCTTGAGGGTCAAGAGCTAGAAATTTCGGTGACAAAGGAGGTTGAACCAGAGAAAGAAAATACAGTGGGTGAGGTAAAGCAAGGGAACGAAAAACAAATGGAAAAGAACAAACCAGTTAACGAGCCAGCCGTTTATCCTCCCCCACCATTCCAACAAAGAGTTCAAAAACAAAAATTAGACAAGCAATTTTCAAATTTTTTGGAAGTTTTCAAGAAACTTCAAATCAACATACCATTTGCAGAGGCCCTAGAACAAATGCCGAGCTACACAAAATTTATGAAAGGGATTCTGTCAAGGAAGAAGAAATGGGAAGATTTTGAGACAGTTGCACTAACCGAGGAGTGTAGTGCGATATTACGAGAGAAATTACCACACAAAACTCAAGGACCTGGGGGAGCTTCACTATTCCATGCACGATCGGGAATATGCATTTCAAAAAGTGTTTGTGTGATTTGGGGCGAGTAGTGTAAACCTTATGCCATTGTCGATTATACTTAGAATTGGGTTTTCTGCACCAAGACCTCTGAACATTACATTTGGTTGGCGAGATACAGTTGAGTCACATATCCGAGAGGCATAGTAGAGGACATTCTAGTGAAAGTGGATAAGTTTATATTCCCCGCGGACTTTATCATTCTGGATTTTGAGGAGGACAAGAACATCCCAATTATCCTAGGGAGACCATTTTTGGCCACGGACAGGACACTCATAGACGTATAAAAGGGAGAACTCACTATGAGGGTCCAAGATCAAAAAGTAAAATTCAATGTGTTTAAGGCCATGAAATTTCCCACGGATGAGGAAGAATGTTTTCGAATGGATTTAATTGAGAAAATCATCGGTGAAGATATGAGCAAGGGTTTTGTTCACGATCCATTAGAAACAATGTTATTGGGGGATGAAGAGGTCGATTATCCAGAATTGGTGGAGTACTTACAAATACTAGACTCATTGCCACGAGTTTCCAGATTTAGAACACCGTTTGAACCATTGCACGCGGAGGAAGTAGCCGCAGAAAAACTGAAACCATCATTGGAAGAGCCACCAAAGCTGGAACTTAAGCCACTCCCTAAACACCTCAGGTATGCTCATTTAGGCAATTCAAATTCTTTACATGTTATTATTTCTACTGCACTTAACGAATTGCAGGAAGAAAAGCTGCTGAGGGTGCTTAGGGAACATAAATCAGCGATTGGGTGGACAATTGCAAATATAAAGGGAAACAACCCTTCATTTTGCATGCACAAGATCTTAATGGAAGATGAGGCAAAACCGACGGTGGAGCAACAACAGCGACTTAACCCAATTATGAAGGAAGTTGTGAAGAAAGAAATCTTGAAGTAGTTAGATGCCGGCATCATCTACCCGATTTCCGACAGCAAATGGGTGAGTCTAGTGCAATGCGTCTTAGAAAAAGGAGGAATAGCGGTGGTGCGAAGCGATAACAATGAGCTGATTCCAACAAGGACAGTGACTGGTTGGAGGGTTTGTATGGACTACAGAAAATTGAATAAAGCAACCCGCAAAGATCACTTCCCTCTACCTCTTATCGATCAAATGTTGGACAGATTGGCAGGGCATGCGTATTATTGCTTATTGGATTGATACTCGGGCTATAATCAAATCGTCATCGCTCCTGAGGATCAAGAGAATACTACATTTATATGCCCATATGGTACATTCGCATTCAGGAGGATGTCATTCAGATTGTGTAATGCACCTGCTACTTTCCAGCGGTGCATGATGACCATCTTCTCAGATATGGTGGAAAAGAATGTGGAAGTCTTCATGGACGATTTCTCTGTCTATGGAGATAATTTTGACTCGTGTTTGGAAAATTTGGTAATGGTCTTACAAAGATGCACCGACACAAATTTGGTCCTTAATTGGGAAAAATGCCACTTTATGGTGAAAGAAAGTATAATCTTGGGACACAAAGTCTCGGCGCAAGGATTGGAGGTCGATAAAGCAAAGCTGGAAATAATTGAGAAGTTGCCTCCACCAAGTTCAGTCAAAGGAATTAGAAGTTTTCTAGGACATGCTGGGTTCTATAGGAGATTCATAAAGGATTTTTCTAAAATGGCAAAACCCTTGTGCAGTCTTCTAGAGAAGGATTCGGTATTCAACTTTGATGAGGAGTGTAAGTTGGCCTTCGAGTTGTTGAAGAAAAAGTTGACTACAGCTCCCGTGATCGTCGCTCCGGATTGTAATATGTCGTTTGAACTAATGTGTGATGCAAGTGATTATACAGTTGGGGCTATTTTGGGTCAACGCCGAGACAAGATATTTCATGCTATCTACTATGCAAGTAAAACACTCACAGAGACTCAATTGAACTACAAAACTACAGAAAAAGAATTACTTGCAGTAGTGTACGCATTTGATAAATTCTGAGCCTATTTGATCGGAACAAAGGTGATAGTCTACACGGATCATGCGGCTATTCGGTATTTGATAGCGAAAAAGGATGCTAAGCCACGCCTTATCCAGTGGATTCTCCTACTACAAGAGTTTGATCTAGAAATAAAAGATAGAAAGGGGACGGAGAATCAGGTAGCAGATCACTTGTCTAGGCTGGAAAAATAAAAGAAATTGAAAGAGGACAAATGTAAAATCAATGAATCATTCCCAGACGAACAACTATTTGGAATAAATGCATAATTTCCTTGGTATGCGGATTATGCGAATTATCTTTCTAGCAACGTACTTCCACCTGATCTCACAAGACAACAGAAAAAGAAGTTTCTGCATGACGTGAAATGGTACATGTGGGATGAGCCTTACTTGTTCAAAAAGTGCGCCAACAAGATGATTAGAAGGTGTGTGCCTTACAGTGAAGTGAAGAACATCCTGCAAGAGTGTCACTCATCTGCATATGGCGAACATTATGGGAGTGAGAGGACAGCAGCGAAGGTGTTGCAATCTGGGTTTTATTGGCCTACACTATTCAAGGACGCCCACCATTTTGTTAAAACATGTGATAGATGTCAAAGGGTGGGTAACATTTCAAAACGGAATGAGATGCCTCTACAAACGATTCTTGAAGTTGAAATTTTTGATGTATGGGACATTAATTTCATGGGACCATTCCCTTCATTTCTGAACAATCAATATATTTTACTCGCAGTGGACTACGTATCAAAATGGATTGAAGCTGTAGCATTACCAACAAACGATGCCAAGGTGGTCCTCAAATTCCTACAAAAGAATATTTTCACAAGGTTTGGCACGCCAAGGGCAATTATCAGTGATGAAGGTAGTCACTTTTGCAACAAGTCATTCACAGCTCTATTGGCAAAATATGGGGTCAACCATAAGGTCGCTACAACATATCATCCCCAAACCAGTGGACAAGCTGAGGTCTCGAATAGGGAAGTCAAGAGAATCTTGGAAAAAGTGGTGAATCCGAATCGAAAGGATTGGTCGCTCAGGTTGGATGTCACATTGTTGGCTTACCGGACTGCTTACAAAACATCGATCGGGATGTCACCATATCAACTACTGTACGGAAAGGCTTGTCACTTACCGGTCGAGTTACAGCACAAGGCTTATTGGGCAATTCAGAAACTCAATTTCGATCAAGCAGCTGTAGGGGAAAAATGATTACTGCAATTAAATGAGCTCGACGAATTTCGTCTTCAAGCCTACGAAAACTCCAAGTTATACAAGGAAAAGGTGAAAAATGGCACGTCCAGAAAATTATGCAAAAAACTTTCGAGCCAGGGCAATCAGTCCTTTTGTTCAACTCACGGTTGAGATTGTTCCCAGGCAAGCTTAAGTCGACATGGTCAGGACCATTTACAATAAAAAGGGTTTTCTCTCATAGCACCGTTGAAATCTATAGTCAGAATCCTTTAGAAACTTTTAAGGTCAACGGTCACAGATTAAAGCACTATTAGGGTGGCGAGTCCAACACGAACGTCATAGCTATCACACTTGAGGCCGCACCATAAGCGAGAGGAGTAGTCGAAGTGAACGACTTAAAATCAAGCGCTCATTTGGGAAGCTGACCCAATTTTTATTTATTTTTATGCTTTTTCTTCATTTTTATTTTCTTAAGTAATTTTATCCATGCTAGTGAAATGGTAGTTTAGAATAATATGTGGTTTAGAATTTAGTCATGTAGTGTTTAAAGTATACTTGATAGCTAAATAAGCTTATCCTCCATGCTTTAATTTGCTCAATATTTACTTATGAGTATGTTTCCATGTTGCTCAAGTACTCAAAGAAGCGATGGAATGCACTAAGGAATCAAGGAAGATGAAACCACAATGCATCAGCTGAACAAAGAGCATTAGCAGAAGACCACCAAGCCTAGGCTTGCCTTTCAAAGCATATTGAGCAAGCTGGGGCTTGGTTCATCACTGCCTTAATAGAATACCCCCAAGCCGGGGCTTGCCCTTTGTTCAGTACTAAGCAAGCCAGGGCTTGTCCCCTTACTGCAGTTACTGACTAGACCCAAGCCAGGGCTTGCCCATCACAGTACAAAATAGCAAGCCAAGGCTTGCCCCCTTACTGTATTAGCAGCCCATAAGTAAGCTGGGGCTTGCTTTTTAATGAAGAAAGAGAAAGCGGGGCTTCTTGTCGAGTGAAGCGGCGATTCACAGCGATTCTGAGAGATGTAGCCATGATATCCCACTTCCATTCTACTTCAACTTCCTACAAGCCCACTCCTACACAACATACACCCACGACACATTATTTTCCATCTCATCACAACAATTAAACACAACCCCACTCCAACCACCTAGTCATCCACTACCCATCTACATAAATTCATCTCTATAAAACAACCCATTCACCACACAATCTAACAACCTTAATTCACACCAATTGGAAGTTCAAGGATAGGATTTGTGAAAATCTCTACAACCAAAGTTGACATATATTGAACGTAAGAAGTTGGTTTTCCAATTCCTCATCTTTTATCACCATAGTTCAAGCCAAATCACCAAGTTGTGGGAATTTCAAGTCTCGCACACCAAGTGCTCGACAAATTATTGAAGTGAAGTTTAGGGGAAATTTTTGTTAAAGCTCATCAATTCCAAACCAATGGCACCAAAACCGACATTAAAAAGGCAACGAGGAGAGAGTTCGGGGGCCACACAACCAACACGAACCTTTGATAGGCAAAAATTCATAAATCTTGCATGCGTTGGCAAAATTACGACTATATGGTGAATAAATCACTAACACCTGAGCAAGGGTTGGCACCTGAGCCTGTGGATGGCGAAATGATGCAATAAATATATCAAAAAGGTTGGAATAAATTCACAGTAGAACTTGAGGCTGCAGTTGTAAGTGTGGTTAAAGAATTCTACGCTTAACGCCGAGGATAAGGCCCCCTATAATGCTTTTGTATGGGGTAGGTTAGTGCCTTTCAGTACCGACGCCATCAACACGTACTATCAGTTACGAGCACCGAGACATTCCCAGTACCAACACTTACATTATAATGATCTAGATTATGAGGCTATTATGCAGGAGATGACAAAGTCGTGTACCTCATGGAAAAAATCAAATCATGGAGGCACTATTTTTCGCAGTAAGGATCTTAGTCGATATGGGAAGATATGGTACACCTTTTTGTGCGCTAAGTTACTTCCATCTACACATACGTCAGATGTGCCCAAGGATAAAGCAGTGCTCTTGTATGCAATGGTACAAGATTTCATCATCGACTTAGGGGCTATAATTAACTTTTCAATCCGAAGATGCCTTCGAGGACCTTACTCTGGCGGATTACCACACCCATCACTTATTTATGGGTTGTGTATACAGGCAGGAGTGTGTTGGTCAGATGATGAGATAACCCAGATGCCGCTGCAGACACTCGACTCTAGAATGATTGCAAGATATATTGTGTGGCCCGGAGGAGAGTCGAACCCGAGAGGAGTAGGATTTGTATTTCCCTCAGCCTCGGAGGATGAGGCTGACACTGAGGACACCTCAGATGATGATGAGTTTCAGGGGAATGCGGCAATGGGAGAAACATCACAACAGCCCGGTGTAATATCTATCCCTCAGTTCCTCAACCTTCAACGACAAGTGGATGAGCACAACAAGGAAGCACGAAGAGAAATGCGGAGACTAGCGGCAAGGCAGGACCACATGTTTGAGGCCATGAATTTATCTTTTTCCTCGTTGAACACTACACCCCAGAGCTTCAATCCTACTTCCCAATTCCCATACCAGTAACCAGCACCAATGCCAAGGTTCCCACCCAGCGATTCCGATGAAGAACAACAACCACCACCAACCCAGACTTAGGCGATTATAGGGAAGTCCTCTCTTATTTATTGCTTTATCTCTACAATGAGGACATTGTAATTTTCAAGTTTGGGGGATTTAGTTGCATGTTACATGCTGCATATTTAAATTCATTAGCTAGGTTGCATATGTTAGTTCATGGTTTATGTTTAGGATTATTTAATGTTGCATTCAGGTAATCATGTAGTTGCATAGTAGCTTAGGAATGTAAATAGTTTTTAATTATCTTTGCAATCATGTTATGTTTACCACATATAGTTTAAAAAAAAGAAAAAAAAAGAATTTTTTTTTAAAAAAAATTCATAAATAATAGTTAGTTAATATGTTCATCTTGCATGAGTCCAGCTGTTTGATAGTTACAGTCTATTTTGGCCAATGATGAGAATGGGATTAGATAGACAAGTATAATACTGATTATTAGAGCTTTTGATGTGATTTTTTGTTATGAATTGAATCTTTTTCTGTTTAAAACTGGTATAATAAGGATAGCACAGTAAAAACTTGTTGATTGATTGAGTTTAAATTGATACATAATGGGACTCTAAAGGATAATGTTAGTTTGAATGAAAGAATGACAAGAATAAGTAGTGATGGCTAAAGTTAGACAAGAACCTAAGTTTGGGGGAATATTTGGGGTATATAAGCTTTATAAAAGAAAAAAAAAGAGTATGACTAAACACTGTGGCATGCTTGTCTAGTTTTGTGGCCTTTGTTACTTGAGTAAGTAAGCCCGAGGGGATTGTCTTTACACCTAGCGCCCTAAGGTCTTAATGGTCTGGGAGTCGTTTGTCGAAAGTTCGTTAAGGTAGCATTGAAAAGCCTAAGGGAATAAGACATTGCATAGCTATGTGTATATAAACAAAAAAAAGAGAATAAAATGGGAAATAAGAGCAAAAAGCCCCCGTAGATGAAAAATAAAGCATAAGTATCCCGTGTTGACCCTCGATATTGATAATTGTTTGATGTTAGTTGGATCTAGTTTGTTTTTGGATTTCTTGAGTTTACATTGTATGATGCCTTCGAAGAGACTTGTTATGTATTAAATTCGATTTTATATCAATTAGCATGGTTGTTGAGCACACACACACTATACCAGTAATAACAGTTTAAGACTTAATGATTGACTAGGAAATTATTGATTGGTTTTGATATGATGTATTATCATGTTTACTTGATTTCTCTAAGGTCGGTTGAAAAGACTTGTGTTTATCAATACTGCTGGATTCGTAGGCATGTAGACTAGGGGCATTGCATTGCGTTGCATTTTTGTCTTTTTTTTGCTTGAGGATAAGCAAAGGTTTAAGTTTGGGGGTATTTGATAAGTAGATTTTATACCTACTTATCTGGTATCTATTACTTAAATTATTTGCTTAATATCATGTTTCTCAGTTACTTTTCATGCATTTTGTTTCATTTTGTAGATTATATGTTTGGAAGTGGATTGAGCAACTGTTGGTATGATAATGCAAGAAAAAGCAATTCCGGATATCGTTCGGGCCTTCATGTCATTTTATGTGCATTTCATGTTCATGGCGTGGAACTTGAATTATGTTGAGGAACTCTTTCTTGGCATTCCGGAACGTCTTGCATCATTCTAATTAGAAGTTCGAATGCGAGAGTATGTCCTTCTAGCAACAAAGACGAAGTTAAGAGTTGTTTCGGTTGTTATTACCCAGTAGCATCTGCTTCCAATGCAATTTCGACCTTCATCCGTTTGTTATTTCTGAAAGCTCAAAGAATAAAAGTTGTAGAGCTCATCGATATCTTCGATTTGATAGGTTGGAGGTCTCGTAACTCCTCCCGGTTTATATGTTATGGCGGTTTTAGTAGAGGAGGTTCTAGCAAAAAAATTAATTGGCAGATTGGGGACAAGCCGGGGCTTACCCTTTTGTGTCGTGGGAGCAAGCCGGGGCTTCGGGTCTGGGCAGTAATAGAAGCAAGGTAGCAAGCCGGGGCTTGCTATTTCAAAGGGAAATAGCAAGCTGGGGCTTGGGTAGTCAAAATTTAAGTCTCCTAGTTGGTTTCTAATGCTACAAGTGTGGAGTTTTAGTGATGGTGATGACTTGGGACTCGTATATGCATGGAATTGTAATCAAAATACATGTTGAAGTATATAATTAACAACAAACACTGAGACTAAAGGACACAAGGCAAATTACGAAGATTAATCTCAGTTTTTCTAAGCAAGCGTTGGAGGAGTATTTCAAGGAGATTTTCGAGACAATTGTGATTCTAGGCTACGTGAAGGGTGTTTTTCAATATTCTTCATCTTAGGCTATTATTTGTAATTGAAATAATGATTTCCATGATTTATTCAGTGTTTATTTCGTTTATTATGAACTAATTCATTTTTTAGGCTTGTGATGGATCCTTAAGTGAATCTATGATTTTGTAAACTTTAATTTCCAATTTAATTAGCTATTTCCAGTTTATCTATATTGATTTGTGCTTGAATCTATAAATTGCCAAATCAATAATTCTTTGTGGAGTTGGATGGAATCGAGAGAGGATATTCAAATCTAGACCTAGTTGATATAGCATGTGTTCAGGATTTTGTTAATAGCTTAAACTTGATGAGTGTTAAGGTAGAGATATGCTTGACACCACATGTAATCGGATAGAGAACTTAATCTTCAACCTTCTTCAATTGTACTTCACATAGAGATATAGAGAGTTAGTTGCTTAAGGTGTTTAACGGATTTCTATCTTAATTGTGGATTGACGTTAATACAGTATTAGTGCATCGAGAGGTGGTTAATACTACGTTCGTGTTCTTTATTAATAAACTGGGATAGTGAATTGAATTAGAATAAAAGTGTTAAAATTAGAGTGAAGCTTAGGGTGAAATCATAAGTCCAATTCTCCATTAATTGTTTGAAATTTCAGATTTTGATACTTGTGATTATTTTGTGATAGTTTAATTGATCTTAATTTTAGTTTTGTTAATTTCAATTATTGAGTTTATTTGTTTAATAAAATTAGGGTTAATAGAAGATTGGTTATTGTGAGTTAAGGTTATTGCTAATTAGTCTCTGTGGGAACGATACTCAACTTATCACTTTATTACTTGTTGACCACGTATACTTGCGTGTTGTGCGCAACTAGATTTTACCCAACAGGTATTATTCACCCAATTACTATTCACCTGAATATTATTCACTTGGGTATTTGGGGTACTTTTTATGTCGGGATACTATTCACGAGGTACTATTCCCAAAGTACTATTCACAGAATACTATTATTGGAGTACTATTCACCAGAAAAATATATTTCTTTTCTGTCCAAATTATTTTTGATACATGAATATTATTCTTGAATTTTACTCCACAAAACAGTATCATGTTGACAATTTGGATATTTTTAAACTCTGGATAAATTTAAAGTCTTTAATATTTATCCTTGACTTCGTTTGAATAATGCTTATATCATTGTCATCATCCTCATGCTTATATTGTGATGAAAGTCATCTTTGGCTTACGTGCATAGATGGACTGTTGGTTATTGGTTTTATAGTTGTATATTTTTGGCTTACGTGCAAAGATGGACTATTGATTATTGGTTTTATAGTTGTATATCTTTGGCTTACGTGCAGAGATGGATAGGTGTATGACATGATCATAACCACTGGTGATAATAACGAATATCCTTGGACCGTAGTGCATGGATAATTCAATGATGTGATTGGCATGATTATGACCATTAGTTAACAGTTAAATGTCTTTGGCCGTAGTGCACTGACAGACAATTGATTGGTATGATCATGACCATTGGTTTTATAGTTAAATATCTTTGGCCCGTAGTGAAAAGGTTGACAACGAATTGGTATGATCATTGTTATTACATTTGAATATCTTTAGCCTTAAGGGTAAGGATATTGAGTAAATGTTCTATTAAGCCTTTGTGGCAAGGAGAAACTGTTGATTTACGTGATTATAAATATGAATTGTGGATTTAACTATAATCTTTGGTGGTTCAGGTGAAGACAGGTGATGAGAGTTCTTTTTATCTTGGGTATAACAAAGAACTGTTGATGAGTATACTGGAATGAAATATTAATGATGGACTTTTAATCTAGAGGAGATAGTAGACATTATGTTCTACTTGACTCTTCTAATGGATTGTTTATTCCGCTGCAGTTATTGATCTAAAACTTATTGTCTATTTTATTCTATAAGTTGTTATACTGTTGAAGGCTAAGGATAATTTATTCTGCATTATCTTAGTCATAATATTTCTTAATGGGCTAGTTGAGCTCACCCTTTTCTTTTCTTTTATTCTCTTTGAAATGAGAATATAGCTGGGACGAGTCGGGGAATGGTGTGATGGTCCGAGATAGTGGCTATAGTAGTCCTCACTATTTTTATAAAAATAGTTTGATAATAATTATAATGAGGATTCCATTGAGTGTGGATATAGTCTAGAAGGAAATATTCGTGTTTAAACTCTCAGCTATATTTTGTCGTATTTTGGACGACAGTTGTATAATTAAGTTTGTATTTGATTTATGTACCATGTATCTGACGACTCAAGATGGGTGATATATACCTGTTTTGGGGGCGTCACATAGAATCTGAAATGAAATCAAGGTATCCTCACCTCTTCGACATATTAGGTACGTACCCTAATTTCGAGGGCAAAATTTCATAAGAATGGGAGGTTGTAAGACCCCAACTTTTATGAATAAAGATGAATTTTTCTATAAATATCATTTTGAATAATTATGGTGTGAATTTATTATAATATTAAAGTTGTGGGTAATATTTATAAATTTTACAAAGTAAGCAAGTTGTTATATAATATTCGATTGGTCGGGGAATATTCGTTTTAACAGGGAATATTCGTACGATGACACAATCATTGGTGGACCCCACAACAGAATTACTGTTGGAGTTAGAAAACGACAGAAATATCTTTTTATAAAAATAATGGTGATAGTTTTACCGTCAACTATTGAAATATCCGGTGTTAAAAGTACAGTAATACGCGTGGTTGCATAGTAGCACACGATATTGATTTTTGATGCTAACGTGAGAAGTCACTCAGTTATACTCAATTATTGCTACAATAATTGCTGCATAGTATCTCACGTTATTTGATTCAATTATTGTCGGTATTTTATATATTATTAAATCAATAATTGAGACGATACAGTTATTCATATTATTATTTGCAATATTGACGATGTCTAGAAAGTTCTATCGATGAGAGGTTTGGTCACCTAATTGCACGCCAATATGGAGAAATCCTTCTATGAAAGCCCCCTCTTTCTTGTGAATGATCTGGTTGTTAAATATTGTGAATAATAATAATGATGAATAAAGGTTATTAAAAATATTGAGGGGATTTTTATGAAGTATTTGTGTAAATTTTTCTTATTATATGGACCCCCATTTACCCATTTTTCAAAATAATCTGTAGATGTTATAATAAAAGGTGGGGGGCCACGAGTGGGACCCACCTTCGGAGGAAAAGTTTTGGTGGGGGGAGGGGGAAATGGAATGGTCGGGAGGGAGTAGAAAAGTTATATATATATATATATATATACATTAGAATAAGTTTTATTTTATTTATGAAAAATAGAATATATTATATTTTATTATGCATAATGTTTGCATAGTGTTTACATAGTAAAGTTATACGAAATTTTGAAATCGTTCGTGATTTTTTTTTTTAAAATAACGGTTGCGTTAGTTTCTTAACAACACCCCTTCCATTCTCCTATAAATAGGATGCTTAGTTAGAATTGAAAATCACACCAGAATCAGAGAATTCTTCTTCTATAATATTGAGTGTACTTCTTTCGAGCTTTAGAAAGCTTTGAGCGTAGAAAACAGTGAAAGTTTTTTTCAAGAATATCCCCGCTATACCAGTTGGAATACTCTTCTTTTCAAGGTAAGGGATGTTATTTTTGTTCAATATTCGTATGAAATAATTTCTTCCATACTCTGTAGTATGTAAGTAATATTATTTCGTTTCAGATTTCAAATTTTATACTCGTTTTGTTAAAGTTTTGTCTTCTGTACTCCATGAAATTAGTAGAATATCCTTGATATTTGCGCTTCATCCAGTATTTTTTCATGAAAATATTATTTTGGGCATTCTTGATAAGTTTTAACTTTTTCATGCCGGAGTACTATTTACGAGGTTACTATTCCCAAATTACTATTCACGGGGTACTATTCACTCAGGTACTATTCACCCGGGGCGCTATTCATTAAAAAA
Source organism: Panax quinquefolius (assembly GCA_020205615.1). Classification (NCBI taxonomy): domain Eukaryota; kingdom Viridiplantae; phylum Streptophyta; class Magnoliopsida; order Apiales; family Araliaceae; genus Panax; species Panax quinquefolius. The sequence continues at coordinate 43,077,030 of CM035163.1, read as the reverse complement.
ATTGATTTCTTTTTTGTCCAAATCATTTTTGTTATAATATTATAAATGAATTTTACTCCACAAAGCAGTATCATATAGACAATTTGGACATTATTGAATTCTGGATAAATTAAATTATAAATCTTTAAAAATTTATCCTTTGCTATTTTTGAATTGAATTCTTATATCATTGTCATCATCCTCATGCTTATATTATGATGAAAGTCATCTGTGGCCCGTAGTGCATGGATGGACTTGGTATGATTATGACCAGGGATTATTCGGTATAATCATGACCATAATGTTACAAATGATGTAGTAAAAGTTCTCATTGGCCCGTAGTGCATTGATGGACAGTTGTTGGCATGATCATGACCATTGATGAAAACACGAATATTCTTGGCCCGTAGTGCATGGATAACTCGTGGTCGTGATACTAATGAATATCTTTTGCCGTAGTGCAGGGGTGATTCGATGATGTGGATTATTTATTAAGTTGAGTCTCAGCGATAAAATTGATGATAAACTTTTTAAATCATAGAAGATAGTAGATATCATGCTCTACTTGACTCTTCTAATGGATTGCTTGTTCCGCTGCAGTTAAACTTGATGTTTTTTATATTTTATCAGTTTAACACTGTTGAAGGCTAACGATAAATTATTCTGCATTATCTTAGTCATAATATTTCTTACTGGGCTAGTTGAGCTTACCCTTTGCTTTCATTGTTCTCTTCAGGAAATGAGAATATATCTAGGACTAGTCAGGGAACGGAGTGACGGTCCAGATGGTTGCATTAGTAGTCTTCACTATTTTATGAAATAGTGTGATAATAAATGTAATGTGGACTTATTTTGAGTTTGAATACTGTCTAGAAGACAATATTTGTATTAAAACTCACAGCTCATGTTGTATATTTAAGTTTGTATTTGTATTTTGTACAATGTATTTGGCGACTCAGAATGGGTGATGTATACCTATTTTGGGGGCATCACATTATTCCATGTTAAAATAGCTGAAATTGTGAATTTTTTTTTCTATTCATTCGTTCCCTGAATTGCAACTTTTACGATTCTTCTCTATACTAAAATTATATTCATTTTATGATTTACTTAATCTAAGTAAATGTAAATGTATTAAGAGCTTCAAGTCTCAATACTTAATATCTTTCTTATATAATAATGTCACTATATCACTTTATTTTTATAAAGTATTCATTACAATACATCCAGAATAAATATTCTTTATTGAATATTTTTAACTAAACTATCGGTTATCTATAACAAAACCATTAATTATAGCTTTGTACAATTTCTAATTCAAGAAAATGTATTCATTTCGTACATCATTCATCCTTCGTCATTCGCATAGCAAATAATATTGCATAATGTCATTAACCTGCAAAAAGTTTGTGTTTGCAAGATTGAGCTCGACAGCCCAACAAATTTAACAGTCTATCATGCTTCACATAGCGCACAACTCTATATTCTTCGCATTCAACATACTTTCTTTGCTATGCATATCCTACATGCATCAATAATTCCGTGCAATGCATATATTCATGCATTATACATTTTCAATTATCGCATTACATCACACAACATGTGTTATCACATATCACATATAAATTGAGTTCCATACCCAATTAACTGAGTCATATTTTGACTTTAACAATTCATAAAGCATGATATGTAATTTAGCATATAACCACATTCAATCCACAAACATAACAGAACTGAAAAACTTGCCTTCCAAGATGTTTATAGCTTATAGCTACATGCGCTTTCCAAAATAAATTGCTACCGGGTCTACTTGATATCGCGTTCTTAAAGCAATGTTATCTCGTACCACATCTATATAGCATACACAAGGTTGTTATATAGGTTAATAAATATATATCCCACTAGCTTTGATTTAAACTCAAGTCAACTATATTTGTTACGACTAATTTTTTCCATTAACATTCCTCGTATCATTTATGTAATGCAATTAGAATCATTACATAGCTTAACGGTATAATAACCCTTAAATTTTGATTAAATTCTCAGATTTCAAGATTAATTTCTTAATCTTAGGTCATTAACTATGTTAGTTTATTAATCTAATTCATAGGTTAGTTATATATTAAAACACATTTTAGTATTCATTTATTAAATACTTAGTGCTTAAATTGGAATCAAAATCAAAAGTTCAAATAAAACAAGTCTCACATAAAACAGCCCAATAGAGCCATACCGAGTACTGAGAGTGCAAACCAAATTAAGCCGTTTTACAATACAAGATAATACTTAAACTATGAGATACCTTATAATTTGGTATAATGATCACGTCCTTGCTGAAACTATAAAACATCATACTTATAGCAATGAAGATTCGGACTTGGGGGCTATTTGATAAAAACTGAATGAATCTGAATCTGAATCTGAATGAAAAAAATTATTTAATAATTGATATGTCTGAAATATCTGAATAATAGTATTTTACTATTTTACCCCTCTAAACTATGTTGAACAAGTATATAATTTTATCTGGACATATTTAAAAAAATTAAATACAATATTCATTGTACAACAAATAAAAATAAATAATTCAAATAAATTATCAAACAATGTATTGAATAATTCAAACAATTTTAACCCAAGTTTCATAGAAAATAAGAAATGTAACTAGATAAACAAACATGTTAACATAATAATAAAATTAATAAAATTACATTAATTTCAGTGAGTCACTTTATAGTTCGCCAGCAATTTGGTCACGTAAATTCTTCATATATTGTACGCCTTGAAGGCCCCATTGCACTGCATCTTGCTCTCCTTCATGATTTTCTTCATATTGTTCATCATCTCCATCAATTGTGGTAGCTTGATCATACTGGGCAAATAATTCATCCTCAATATTCTCTTTTCTTATAAAATTGTGAACAGCAAAGCAAGCAATAACTACATCTCTTTGCACTGAAAAAGGATAAGGAGCCATCTGCTTCAATATTGGGAATCTTGCTTTTAATACACCATAGGCACACTCAATAATATTTCTTAGTTGGGCATGAGCATGGTTAAACTTTTCTTTTCTATTTAGGGCACGTCGACGTCGAAAATCTGCTAGCCAGTACCTTGTGTTGTGATATGAAGATAAAAAGCCTCGAGTGTTTGTATATGTAGCATCACAAAGATAATATTTATCTACAATTATAAAAACAAAATTTAACCCAAGTTATTAAAATAAGTAATCAAATATGATAATCAAATAAAAAATTGTAATACATACTTTGAGGGGGAAATGGAAATCCGGAACTAGGATCGAAGACAACTTCTATTAATACTCTTGAATCACATATTATTCCTTCCCATCTAGGCCAAACAAATGTGAATATCATATTGAAGTCACAAATTCCTAATACATTTTGATAACATTCACCCCTTCCTCGTCCTCTATAGCGAGCTTGTTGATTGACAGGAATAACTGCATGTACAAGTGTGCCATCTAGTGCACAACCGCTCCCTACATTGAACGATTATATTTATATTCCACATATTCGCAAATATATATTTGTGCCAATTTTATTTATCAAATTTAAAATTACATACCGAATATTTTTTTCGTAAGTCTTTATGGTTCCCCAGAACATTTGGATTTGGATCAAAAGATGTGGGAACTATGATTTCCTTTGCAAATTCTATCATTCCATTTAGCACCTCGTGAAAAAAATTTATGAACAGTTTGTATAGAGTGTTGAAATCTTCATTTCACTACTCTAAATCGTTTGTTATGACCTATTATAGTCAAGAACATATCAATCTTTTCTTCAATAGTTACGTACTTACTATCGTGTACCCATTGTTTTTGCCTAAAATGATTGCATAAATGCACATACGCAACACGTAAAAGTCGCATCAATTCTTGACATTGCGTACTTGATCTATGTAATAACTTCAATGTATAAGCATGTCCACTCAAGATTGAAGTGTTATCTCTAATTCTTGGTATGTTTGTTGAATGAATTCGTTTCACGTAACACCACATAATGATTAAGCATAAAAGTTGATCTTCAATAGTCATGCTCGACCTATTTCCAAAAACAGTGATAGTAAAAATATTAAGGAAAATATGTTTGTGATATAATGGGCTTTACAACTCAAAACATTTTACTATGCTTAAAATAGTTTACAATAGATGCCACTAAATAACAGACTATTATAAGTCCGAATAGCATTATACAATGTTTTGGGTCTGATTCTAATATAATGGAGACCCATCAACATAACACCTTTGTGATTCTTCACAAAAGCTAACTCAAGGCACATGGAGTCCAATCTCAAAGGTTACTTATATTGTTTCAGGCAGTTTATAAAGTATAGGTCCCAAATAGAAAAGCATCTTCCAAAGCATGACCACAATATACATAATGACTAACAAGACAAAGAGGTAAGGAAACAAAGCTTCTCAAGAACCACTAAGATATTAAAACAACCTTATTACCACTTCAAAGGCAAAAAACTTAATTTCACTGCATAAATATAAATTTTTACAGGTACAAACAATCCTCTAGATTTTATGAACCTTTATCATAGGTGTATTAAAAACAATAACAATAAAGGTTTTTATCATGTCTCATTGCAGCAAAACCTTGATTTAGTTCAGTGATCTTTCAATATAATACAAAATACAAAATTAGCATAACAACCCAACATAATTACAATGAGGCAGTGACTTGTGAGGTTCCCTTTTCTTTTTGTTATTTCCTTGTGATAAGGCGATTGTTTTTAATCACATCGAAATCGGTACAACCAATCTATTAACAAAAAAATGGAACACCAAATAAGTAATACCCTGATTAACATCAAGCTAAATTATCTATTATTTATGGAAATTTCTATTTTTTGTTATTTTCCAACGAAAATTACATCAAAAGAGACTTCCAAGCCTTGTTCTGCCATTTATTTATTTTAAACCTACTCTTCTCTTTTAATACAATCAATCCCCCAAACAGATACCAAGAAAGCGAACAAATAAACAAACAAACAAACCCACAAAATTCTAGCTTTACCCCTTTCATAGAGCATGGTATTGGTTGCAGAATGTAGCACAGGTTCATTGAAATTTTTACATATTCTATTGCAAGTAATTGTTGCCTAAAAACTGCATTTATGTGTGATTGGCCAATACATAACCCACATTCACCATTTTATATTATTCACTTTCAATTTAGCCCTAACTATTAATCTGAATCACATACCCACCATATACAGGAAGAAAGAGAGATCAAATTAGGGAGATGGAGTAGCGACGCAAAGACGAGAGTTTACCTGCGATGGACCAGCAATGAAGAGAAGATGGATATGGAGATGCAGAGAAGAGATGGAGATGTAGATGCAGAGCGGCGTTAGAGATGAAACGAGAGCAACAAGATTAATTGGGTAAAACTTGTTATTCAGCCGATTCAGGCTAATTTTTTTTAAAAGAATCACTCAGATGGATTAAGCCCAATTCAGATTTCAAAATTTGTAAATAAACAGTTTGAATGGCTGAATCATTCAAATTCAGAGCCATTCAGCCCTATTAAGAGCGAAACAAACAGGCCCTTAGTTAGACCATTGATACCTATATAGATCAAACATATGTTTTATAAGGGCGGTTTAGTGGTAAAGATATTTTATATTTTTTTGAGGAAAAATTGAATTTCATAACTGGAGATCAAAGCTTAGAGCATTACAAATAAAAGGAGGGGGAATAGAGCCCCATTCCTGGACATCATATATAGAATCCGAAGCACGAGCTAAGAGATGTGCAACAGAATTCGCTGACCTCCTAACAAAATAGATGCGACAATCGACTATAGAAGCAACCAAATCCTTACATTCATTCACCACCAAACCCACATAATTCGGAGAGGAAGATGAAGCCTGAATAGCTTGAGAAGAGTCGGATTCAACAATTACCTATGAAGCACCAAGTCTTTTAAGCCAACTTAAAGCCTCCCTAAAGCTGACTGCCACAACCAAAATAGAATTTGCAGGACCCAAAATTGAACCACATCGAGCTGCTATCATCGTCCCCTCAGAGTTGCGAAGAACTATGCCAAAACCCAACTTATTTTCTGATGAGAACACAGCTCCATCTACATTACATTTCAGCCAATCGCAGGCAGGTTTGCACCAGCTCACAATGCTGGAGTTTTAATCAGAGAGTAGGTCACCATTTATGAGGATTTGGGCATGTTGTCATTGAGCAAGAAAGAAACCAGCCAGGTTGACAATCGCCGAAGGCCATTTACGTAATTTTTTTCCAAACCACATCATTTTGATTCTTCCATAGAGACCATAAAAGCACACAGGACAGTTGGATGGCCTCACTATTGTTGCCCATAATAAGAGCTTCAATCCATTGGATAATGTCAGCACCATTGAGAGAGGCAAGCAGTAAAGATGAAAGTCTTCAACACCCAACAACAACTGGGCAGTGAAGAAATAGATGTGAAGCTGTCTCCATGGACTGAGCACAAACTGAGCAAGAGGAATCTACATCAACCCGTCTTTGTCTTAGATCCTCTTTGGTTGGAAGACAATCTTGGAAAATGCACCAAATTAAATTCCACACTTTAGTAGGGATCTTTAGCCACCATAATTTCTTCCAAATTTGAGAGGAATGAGCAGGATTAATAAAATTCAAATAAGCGGTGAGAGTTCGATAGGCACTACGGACTGGATACATACCACTTGTGTCCTTGCATCGGAAAATATTATCAGAGGAACGTAGAGCAAGAAGAGGTACCTGTAGAATTAGAGCACAATCTCGAGGAATGAAGAGACCATTGATTAAATCAATATCTTAACACTGTTCATTTGGGATCATCAAAGACTGTATCGACGTACATAGAAACCCAGGAATCGGAGGAGAGGAAATTCAAAGGTTAGCTTCATCAGGGAGCCAAGTGTCGTAAAGACATTTTATATATATTTCATATATATTAGCAAAACAAATTCTTGTTCAGAAGGTATGTGAGAACAAGAAATCTTCAATTCTTGTTAGTACCTAACATATTTCAATCTGTTTACCCATGTAATCATAAGTTATAACATATATACTGAATCTATTCTAGATAAAACGTATAGTATGCTAGGTAAAACATATGTCATATATATTAATCTGCAGGTCATCATTATTTACAGGAAATGATAATATGATGGATTGCACCTATATATATAACCTTCATATATATATATATATATATATATATAACACATAAAATGCATACTTTGAAAACTCATTGTTTTGTACATTTTAAACGTGCAATAGCCAATCTCCTTCCACAATCCGCCTTATACTCCGGAATCCTTCATGATTCCTATACACACAACCTCCCACAACCGATTTCACAACCAATAATCATAGTTATAACTACTAACCATCAATTTCTCAAAGTAAACCAAGATAAAGAAAGAAAGAAAATAATTTTTTTATATTACTTGGTTATTTGATTGGGTTGAAATCTTACTTCAATTTGATTTGAATCCTTATTTTGATACTTTGTTACTCAATATCTTCCTCAATTTGCAGTTCGAATCCTCAATTGCTCGATGGTTACTTCAATATGGTGAAAGGTTTGGTCATTTTGGAGGAGAATAGAATTTTGTTGCTTGAGAGATTTGGTAGATGAGAAGATGTAAGGTTTAGCTGGTTTAGTTTAAGCTTGAGTAGTAATAAATGCCTTAAGGGAGTTAATTTCCAACTGATTCCAGCTGATGGCAGTGGAGGGATTTAATTGTCTTTTGGTTTGTTTAGTCAAGGGTAGATTGAGCTTAGTATTGTAAGGGTAACTTAATACTTCCTTCTTATTTCTGTTTTAGTCTGTTGAATGTTGTTGCTGAGCTGGTGAGGATAGTGAGGCAGGTCTTTATAGTGTGACTTCATCGTGTATTTGGGCATGCTTTTGATGAATGATAATTCTGTTTTCCTTCTCATTTCTTCTGTTATCTTCTCTCCTTTCTCTTGATATCCTTATTCTCTGTTAATTCTCTGTTTTCTTTGAACAATACTCACATTTACACTTCACTACTCCAGTAGTTAATCTCCCGATCACTTTCAGTTCCACTAAATTCCTTACAACTCTGTATCAAAGCCAGCCGACTCCTCCATGGCAACCAACAATCAACACCTCAGTAATTTGGAAGAACAAATAGGGGAGCACACTAGATCTCTACTGCAATTAAGAACTCAGCTACAGGATTTAGTGGTGAGTCTTAAGCAGGACTTTGGAGCACAAATGGATGGTCTAAAGCAGGACTTTGATGTGAAAATGGATCAAAAGATGCAGTAGATGATGAAGGGGTTTGAGGCTTTGCTAGCATTAAGGTTACCAGTGGATCAAAACAATTCAGGTAATCCTAATCATCAATCTGGTTCAATATTGGGTCCCTTGGATGGTGGAGGTAGTAATGATAAGGCTAGAAATAGTATATTCAAAATCATTAAATTTGAGTTCCCTAAATTTGATGGAACCAACCCTAGGCCATGGGTTAAAAAGTGTAATAAGTTGTTTGCACATCATGTGGTAGCTGAGGATCAAAAGTTGTACCTAGCAACACTAAATTTGGAGGGTGATGCTGAGGAATGGTATGCTGGATTTGTACATAAAGGAGTAGATATGACATGGAGTGGCTTTATAGATGAGATCATGGCCAGGTTTGGGCCTGAGTCTTAAACTAATCCTATTGGTGAGCTTAAAAATCTGCAGCAGAATGGTACAGTGGATGAATATAGGAGAAAATTTGAAGAGTTGAAAGGATGGACCTTATTGAGGAATCCCACACTAAATGAATCCTTCTTTATGGATTGTTTCCTTGGGGGATTAAAAGAAGAAATAAGGTTGGGAATTAAGGAGCTTAAGGTGACCAATCTCAAGGAGTTGATTCTAGTATCTAGAGTTGAGGAGGCAAAATTAGAGGCATGGTTGAAAAGGAGTAGGCAAGAAAATAAATTTAGTATGGGTGGGGGTTATCAAAAACCTGTGACTATTCCTTCTCCAAAACTTGCCCATCCAAGTGGTACTAATCATGCTACAATACCTGCAAATCAACTGGAACTTAGCAGTTCCTTGCTCATCAGAGGTTTGACCAGAGAGCAAATGGCTGAGAAAAGGAAAAAGGGATTATGTTTTGCATGTGATGAGCCTTACACTTTTGGACATCAATGTAAGAAGCCCCAATTATTCATGTTGTTACCTTCTGAGGAGTGTGAGGAAGTGAAGGAAGTGGATTGTTGTGAAGTGGAAGTTTCAGAGGTTACTAATGATGATGGAAAATAAGAGGCACATATAACACTTCATGCCTTGTCAGGGCATAGTGTTAATAATACTATAAGGATTGTGGGGATGGCTAATGGTGGAATCATGAGAATTCTGATTGATAGTGGTAGTACTAATAACTTTTTAGATTCCCAAGCTGCTAGAAGGGTTAAAGCTAAACTGCAGAATACTAAACCAGTCACTATGTCTGTGGTTGATGGCTTCAAGGTGAGTAGTTACCAGGAATATGAGGGTTTCCAGTGGACAGTTCAGGGTGAAGAATTCACTACTAATTTCAGAATCCTGCCATTGGGAGGTATAAATGCTGTTTTAGGAGTTCAGTGGCTCAAGAGCTTCAATCCAGTGACATTTGACTTCAACTAGCTGCAATTAATAATCTCTAGAAATGGGAGGGAAATGGTGTTACAGGGGGAATCTGATGCAGTGACACCTTCACTTTAGATTATGAATTCTGGGGAATTTAAAAGGACTATACAAGCCACAACTCATGGATATTTTGGTTATCTGTTTGGTATGGTGAAGAATTTGGATTGTAACAAGCCTGCAGCAGAGGGATTGAAGGAGGAAATTGAGGATAAGAAGGGTAGGGAGCAGAATGAACAAATGAAGGTATTATTGAACTAATTCTCTAAATTTTTTCAGGAGCCTAAACACCTTCCACCTAACAGGTCAGACAACCATCATATAAACCTTAAGGAGGGTAGTAAACCAGTAAGTTTAAGGCATTACAGATACCCCCATGTGCAAAAGGAGGACATAGAAAAATTAGTGAATGAAATGCTGAATACTGGGGTCATTCAACAAAGTAACGGTCCTTATACATTCCCTGTCTTATTGGTTAAAAAGCAAGATGGTTCTTGGAGGATGTGTGTAGATTATAGGTCTCTTAATGAACAAACTATTAAGGACAGGTTTCTAATCCCAACAATTGATGAATTGTTGGATGAATTGCATGGGGTAATGTGGTTTTCTAAGCTAGACCTAAGATCTGGTTATCATCAGATCAGGGTGCACCAACCTGACATCCCTAAAATAACTTTCAGAACACACACATGTCATTTTGAATTCTTGGTCATGCCATTTGGCCTCACAAATGCTCATGCAACTTTCCAATTTCTCATGAATGAGGTATTCAAGCCCTATCTCAGAAAATTTATTCTTATCTTTTTTGACGACATATTGGTGTATAGTAAGACTTATGAAGATCACTTGAAGCACCTCAAGATGACTTTGAAACTATTACAAGATAATAAACTTTTTGCTAAAAGGAGTAAATCCAAGTTTGGGATTAAACAAGTTCAGTATTTGGGGCATATTATTTCACAAGATGGGGTGGAAACTGATCCTAAAAAGATTAAGTGTATGGTTAAATGGCCCTTGACAACAAATATCAAAAGCTTGAGGGGATTTCTGGGTCTCACAGGGTATTACAGGAGGTTTATTAGAAACTATGGCACTATTATCAGACCATTAACAAAATTGCTAAGAAAAGATGGGTTTCAGTGGAATGAAAAAGCTATAGAGGCTTTCTTAGTTCTTAAAGAGACTATGACTAAGGCTCCAGTTTAAGCTATGCCTAACTTTAGTATACCTTTTATGTTGGAAGTTGATGCCTCGTACTATGGGTTGGGTGCAGTACTTATGCAGCAGGGAAGGCCTATAGCTTATCTCAGCAAGGTAATAGCTCCCAAACACCTTGGTTGGTTTACTTATGAGAAGGAATTGATGTCAGTGATGTATATTATTGGGAAATGGAGACATTATTTTTTGGGGAATAAAGTCTTAATTAAAACTGACCACCAAAGTTTGAGATACCTGCTTGATTGAAGGGTGACCACAACTAACCAACAAAAATGGATAACCAAATTATTGGGGTTAGATTATGAAATCATCTACAGGAAGGGTAAAGAGAATGTAGCTGCAGACTGTCTGTCTAGGCCATTAGGAGCAGAAGAGACTAATTATAATTGTTCAGCTATCTCTACTGTGGTGCCACATTGGATTTCTGAACTAGCATTAACTTTGAAGGCTGATGAAGGATTAAAGAACATGATTGATCAACTGATAATTGATATCCAGTCCCTACCTGGGTACTCTTTCAGTAATGGAAGACTCAAATTTCAAGATAGATTGGTAGTTGGACCAGATCTGGTTTTTAGAAATAGGTTGCTTAAGGAGTTCCATGACTCACCCTTAGGGGGACATTCTGAAATTAGACGTTCTTATGAGAGAATCAACAAGTTTTTTTTTTGGCCTACCATGAGGAATAACATTATTAAAATGGTAAGAGAATGTGATGTCTGTCAAAAACAAAAACATGAGACTATACCCACGCTTGGTTTATTACAGCCCCTTGCTATTCCTGAAGCTCCTTGGAAAAATATATCAATGGACTTCATTGAAGGTCTACCTAACTCACATGTATTCACTACCATCTGGGTAATAATAGATAGGCTAACTAAATATGGCCATTTCATACCTCTAAAACACCCTTTCACAGCCACTGATATAGCCCAAGTGTACATTGCCCAGGTCTATAAGTTACATGGATTTCCATCTACCATTTTTTTAGATAGAGATAAACTTTTTGTAAGCCTATTTTGGCAGTCCCTTTTCAAGCTGATAGGCACTAAGTTACGTTCAACTTACCACCCTCAAAGTGATGTCCAAACTAAGAGATTGAACCAGACCTTGGAACAAAAGCCATCTGGATGGACTAGGTGGATTCCTTTGGCAGAGTGGTGGTACAACACACACTACCATTGTGGACTAAAGACAACCCCATTTGAAGCCCTATATGGCTACAAACCTCCCTACTTGAATTTCCATCAATTCGGTAGGGTACATGATCCTACTACCAGGAGTTTTTGTCAGGAGAGAGTCAATCATCTGCAATTTCTTAAAAAGAATCATATAGCTGCTCAATCTCGCATTAAACAGTATGCTGATAAATCCAGAAGTGAGAGGTTTTTCATGGAAGGTGATTTGGTGTATTTAAAAATCAAACCCTACCAGCAGACTACCTTATCTCAGACTAGATATGGAAAATTGTCTCCTGAATACTATGGGCCTTATCTTGTAATAGAGAAAATTGGGCAGGTAGCTTATAAGCTTCAGTTGCCTACTGATGTAAGAATCCATCCTTTATTCCATGTCTCCTTGTTAAAAAAGAAGATTGGACTTCATTGCTCCAGTTCTCCCACTCTTCCTGAAGTCAGTATTCAGGGACAGCTATTAGGAGTACCTGTGGCTGTGTTAGACAGGAAAATGGTGAAGAAAAATAATGCAGCAACAGCAGAGGTTCTAGTGCAGTGGTCCAACACCCTACCTACTTAGGCAACATGGGAAGACTGGGAGTAGCTTCATTAGAGGTTTCCACATTTCCAACCTTGAGGACAAGGTGGCTTTTATGGGGGAGAGAATTATAAGGTTTAGCTGGTTTAGTTTAAGCTTGAGTAGTAATAAATGCCTTAAGGGAGTTAATTTCTAATTGATTCCAGTTGATGGCAGTAGAGGGATTTAATTATCTTTTGGTTTGTTTAGTCAAGGGTAGATTGGGCTTAGTATTATAAAGGTAACTTAGTCCTTCCTTCTTATTTCTGTTTTGGTCTGTTGAATGTTGTTGCTGAGTTAGTGAGGGTAGTGAGGTAGGTCTTTATATTGTGACTTCATCGTGTATTTGGGCATGCTTTTGATGAATGATAATTCTATTTTCCTTCTCCTTTCTTCTGTTATCTTCTCTCCTTTCTCCTGATATCCTCCTTCTTTGTTAATTCTCTATTTTCTTTGAACAATACTCACATTCACACTTTACTGCTCCACTAGCTAATCACCCGATCACTTCCGGTTCCACTGAATTCCTTACAGAAGAGATTTGGCTATTTTAACGTAAAGAATGAGAATGAAGTCTAATATCTGATATATATAGGATTAAGCTGTTCATTCATCTCAACATGGCTTAATCATTTAAAACATTCTCCTTGTTCATATTATGACTCATCATAAGCCCTTCAATTTTAAACATAATGTATGTAACCCACGTATGTATACCACAAATTTCACATTATGTACACATTTTAATGTACATAAATATGGCAATATTTTTTATAAAAAAATATGCATAAAATTAATATAATTATATTTAGTACCCTCCGTACATATCACATTTCAAATTATTTATATTAAATATACATTGTGACAAACGAGATTTTATAATTTAATTTTAATATTTATTGAATTAAATAAATATTTTTTTCGATGATTTAATTATTGGATTAAATAATTAATTGATGCAACTATGGTAGATTAATTTAATTATATGTGTTATATTTATTAAATTAATGTTGAGAATTTTTATTATTCAAAGTATGTATTTATGTGAGCTTATTGAAATAAATGAAATATTTAATAAGCATAATGTTATTTTAATTAATTTAATAATTAATTAGAGAATTAATAATTCGAGATAATTGATAAATGAGAAAATTAATTATATGACTATGTGAATTAATGATAAATTATTAAATTTTATTTAAATTAAATTAAATGAGATATTTGATTTATTGTGTAAGTGGGTGTGACATTAAATTATAGTATAAAGGATTAATGGAATTAAATGGGAATGAGTTTATTAGGATTAGCCAAACAAGGCCTTAGTGGAGGTTGAGGGCAGTTAACCCATGATTGGTTAACTGACCACAACTGCGTCAGTTTATAATTATATACGTCTTCTTCTTCTTTCATTCTTCTAAGTCTAGCAAAGGAAATCACAGAGAGAATTGAGAATTTTTGAAGGAATTGTGAGTTATGTGATTGATTGAGAAAGGTTTCATCTCTACCAAATCTACACTACGCTTTGGGTAAACTCTTCAACCCAGTTTTTATTTACGTTATTATAGTTTTCATAAAAATGGCTTTCAAAGTTTCTATAAGTCTCTATAATTGAAAAATTAATGACTTATGTGTTTATATATGATATATATATATAATCATAATATGTTTCATTATCATATATGTATGTTTTCATGACATTAATTGCATAAAAACATGTTATAAATTAATTTATGAAGTTACTGAGTATAAGTTTCATATGTATGGCCCTTATGGGAATTCGTATGCTACAAATTGTTGTTTAAATTGAAATTTAACGGTAGATTATGTTATCACATGTCAAAACGAAGGAAATAAACTTCAAATGGACTGATTTAGTGTTATAACGAACCCGTAGTGCCAATCTCCATGTTTTATTTTCAAAACTTTCAAGAACATCAAGAACAGTAAAATTATATAATTTGATTCAAGTAATTATGTGTTTAAACTTGTTAAAATCACTCTATAAAGGTTGGGTAATGATTATGTACGAATTCTAGTATGTGGGTATGTTTAATTTAATGTATTTAATGACCATGTAAACTCTGTGTTCTTCGCGAACTGGAAATTTAAAAACTAGAGTTCATGCAATATGGCTGACTCCATGCCTTAAGTCCCATGGCATAGAAGCTGCCATGTGACATGTACCCTGCATGATTCCCAATTCCTAAGCCTTAGCCATGATCGCTGCCTATCGTGCATGACAATCGAGAACAAGCCTAACAGTGGTCTTGCATAAATACCACTCTGCAGATTGTCCAGAAATAAAAATTGTTATTTTTTAAGTCTAGGAATGTGATAATAACTTAATCTAATGAACATAAAAATATGTTAGACGTATAACAAGACGTTAAAATAAATTCTTAACATGTCAATAACACATTTACGTGTGGATTAAATTATTGAACGCATAGTTAGCTTATTGGTCGTGAAGTGTAAATTATGTGTCAATAAGTGTGGTAATTTGACTAAGTATAGTCATAATCCGAGTTAAACAAAAAGAATGAACTTGTGATGATTCTCGTTATCATTTTATAAGTTTATAAGTTTATAAGTTTACATCTAGCAAATTCTCATTATTATTGATCAAGTCCATTTTGTTATATTAAAGTTTATTAATCTTTCAAAGTATGATTCTGTTATATAATACTTATTCTATTGTATATCTCTTGAGATCGTTATTCGATTTAAATATCAGTTACTATTGAACCTTGTTAGACTGCAAACCCTTAATGATTCGACTAGTTCATAGTTGATGAACGTTCTAAATTTCAGAACCCTTGTTGAATTATCCAAACCAAACTTCCTTTGGTGCGGACTCTAATGTCAAACTGAGATGAATAACCCTGTATAGGGGATTACTTATGCATTAGCGTTAAAATATTGTACGTGATGGTACTAAGTGGTGATCCCCTAAGCACGAGAAGAAGAGTCCATAGTCTTATGACTGTTAAAGGTTTCAAGTATAAACACTTGACAACCTAGGACATAGTTCAAGGTCTTATGACCCTCAAAAGTTCTTTTGATTCTTGTTATTCATTCTTGATTCAAAAGCCGAGTTTTCTTGTTATAGAAGTTGTTTATTCACTCGTATATTATTATTTTATTGTTGTATTGTTATACTTGTGGGCAATTGTGCTCACTCTTGCGTAATAATAACATTGCAGTTAAGAATGAAAGATCCGACAAGCCTTCCACTAGTAAAGGCAGGGGCAAGATTAACAAGTGATGAAGACTTCTCGTTTATGTGATTATGTATCTATGTTTCAGACTTGATGTTGTTTAAGACTTGTTATTTGTTTATGATTCCGCAAAGATGTTTAAGGTTAGTTTAACCTGGGATTGTATTTATTATTACTCAAATGTTATAACCCCGTAAGGGGAAGATTTATTTCTATCCATTGCATGGTTTGTATTTATTATGGGTAGATAGATAGATGATATTTGTACAGTGAACACCAAATTCTGCGAAAATGGAAGTACCCGGATTTGGGGGTATCCCAGTGTAACGACCCCGGAATTCATACAATTCAATTATCGACTTTGGTCGTTAATAACACGTCTAACTTCTGATTTTACTTCATTATTCGATGTTAAACTTAATAAAATGTGGAATAATTTAAACTTTTCTATCTTCTTACTTTAATTCCCTGAATCAAAACCTTTATCATCTACATGTCTTTGAATCATATATAATCCATGATTCACTTTATCAGAGTTAATATATATACCTACATATCAAATCAATATCCTTTATACATCGGACGGCTCAAACTTTAACTTTACAACTCAACATAAAATATACATACATAAAAAATGGAGTACATCTCATGAACCTTAATCATGGTTTAAAGAAATAACAACTTTAGCTAAAATAATAGTCTTCGTGTATTACATTTGATTCATGTCTTTCAAGTACCACATAGTGTTACCTTCAATTCTTAACCTGGAAAAATGGTTATTTGCAAGGTTGAGCTCGACAACCCAGCAAATCTAACAGTTTTCATGCATCACATAACACATAATTACATGCTTATCATACATCTCATAAACATTAGACTAACATAACAAACATGCTGCAGTTCATATAACAAGTATAAAGATTGAGTTTCTTACTCAATCAGCATTCATTACTCAATCAACGTAGTCATAAATTGACTTTAACGTTTCATACTTTCAACATATATATAACACATTATGCTCTTTGCAATAAAGACTTAAAACAGTTAATCATCAAGTTCACATAGCAAATAGGAACCGAAAGACTTGCCTTGATCGTTGTTTACCAATAATAGTTTAACAGCTTACAGCTATCTGCACTTCACGTGTCCTACATAATTATATAATCATGCACATCAACTATTAGTCACATAGCAATGCATAGTAGTTGTAATGTAAACGTTACTCTATATCTCATAACCCTTCCTATTATCAATACACAATGTTCAATTTGATTGTGTTAACTTTCGACTTATAGCTCTCTATGTTTCATATTCGAAGTTCATTCAAGTGTTTAAGTCTTGCTAGGACTACTTATTGGTTTTATAGTAACACTATTCAATATTTTATAATATTCATTTCATTTGATTTAAAACCCTTTTTACGTTTATTATCACTTATCACGATGTTTCGACGTTTATTCGTCACACGCCCAATTTGTCTCTCCTGTGTGTGCTTAGTACGCGTATATAACTTATCTAATATATCATTTATTAATGTTAAGCATTATTATACTTTATAGTATTCATTTTCTATAACTTAGAATAATATTTCTTATCGTCAAGAGCATTACACTTGCATACGTGCATGCCCGACGCCCTCAGATTACCTCCGAAAACACAACAGTCCTAAATATGACTATTTTTATCCCTTTTCCAGACCTCAAATTGAAAAACTTAAAGAATAAAAGTTGTAGGTCTATTCGTTTTCGTTCCGGATCATCTTGAATCACCTCAATCGGAGTTCGTATGAAAACGTTATTGTCGTTTTACCAAGACAGGTCAAAGTAGTCACACCTGGCACACTATGGGCGCGCCCGCGCCCAATTTCTTCATAGTTTCAGTGTGCCCGCACAACTTGGCAGCGCCCAGATGCACGCCCGCGCTCCTGGGCCACACGGCCGTGCTTGGCTACGCCTAGATTACAAATTTTGTAATATTTTTTCTTCAAACCTTCATAACTTCTTCATTTTAAGTCAAAATTAGTTGGTTTTTGACTCTATGAACTCGTGAAACACTAAACTACCCATCTATAGAATAATTATAACAATTCAAGAACATTAAGAATTTATTTTAAGGGATCCAATTCAGTGTTCATGCTAATTTTCATGTTTTAAACATATTTAGCGAATTCATTCACTACGAATTCGTTTTACATCCATTTTAGTTCATTCCAATTGGGTTGTTTTTTTTTCTTAGAGGAGAACAACAAACCACTATCAATTTACAACTTAAATCATAGGATTACACCAAATTCGTACCTCCAAAACAGACCATATAGTATGTAATAACCAAGAGCCTAATTTTTCCATCTTTTACACAATTTAAACTTAATTGGTTTGGTTTTAGATATGAACAACACTAGAAATTCATTACATAATCAACACACATATATTCTTTACCAATTCCTAAGGTCAAATAACCATAGTAATTTCTAACAATAAAATTAAGGAACAAAGATTAGGAACTTAAGAATTTCTTCATACCTCTTGAACCCTCCTTAGCTTTAATCAGATGATGAAAAAGGTTGGTTCTCCTTGATTCTCCAAGGCTCTTCTCCGATTCTACAGAGAACTCCTTTTTCTCTCTCAAATTCTTTCTTCTCTGCTCTATTCTTCTTTCTCATACTTGGCACAACTTAACGTATATTTATTTAGTGTATCAGTTAAAAAAACCAAGGGCCCCCATCTGTTACAAAGGCAAAGGGTCACAAGGCCATGTTTGGCTAGAACCCCTAACCTCCTTATCCATTTATTTTAATATTATTCCTATTATAAGTTACACCAAATGTCACACTTCTTTTGATTTAACCATAATCTTTATTTATCCAACACCATATTTACTTACCCAATAAAATTATAATTTTATTTAACAAATCCTCACTTCTCTAATTTAATTATTTAATTAAATTAGAATATCACCATTATACTAAGCGTAATAAAATACGCATAAATCCCATCAATTTTATCATACTTAAATAATTTCCATCGAATATTTATTTAATACTATAAATATTCCAACTAAAATATTTATTTTATTCGATAAATATTTTAACTATTTACAATATTGACAATTGTATTACTTTTTAACATATTACACTCATATGTAATATACTACTTCCTCATTTATTTAAATAAATATGCTTACACTAATTCATTATTTTAATTAAGTTACTCACATTATTTATGAAATTTAATTCATAACAATTTCATTTCCATAAAGCATAATAATCGAATTATGTTATTTCATAATATAATTTTCAACTTAATTAAATTAACTAATATTATTTAGTTAATTTTCTTTCTATAACAATCTCATTTAATTTCTTTAATAGTTAACTTAACTATTAAACCTCATTTTCCCAATACATGAATATATATTTCTCTTCACACCGTAGTACATATTTCAAAATATATAAGACGTATATATACATACTCAAACTCAAAATATCTCATAATAATTAATTTTAATTATTAAATTCCTATTTTAATAACTTATAAAAATTCGGGTTGTCACATCATTCCCTCCTTATAAGGATTCCGTCCTCGGAATCAACGAAACCTCCCTTACTCGGTTTTCACCAAATCTCTTTTCAAAATTTATCACCGAATATCTTCAACACATTACCTTAATATAGGTTTTATATTTCCTACTCCCACCATTCTTGATAATAAATTCTTGTAAGTTTTATTTCATAACTTTCCCTTGAACTCAATTATATTTTGAGTATTATATATTCTTTAACTCATTCATTTCCTTTTCTAAGGATCGTTATCATATCTATCAAACTAGATTTTACATTAATACTTTATTCATTCATTGGGTTCTACATCCAAATTCTTTCTCTAAGGATCTTTCTAAGATCATCATATTCCTCACCTCTTCCTCTTCTAAGAGTTTTATATTTCTCTTCTTTCTGGAGTTTCAATTCTTTTTTGAAATTATTATGTTTTGCTTAATTTTCTCATCCTTTCCACTTTCACCTTTCATAATAATAAGAATCTTCCACAATTTCTCAATAATTGGGAAGCGATATGAATAACAGGAATTTAAAAGATTCCAAATCATGCTGAGGGGTTATAAGACCTTGAACTATGTCCACGGTTATAAGTACTCTTTCAACTTAAACCTTAACAGTCATTAGACTATAGAGACTCCCGTACTTAGGGTGTTAAGCCCTTTGTACGATGTATTGTGCACAAACATCTAAACGCATTGCGTAAAAATAATTCCCCCATAATAGGGTTGTTCTTCTCAGTTTTTAGAGATGTAACTGAGGGTCACAAGACCACAAACTATGTCCACGGTTACAAGTAATCTTTCAACTTTAACCTTAACAGTAATACTGTAGGGACTCCCCGTACTTAGGGTGATCAGCCCTTCATACGATGTATTGTGCACAAATATCTAAACGCATCCGCATAATCCCCTATAAAAGGGTTGTTCATCTCAGCTTTTCAACATCTGAATCCGCACCAAAACAATTTGGTTTAGCATAACTTCTCAAGAAATGCTTGAATTTCATAGACATCTTTTAATATTCGTCTAGCTGAATCAAATAGCATAGACTTCTACTGTGACGCCCCCAAAATAGGTATACATCACCTATTCTGAGTCGCCAAATACATGGTACAGAATACAAATACAAACTTAATTATACAAACGTCGTGTAATATACGACAAAACATAGCTGAGAGTTTAAACAGGAATATTGCCTTCTAGACAATATCCACTCTCAAATAGAGTCCTCATTACACTTATTGTCACACTATTTTATAGAATAGTGAGGACTACTAATACACCACCTCAGACCATGACTCCGTCCCCCGACTAGTCCCAGCTACGTTCTCATTTCCTGAAGAGAACAATGAAAGTAAAAGGGTTAGCTCAACTAGCCCAGTAAGAAATATTATGACTAAGATAATGCAGAATAAATTATCATTAGTCTTCAACAATGTTAAACTGATAAAATACAATAGACATCAAGTTTAACTGCAACGGAATAAGCAATCCATTAGAAGAGTCAAGTAGAGCATGATGTCTACTATATATCTTCTATGATTTAAAATGTTTTCATAAATTTTTATCGCTGAGACTCAGCTTAATAAATAAACCACATCATCGACTAATCCTTGCACTACGGGCCAAGGATATTCATTAATTCATCAATGGTCATGACTATACCGAATAATCCCTGGTCATAATCATACCAAAAGCTGTCCATCAATGCACTACAGGCCACTGAGGACTTTTACCACATCATTTATAACATTACAATTAGTCATGATTATACCGAATAATCCTCGGTCATAATCATACCAAGTCCATCTATGCACGTAAGCCAAAGATGACTTTCATCACAATATAAGCATGAGGATGATGACAATGACATAATAATTCAATAAAACAAGTTCAAGGATAAATTTTAAAGATTTAAAATTTAAAATTATCCAAAAATCAATAATGTCTAAATTGTCAACACGATACTTCTTTGTGGAGTAAAATTCAAGAATGCTTAGAAGAATATTTCCATGAAAAGATACTGGATGAAGCACAAATATCCAGGATATTCTACTAATTTCATGGAGTATAGAAGCCAAAACTTTAACCAACTGAGTATAATAGAATATATGAAACTGCAAATGGATTTTCACCCGCCATGCGTTAATCCACGTAGATAGATCATTTCCACAATTTAATAAGGAATGAATACAAAGATCATTCACCATGCATACGGTAATCCACATGACAAAAGTTATTCCAATGTAATAATAAATAATGAAATAATGAAGAATTCACCAAAGCGTGCATAATCCGACAAAAAAAAGTTATTCCAACAAAATAATAAAGAATGGAACTGTGTCATACGTAAACCGCCTTGCATGTGAGGATATTCCAATGTAATAATAAATAATGAAATAACAAATGTAATTCACGGGCATGTGATAGACCGCATGCATAAACGTGTTATTCCAACATAATAATAAAGATTGGAATAACAACAGAATTCACCAAGCATGCGATAGACCACACATACAGGTTATTCCAACAGAATAATAAAGAATGGAATAACAACAGAATTTCACCATGTATGCGATTCTTCGCATAGACAGGTTATTCCAACATAATAATAAAGAATGTAATAACAGCTCTTAAAAGTATTGAAAGAAAATAATTCTCTTCATGAATACGAAAGAATAATACCCCTTACGAGTATTGAAAGAAAATAATTTTCTTCATGAATACGAAAGAAATAATACCCCTTACCTTAGAAAGAAGAGTATTCTGACTGGTAGGGCGAGGATATTCTAGAAGAAAACTTATACTGTTTTCTACGCTCAAAGCTTCTTAAAACTCTAAAGAAATACGCTCAAGATTATAGAAGAAGAATTCTCTGAATTTCTGGTGTGTTTTCAATTCTAACTAAGCATCCTATCTATAGGAGAATAGAAATGATACTATGCAATAAAATATAATATATTCTATTTATAATATATATATATATATATATATATTTATATATTTTATTTAAAATCTAATAAAACAAATAACTTTATAAAAGTATTCTATTTTATATAAAAAGATTTTACTATACAAACACTACGCAGTAACTATGCAAACACTATGCATAATAAAATATATTATATTATATTTATAATCAAATAAAACAAAACTTTATAAAAGTATTTTGTTTTATATAAAAGTTTTCTGCATTTTATTACATTTATAATAATAATAAAACAAAATTCATCATCATTATTATAATTCACACTATTAATAGACCACTGTGTCGTTACTGTGGAAAGAGGGGCTTTCTAATAAGGATTTCTCCTATCATGCCGCAATTAGGTGACCAAACCTCTCCTTAATGAACTTCTACACATTGTTAATATTGCAAATAATAATATTAATAACTTTTTCGTCTCAATTATTAATTTAATAATATATAAAATATTAACAATAATTGAAACAGATAACGTGAGATACTATGCAAAGCAATTCATCGAGCAATAATTGAACAAAAGCGAAAGTGACTTCTCATGTAAGCATCAATAATCAATACCGTGTGCTCTTATGCAACCACGCCAGACATCGTATTTTTAACACCAAGGTGTTTCAACAGCTTAACGGTAAAACTTCCGCCGTTATTTTCATAAAAATATTTTTGTTGTTTTCTCAATCCGACAATAATTCCAGTTGTGGGGTCCACCAATGATTGTGTCATCGCATGGATATTCCCCGTTAAAATGAATATTCCCTACCAATCGAATATTATATAACAACTCTTGCATACGTTGCAAAATTTATAAATATTACCCACAACTATAACATTATATCAAATCCACACCATAATATTCAAAAAAATATTTTGAGAAATTTAAATCTTTATTCATAAAATTTGGGGTCTCACATCTACAACAATTCGGACATCAATCGAAATATACATATATATATATATATATATATATTCTCATATCTTAAAAAATCTCAAAATCTTTTTTACGACGTTACGATACCGCATCGTATTTACAAATTCGTTTGAGGATTCCTTCATTTGGTGATTTTATCATACTACATCATACCATAGTGGGCTGACGATCCTTAGATCACATCCAACACTAAGTAATACTGCATTGATGACTCCATTATTTTTATCATCACTGCACCAGGGTCCATGATGCATTGATGATATAAAAAATATATTTTAATATATTTCAAATCATTTTTGTCTAGCCGAAGAGTTAGCATAGACATACAAATACCGGTATTATTTTTAAAACTCATTGGTTTCATCATTTGATCCAATGTTTTACAAGAAAATAGAAGTGTAAATGTGACGCCCCCAAAATAGGTCCATTCCATCCAACCCATTCTGAGTCGCCAAATACATGGTACAGAAATAACTACAACTTTATTATTACAACATATAAACTGTGAGTTTAAATACAGATATTGCCATCTAGACAATATCCACACGCAAATAAATCCCCATCATAATTATTGATACATTATTTTACAAAAATGGTGAGGACTACTAAACAACTCTCTCTAGAACCTTCATTCCATACCCCGACTAGTACTCGCTACATTCTCGCCTCCCGAGAAGAAAAATGGAACAAAAAGGAAAAGGGTGAGCTCAACTAGCCCGGTAAAAGAATATTATGACTAAGATAATATACAACAAATTATCGTTAGTCTCCAACAGGAAAAATCTAATAGAATACAATAGACAACCGCTTTTAAATCAACAACTGCATGTGAAACAACAATTCATTAGAAGAGTTAAGTAGAGAATGCAAACTACTATCTTCTATATATGAATTTAAAAGTTCATCGTCGATATTTTATCCCCGTAACATCAATCAATATATATCGGAATCAAATATTTATCTTTGCACTACAAAGCCAAAGATATTCATCGATGGTCATGTTCATCTAAACACATTCATCTTTGCACTACTGAGCCAAAGATATTAATCGATTGGTCATGTTCATCTTAACACTTGTTCATCTTTGCACTACGGCCAAAGATATTCATCAAGAAATTATTCATCTTTGCACTATCTGTGCCAAAGATATTCAAGAATATCATCATTTAAGACCGAGGATGATGAAAAATATTTTAAAGGAAAGCGAATCCGGTGAAACAAAAGAAAAATATTAAGGATTAGTATTTTAAACAATCCAAGTTCAAAAAATACTTCATAAGTAATCGAGTGGAGTAAAATTCAAGAATGATCAAAACATGGATACAATCAAAGCTTGTATTCGTAATAGATATTTTGGACAAAAAGAAGAAATTTCATTTTAGGTGAATAGTGTCGATTCGTGAATAGTGCCATATACGTGAATAGTCTTCAGATATCGTGAATAGTAACTCCGATACCAAAAGATAGAAATTTCACAAAAAATATCTTCACGCTTTCGTGAATAGTACTCATGAATAGTAACTCGTGAATAGTAACTCATGAATAGTAACTCGACATGAAAAAGTTCCAAATTTGATAAAAGTTCCAAACTAATATTTCAAAGATAATGATATTGAAGAAATAATATCATTTGAGAAGAAAATAACATCCCTTACCTCGAAAGACAAGACTTCTAGTTAAAACACAGGATATAAAGGCTATGACTTGAACTTGCACCGTATAGCAATACTCAAAGTATACTCAAAATACTCACAAGAATACATTTCGATAATATAGAGAGAAAACTTGAGCTTTCGGTGTGATTTTCAATTCTAACCTAAGCACCTATTTATAAAAACGCTTAGAACACCAAAGCGTAAAATTTAATATAATAATATATTTATAAAAATTTGTCTACGCCAACCTTTGAGAATCTGAAATCGCAACCTAACACATGTAAAATGAGGCTCATACATCTAAAAAATGTTTTTGTTAATTAAAACAATTAAAACTTCCAAAAATCAATTATTTCGGAACTTTGGAACTTCAATAATTCATAATAAATAGCTTTTTATCAGAAAAATTCAAAACTCGCCACTTTCCATAGGAAATTCTATTATCTACAACTTTGCGAAGCAAGTTTTTCCAAATTCAACAGTAAATTAAATCAAATTCACAAACCAAGCGATTTTATTGTGTTATAATCAAATTTTATTAATAATTGTGTCCACCAACACATAAAATATGTGTTAAACATTTAATGCCACAAAATACTCTTCCTCCTCATATACTCATATATCCCACATTCATTATAAAAATATCACCGTTAATATATTATTAAAATAATATATTTAAATGAATTATTTTATCGTAAAAAGATAAAATATTAATTTTCAACAATTGTCACATTAAAATTTTCTCCATCTATATCCACATAAAATCAATATTTTCCTCATCATATAAATCAATAATTAATTATTCACAAATAATATTACGAGAATCACAAAGATCTTGCAACTGTGTAGTTCCAAGGAAAGAGGGGCTTTCAATAAAGATTTTCTCTCATCTGGCGCTCAATTAGGTGACCAAACCTCTCCTTAGAGCATGAACTTTCTAGACATTGCCAATAATGTTTTCTAATAATATTATTATTCAGATAATATGAATTATTGTCTCGATAATGAAAAAATACCGTGTAGTGACAATTATTGAAATAACAAGTAATATAAAAAAATCAACGCAAAGAATTATTGAATCAATAAAATAAAATATTGAGCAAGAATTATCGTAACAATTATTGAGTAGTGCCTTCTTACGTAAGAATCAATAATTGGTGCAATCTGGTGCTCTTGCTCAACAACGCGCAGATTAGTAGTGTGTTTTAACCACCGGGTATTCCAACAGTATTAACAGTAACAACTACGCTGTTATTTATAAACAACTTATATTTGTCATTTTCTTCATCCAATCGCTTTTCGTTATGGGGCCCACAAAAAGATCGTGCTGGTCGTCATCGAATATTCCCCAAACATCTGAATATTCCACGACCAAACGAATATTCAAACAATAATGAATATTTTATAACCACTTGCTTATTCAAAATATTTGCGTATTTTACCCATAACTATCCACATTAATCAAATCAACCCTTACTATTTCAAAATAATAAATAGAGGAAAATAAATTTCATTTATTAATAATTTGGGGTCTTACAACCTCACCTCCTTATGAAATTTTGTCCTCGAAATTGACGTCACGTGCACGGTGTGTTTGAAAAGATGAGAATACCTCACTTTCATTTTCATTTCCAACTCCCCGGTCATTTCCTCAATAGCATGGTTTCTCCATAAAACTTTAACTTGTGGTATAACCTCCAGACATAGGACATGTGTTCTTCCTATCCAAGATCTTGACAGGTACCTCCTCGTACATTAAGTCTTCGGCTATCTCGTCTGGTTCTAACTCAATGACGTGGTTCGAGTCGTCCACATATTTACATAATATCGATACGTGAAAAACGTTATGAACACGCGTCATACTTGGCGGTAAAACGAGTCTATAGGCCACAGTTCCTATTTGATCTAGAATTTCAAATGGATTAATAAATCGAAGGTTTGAGCTTTCCTCACCTCACCGATTCTCGCTTTTGAAATAACAAGTTCTTGCACCTCCTTCTTCAAATTCATCAGCTCCGGTGTGTAGCTTGAACAGCTTTAACTTTATCGATTAATGTTGATTATACTCGTATATCATCACGTGGGTACCTAGAGTTTTCATCTCCATCTCTATTATTTGTAAATTATACGAAATGAGTCTTTGGCAATATCGTACTCGTACTTGTATACGATCTTCTACTCAACACGTCAGCTACCACGTTCGCTTTTCCAGGATGGCATGGTCAGAACATGTGCTGAAATGAGTCTCCTCTTGAGCTCTTGGAAACTCTTCTCGCATTCCTCGTTCCATACGAATTTTATATCTTTTCAAGTCAGCTGCGTTAATGGAATAGCGATTCGAGAATATCCTTCAACGAATCTCCGATAATAACCAACTAAGCCTAGAAAGCTACGTATTTTGATTACCGACTTAGGTTGTTCTCAACTGTGACTCATATCCCAACCTTGGATAGCACGTTACAATGACACCTATTAGTTTACTATCGCACGAATATGGTGTCCCCTACGAGAAAGTCGGCCGGTGCATTCCACAAAGGAAGTCACCAGATAAAGGCTCAGGTACCAAATTCTATAGTTGAATTTTTAACTCCTGAAGTTCAATAAGAGCCATTCGATATGAGATTTTAGAAATGAGTTTTGTACCGGGTTCAAAGTCGATACAAAATTTAATATCAGGCTTTGGGAGTAAGCCAAGAAATTCTTTAGGAAATACATCAGGAAAAATCAATAAGAACAGGAATATTATTCAAATCTGACGTGTCTTTATTCAAATCCATAACATGGACTAAGAAAACTTGACATCCATAATAAACGAATGACTTCATGGCTTGATATGAAAATGTTTGATTACAATGGTTTGATTGCTTGAATTCGAATAACAGGTTGCCTAGGAATATGAAAACTAACAACCTTACGAAAGTAATCAATTTCGGCATGATGAGTAGTTAACCTTAAAATCACATCAAAAGAAAATATCTCTATAGAAATAAGGTTAACAGGTAATGTGATAGTACCAACCTGAATCAAGCAAGATTTCTAAACAACGGATGTAATGAAAGTTTCTTCTAACGGACTCTCCAAAAATAGGTCAAAGTCTAATTTCTCCGTAGTCAAGTTCAAACGTTGAGCGCAAGCAAGAGAGATAAAAGAATGGGTAGAACCGGTATCTAGTAAGGTATAAACTTCGCAAGAATTTATAATTAACTAACCCGTGCTAACTTCGTTCGAGTTCCTCGCATTTTGACCGGTCACGACAAACGCTCTTCCATGAACCGTTAACTTTGACTTTTCTGGGACATCCTTTTGAGTCACCTTTCCCATTGGACTGAATTTGGTTTTGATATCGCATAATCTCGAGCGATATGTCCTTCTTTTCCACAATTATAGCATACCTTAAACTGTTGTGGGCAGTTTGGGCTGATATGTCCCTCTTTCCCACATTTGTAACATACGACCGGTGGTCTTTCTCCTCCTTGGAACCCGATTGCTCTCTTGGCCGACATCTTCACATGGTCGTTGTTGAATCTCCTCTTTTAAAATCTCCTCCCGACTCGCTTCTTCTATTTTCATGGCCACAATTACCACCAGAGTGGTTACCGCTTTGTCTGTATTCTTCTTTCTCCGTTGGTTATCGTTATTCGATGATCGCTATCTTCTTGATATGATCTCGGTTATGGTCCCTCGGTTGAACGTACTTTCGTTATCTCGCTTTCTAACAATCGAGCCCTGACAACATCATCTGAATAGAGAAAATTTATGAGAAATGAGATCTTCGACGTACGCCGGGTTTCAAACCTCTCGAAACATCCGCGTCATCGTTCCTCATTCTCCACCAAATGAGGTGTGAAACTGGATAACTCCGCGAACTTCGCCTCGTCTTTGGGACACCGCCATGTTATTTCGCTCCATCTAATAAACTCCACTTCCTTCATATGACGAATACTTTCGTGGAAGTACTTGTCATTGAACTTTTTTCAAACGCGTCTCCCATGACATCTTTGAGTGCATTTGGATGGGTACGCTTATAGATTCCCACCGATGTCTGCCTCGCCATACGGAACATAAAGGTGGCGAATGGAACCTTTGTTCCTCCGCATCCCAAGACATCGAATATCTTGGTAATTTGCTTGACCCATGTTTCCGCCATGATCGGATCGGCTTTCCCTTAAATTCGGTGGTCCCAACTCTTGAAGCTTGCATTTTGTGACAACTCGTGAATTGCTATCATTTCCTCCTGTATTTTGAACACGAGTCTCCTCAAATCGATTTTGCATGAATCGCAAAAAGCTTCTAAACATCCCCTCGTTCATCATCCGCTCAGTGGTGTTGTTCATGGGAGGTACATTGCCCACATTTTGTTGCGTTCTCCTCGTTGGTAAGTACAGCATCTCCACGGTCTCATTTACTCTAATTGTTAATATTCTCAATCGACATTCTCAAAAATCTTGTCATAAAACAAGGGTTAATTAAGGAAATCAATATATCACATAATATCCCTATATACTAACCAACTAACAAATAAGCTTAGGTAGGACACACTAGCGAATGATTTACTCGTCTCTCCCTCCTAGTTCTATTCCCGATCTCCATGAGATCATATCCCAAAGCTATGATACCAACCGTGACGCCCCAAAATAGGTCCATTCCATCCAACCCATTACGAGTCGCCAAATACATGGTACGTAAATAACTACAACTTTATTATTACAACATATAAGCGTGAGTTTAAATACGAGATATTGCCATCTAGACAATATCCACACGCAAATAAATCCCCATCATAATTATTGATACATTATTTTACAAAATGGTGAGGACTACTAAACAACTCTCTCTAGAACCTTCATTCCATACCCCGACTAGTACTGCATTACATTCTCGCCTCCCGAGAAGAAAAATGGAACAAAAAGGAAAAGGGTGAGCTCAACTAGCCCAGTAAAGAATATTATGACTAAGATAATATACAACAAATTATCGTTAGTCTCCAACAGGGAAAAAATCTAATAGAATACAATAGACAACCAGTTTTAAATCAACAGCTGCAACGGAAACAACAATTCATTAGAAGAGTTAAGTAGAGAATGCAAACTACTATCTTCTATATATGAATTTAAAAGTTCATCGTCGATATTTTATCCCTGTAACATCAATCAATATATATCTGGAATCAAATATTTATCTTTGCACTACAGGCCAAAGATATTCATCAGTTGGTCATGTTCATCTAAACACCTGTTCATCTTTGCACTACGAGCCAAAGATATTAATCAGTTGGTCATGTTCATCTTAACACCTGTTCATCTTTGCACTACGGGCCAAAGATATTCATCAAGAAATTATTCATCTTTGCACTACAGGCCAAAGTTATTCAGTAATATCATCATTTAAGACTGAGGATGATGAAAAATATTTTAAAGGAAACGAATCCAGTGAAACAAAAGAAAAAATATTAAGGATTCGTATTTTAAACAATCCAAGTTCAAAAATACTTCATAAGTAATCAGAGTGGAGTAAAATTCAAGAATGATCAAAACATGGATACAATCAAAGCTAGTATTCAGAATAGATATTTTGGACAAAAAGAAGAAATTTCATTTTTCGGTGAATAGTGTCGTATTCGTGAATAGTGCCATATACGTGAATAGTGCCGTATACGTGAATAGTAACTCCGACACCAAAAGATAGAAATTTCACAAAAAATATCTTCACGCTTCGTGAATAGTACTCATGAATAGTAACTCGTGAATAGTAACTCATGAATAGTAACTCCGACATGAAAAAGTTCCAAATTTGATAAAAAGTTCCAACCAATATTTCAGCATAATGATATTGAAGAAATTATATCATTTGAGAAGAAAATAACATCCCTTACCTCGAAAAGACAAGATTTTAGTTGAAACAGGATATAGGCTATGACTTGAACTCAGATAGTATAGAAATACTCAAAGTATACTCAAAATACTCACAAGAATACGCTCGATAATATAGAGAGAGAAAACTTCAGTTTCTGGTGTGATTTTCAATTCTAACCTAAGCACCCTATTTATAGGAAAATGCTTAGAACACCAAAGCAGAAAATTTAATATAATAATATATTTATAAAAATTTGTCTACGCCAACCTTTGAGAATCTGAAATCAACAACCTAACACATGTAAAATGAGGCTCATACATCTAAAAAATGTTTTTGTTAATTAAAACAATTAAAACTTCCAAAAATCAATTATTTCGGAACTTTGGAACTTCAATAATTCATAATAAATAGCTCTTTTATCAGAAAAATTCAAAACTCGTGACTTTCCATAGGAAATTCTATTATCTACAACTTTACAAAAGGAAGTTTTTCTAAATTCCAAACAGAAATTAACCGAAATCCACAAACGGGCGATTTTACAGGCTATAATCAAATTTCGGTCAATAATTGTGTCCACCAACACACAAAATATGTATTAAACATTTAATGCCACAAAAAAACTCTTCCTCCTCATATACTCATATATCCCACATACATTATAAAAATATCACCGTTAATATATTATTAAAATAATATATTTAAATGAATTATTTTATCAGAAAAAGATAAAATATTAATTTTCAACAATTGTCACATTAAAAATTTTCTCCATCTATATCCACATAAAATCAATATTTTCCTCATCATATAAATCAATAATTAATTATTCACAAATAATATTATTACAGAATCACAAGATCTTGCAACCAGAAATTTGTTCCTGGAAAGAGGGGCTTTCAATAAAGATTTCTCTCATCGACGTTGCAATTAGGTGACCAAACCTCTCCTTAGATGTAACTTTCTAGACATTGCCAATAATGTTTTCTAATAATATTATTCAGATAATATGAATTATTGTCTCGATAATAAAAAATCTTGTGTAGTGACAATTATTGAAATAATAAAGAATATAAAAAAATCAACGCAAAGAATTATTGAATCAATAAAATAAAATACTAAGCGGTAATTATCGTAACAATTATTGAGTAGTGCCTTCTTACGTAAGAATCAATAATTGGTGCAATCATCTGGTATTCTTCTTGTTCAACAAAGCGTATTAGTGTGTTTTAACCACCGGTATTCCAACAAGATAATAAAGAATAACCACTATTTGTTATTTATAAACAACTTATATTTGTCATTTTCTTCATCCAATCGCTTTAGTTATGGGGCCCACAAAAGATCGCTCCATCGCATTTAATATTTCCGACAAAGATTGAATATTCCACGACCAAACGAATATTCCCAAACAATAATGAATATTTTATAACCACTTGCTTATTCGAAATATTTGCGTATTTTACCCATAACTATCCACATTAATCAAATCAACCCTTACTATTTCAAAATAATAAATAGAGGAAAATAAATTTCATTTATTAATAATTTAGGATCTTACAGTAAACATCAACATGAAGTCAATAAATTTCGAAAGTCTAGCATAGCTAGTAGATTTAGAATATCCAGGCATCCATCAACTTCTATCTTTACTCTATTACTTCATTACTTAACCAATTCTTTAAATTTTTAGCACCACTAATGCTCTTATACTAAATATTCTTGTATTTCAACTTACAATCTTCCTATACCCCCAGTATAGTTCATCAAACTTACCGCACATTGGAAGTTCAGGAACTTACCATAATAATATGAGTTTAAGAACTTATCCTAGTCAGCCCATAGATGTCCATTCGCTGAGGGGTTCAAAACATACCATATTATTATGAGTCACCAACTTACCATATGCATTAGTTTTAAGAACCGTACCTAATCCTAATAATATCTGACTAATCTTAATAGTTTCTAACTATCAAATATTCACATGAGAAAAGAATCACCTTTTCACCACATATACATTGATAGCGCGACACCAACATTCCAATGATTATCAATGTGATAAACTGACCGCGAGCACAAAACCCTCGCCCATATAAAGGATTGTACAACTCAGCCATCACATGAGTCCTCAATTTAAATCCCCACCTAAATCTATCTTGCTTATAACTTGCTCTTTGCTCGATACAATTTTTTCGTACCTCATCATCTATAACTCCTCATGAGTTATCTCGTACTATGTCATAGTACATTAACTTCATAGCATCAAGCTATAATTATTCAAACATTACAGATCATCTTTCTTTTATAACTTAAACTGATCACATCGTGATCTTATTCTATAATCATCTCCCTTAAAATTCTTTTCTTAACTCGTGATCGCTTTTTTTTACAATCCCCTTTCTTTCCTTTTTCATCATTTATGATTTTAATCTTCCAGACTTTGTCTATTCATCATTATTCGTTATCTTGGCTATTGGAGTTAGGCAACTCCCATATCTTATCTTTATATCTCTTCAGGATTCTTCTTTGAATTTTCTTGTTTATATAACAATTCTTCCTTTAAGAATTTCTAACTTCATTTACATTACTCAACATTTCATTTAAGTTCCACATTTTCATCATACGTATCCATTTCTATACTTGGTACACATCGAGTCTCTAATAGTTTCAATATGGTATATTGAGTGGTTTCCCACAAATAACCAACAAACTAGGTTCTGAGTTTCTAGTTCGTATATACCTCCGCTCTATGAAGGAATCGTTTAGCCCAGATACCATACATCAACTATTAAAGAGGACAATTGTACCATACTTAAATATAACTTTTTGATTCTTAACTTCTTTATCATCTTCCCCTTTATTCTCTAAGGTTATAGCCTAGGGTACTCTTACCTAAGGTTTATAACCTACAGCTCTGATACCAACTGTAACGACCCCGAAATTCATACAATTCAATTATCGACTTCGGTCGTTAATAACATGTCTAACTTCTGATTTTACTTCATTATTCGATGTTAAACTTAATAAAATACGGAATAATTTAAACTTTTCTATCTTCTTACTTTAATTCCCTGAATCAAAACCTTTATCATCTACATGTCTTTGAATTATATATAATCCATGATTCACTTTACCAGAGTTAATATATATACTTACATATCAAATTAATATCCTTTATACACCGGATGACTCAAACTTTAACTTACAACTCAACATAAAATATACATACATAAACATTGAGTACATCTCATGAACCTTAATCATGGTTTAAAGAAATAACAACTTTAGCTAAAATAATAGTCTTTATGTATTACATTTGATTCATGTCTTTCAAGTACCACATAGTGTTACCTTCAATCCTTAACCTACAAAAATGGTTATTTGGAAGGTTGAGCTCAACAGCCCAGCAAATCTAACAGTTTTCATGCATCACATAACACATAATTACATGTTTATCATACATCTCATAAACATTAGACTAACATAAGAAACATGCTGCAGTTCATATAACAAGTATAAAGATTGAGTTCCTTACTCAATCATCATTCATTACTCAATCAACGTAGTCATAAATTGACTTTAACGTTTCATACTTTGAACATATATAACACATCATGCTCTTTGCAATAAAGACTTAAAACAGTTAATCATCAAGTTCACATAGCAAATAGGAACTGAAAGACTTGCCTTGATCGTTGTTTACCAATAATAATTTAACAACTTACAGCTATCTGCACTTCACATGCCCTACACAATTATATAATCATGCACATCAACTATTAGTCACATAGCAATGCATAGTAGTTGTAATATAAACTTTACTCTATATCTCATAACCCTTCCTATTATTAATACACAATGTTCAATTTGATTGTGTTAAGTTTCGACTTATAGCTCACTATATTTCATATTCGAAGTTCATTCAAGTGTTTAAGTCTTGCTAGGACTACTTATTGGTTTTATATTAACACTATTCAATATCTTATAATATTCATTTCATTTGATTTAAAACACTTTTTACGTTCATTATCACTTATCACGACGTTTCGACGTTTATTCGTCACACGCCCAATTTGTCTCTCTTGTGTGTGCTTAGTACGCGTATATAACTTATCTAATATATCATTTATTAATGTTAAGCATCATTATATTTCATAATATTCATGTTCTATAACTTAGAACAACATCTCTTATCGTCAAGAGCATTACACTTGCATACGTGCATGCCCGACGCCCTCCGATTGCCTCTAAAAACACAATAGTCCTAAAGATAACCATTTTGACCCCAGTTACAGACCTCAAATTAAACAACTTAAAGAATAAAAGTTGTAGGTCTATTCGTCCTCGTTCTAGATCATCTTGAATCACCTCAATCGGAGTTCGTATGAAAAAGGTTATAGCCGTTTTACCAAGACCGGTCAAAGTAGTCACACCTGGCAAACTATGGGCGCGGCCGTGCCCAATTCCTTTATAGTTTCAGTGCGCCCGTGCAACTTGGCAGCGTCCAGCTGCGCGCCCGCGCTCCTGGGCCACGCTTGGCTACGCCCAGATTATAGATTTTGTAATGTTTTTACTTCAAACCTTCATAACTTCTTCATTTTAAGTCGGAATTAGTTGGTTTTCGACTTTATGAACTCATGAAACACTGAACTACCCATCTACAAAATAATTATAACACTTCAAGAACATTAACAATTCATTTTAAGGGTTCCAATTTAGTATTTATGCTAATTTTCATGTTTTAAACATATTAAGCGAATTCATTCACAACGAATTCGTTTTACATCCGTTTTAGTTCATTCCAATTGGGTTGTATTCATTTCTTAGAGGAGAACAACAAACCACTATCAATTTACAACTTAAATCATAGGAGTACACCAAATTCTTACCTCCAAAATAGACCATATAGTATGTAATAACCAAGAGCCTAATTTTTCCATCTTTTACACAATTTAAACTTGATTGGTTTGATTTTAGATAAGAACAACACTAGAAATTCATTACATAATTAACACACATAGATTCTTCACCAATTCCTAAGGTCAAATAACAATAGTAATTTCTAACAATGAAATTAAGGAACAAAGATTAGGAACTTAAGAATTTCTTCATACCTCTTGAACCCTCCTTAGCTTTAATCAACTGATGAAAAAGATTGGTTCTCCTTGATTCTCCAAGGCTCTTCTCCAATTCTACAAAGAAATCATTTTTCTCTCTCAAATTCTTTCTTCTCTGCTCTATTCTTTTTTCTCATACTTGGCACAACTTAACGTATATTTATTTAGTCTATCAGTTAAAAAAACAAAGGGCTCCCATCTGTTACAAAGGCAAAGGGTCACAAGGCCATGTTTGGCTAGAACACCTAACCTCCTTATCCATTTATTTTAATATTATTCCTATTATAAGTTACACCAAATGTCACACTTCTTTTGATTTAACCGTAATCTTTATTTATCCAACACCATATTTACTTACCCAATAAAATTATAATTTTATTTAACAAATCCTCACTTCTCTAATTTAATTATTTAATTAAATTAGAATATCACCATTATACTCGCGTAATAAAATACGAATAAATCCCATCAATTTTATCATACTTAAATAATTCCATCGAATATTTATTTGATAATATAAATATTCCAACTAAAATATTTATTTTATTCGATAAATATTTTAACTATTTACAATATTGACAATCGATATTATTTTAACATATTACACTCATATGTAATATACTACTTCCTCATTTATTTAAACAAATATGCTTACACTAATTCACTATTTTAATTAAGTGAATTACTCATATTATTTATGAAATTTAATTCATAACAATTTCATTCTTAGTAAAAGCATAATAATCGAATTATGTTATTTAATAATATAATTTTCAACTTAATTAAATTAACTAATATTATTTAGTTAATTTCCTTTCTATAACAATCTCATTTAATTTCTTTAATAGTTAACTTAACTATTAAACCTCACTTTCCCAATATATGAATATATATTTCTCTTCACACCAGAATACTATTTCAAAATATTATAGCACGTATATATACATACTCAAACTCAAAACATCTCATAATAAGAATTTTAATTATTAAATTCCTATTTTAATAACTTATAAAAATTCGGGTTGTCACACCCAGGTTGGTATCAAAGCTGTAGGTTATGAACTTTAGGTGGGGGAACAACCTTAGGTAGTAGCCTTTTTGGAGATCGAGAACAAAGTGGTGGTAAACTCTTATCGAGTTCTAAGAAATGAATTCCTTAATTCATTAAAGATAATAAAAGACTTTATGTGCTTATGTGATAAACTTATGTGCTCGCGAGTATCGATTAGTAAACTAAAACTTGAACTGTGTTGTCAGGATATCAGATGTTGGAGGAGCTAGCCGAGCTGGGGAGGAGGAACCCCGAGTACCTATAGAAGAGGAGCCCCGAGACATTCATGTCGTCAGGGAGCAGTTGGTACAGAGAGAGCCATCTCCATTGATCACTGTTATTGTTCAGGAGCATAAGCCTGAGACTGAACCAGAGGAGGATTCTGAGGAAGAAGAGGAGTTTCCACCGAACTCGATCGATGCTAAGATATATGATGCACTTTATGATCGTAACATAAAGTTACGAGACACTGTTCAGGAGCTGAAGGAGTGGACAATTATTCAGCAGATTACTATCGAGCAGAAGGATAGGGAGATTGTGACTCTTCACACACGTTTAGGAAACGTGGAGTGGGATTTAGTTCACGAGAAGGGTCAAACCGAAGATAAGTCCGAAGAAATAGAGAAGTTGAAGAAGGAACTGAAAGAGAGCTCAGAAAGGCTGACCATAGTAGAGGAGGGTTGGGTAAGAGAATCACGTCGTGCTGATCTTGCAAAAGAGGATTGTCGTGCGAAGAAGGCTAAGCTTGGGGAGACGTATTTTACACTTCAAAATGCAATGGATGAGGCTCAGGATCGGTTATGAGATACCCAATTTAGTTCAAAGGACTACCATCGTATATGCTAGATCGCAGGACGATGTCCCGTATCATGTAAGAGGAACGTGGCAAGACTATTCAGCGCCTTAACAGGCAATGATAGGATTAGTTTAATTATATGTGAAAACCTATCTAGTAGTTTAAGATGTAAATTCCGATGTGTTTATAAACAAAGGAATATTTTAATGTTTTAAATCCTGTAGATTCTTTATCTCGGGATAGTTGATGTAAATAGCAGTGATGCATCGTTTGATGTTAAAACTTTCGATTTGAATAAATATCAGAGTTTAATGATATAATGTGTTAAATGATTATGTTTAAATGTTTTAGTTGAACCTTAAATGTTTAAGGGATTGAATAAGACTTAATAAGTGAATTTTCTTAACAGAAATATGCCGCCTAGAAGAAGACAAAACCGTCAACAAGCTTAAGGAGAACTGATGATTAACAACAACAACGCCAACGCTAACCCCGTTCAGTAACTGGTGAACCTATTAGCAGGAGCAATTAACAATCAACCTCAAGCTCCATCGAATACATCGTTCAAGGATTTCAAGGCGGTGCGACCGCCAGAGTTTAAGGGCTCCATAAACCCGATCGAAGCTCAAACCTGGGTTGTGGAGATGGAGAAAGTGTTTGATGTCGCCAAAGTAGGGGAGGACCAGAAAACCGCCTATGCGATGTTCATGCTGAAATCTGAAGCCAGTTATTGGTGGCAGGCAAACAAGGTACGAAGAGGAGAAGGTGTGATAACCTGGGAGAGATTCAAGGAGATGTTCTTTGAGATGTATTTTCTGACCAGCTCGCAGAACCAAATGGAAGTCCACTTTCTGGAGTTGAAACAGGGGAATATGTCCGTATCCGACTACGCAGTAAGATTCAACGGGTTGGCTAGGTTCGCCACATATCAAGTGCATACTGACGAGAGAAAGGCAAGACGTTTCGAGCAGGGACTAAAGCCCTGGTTGTATAGAATGGTGTCAATGTTCCAATTGAACACTTTTACTGGAGTGCTAGAGAAGGCCATACTCGCTGAAGTTGGAAGTGATGCGGTAACTAAATATAATCAGGATCAGAAGAAGAAAAAGAGTGAAAATAAAGGAATTAACAAGACTGGTGGAAGTAGCACGGGAGGTAGTAATAATCAGAAGAGAAAGTGGTCTGATAACTCGTCAACTGGAAATCAACAAGGAGGGCAGAAGAAGAGGATCGAAGCGTGCCTTGTTCATTTACTTGTGAATTGTGGTCAGGAAGGCCACATAGCACCTAACTGTCCTAACCCAAAGAAGGGTGCTTGCTTTACTTGTGGCTCAAAAGATCATCTTGCAAGGGATTATCCTAAGAAGGGATCTGGAGGGGCAGGATCAGGAGGGAATAAAGGAAATAGTGGTGGAAGTGCTCTGACTATCACATGACCAACTGCAATCGACTGCCGCCAGAACATTCAACATGACAGTACAGGATGCAGTGCAGTCTCGTGATATGGTGTCAGGTATCATTCTGATCAATAGAGTTAATGCTTATGTATTATTTGATTCGGGTGCTACTTGTTCATTTATATCCGATGACTTTGCTAAGAACTTAGAATTGCTTAAGGACGAGTTAGAATACCCCATGAACATAGAAATTATGAATAGAGACATAATCCCTATTAAGTACGTGCATATGAACTGTAGAGTGGATATTAAGGGTAATACCATGAATGTAGATCTTATCCCTATTCGACTTGGAGAATTTGATGTTATCTTGGGTATGGATTGGTTATCCAATTATGGGGCGGTAATTGATTGCCAGAAAAAACGTATTAACCTTATGACTCCGTCAAAGGTTGTGTTTTATGGTAGCAAGTCGCCTAGACAAGTGAGTTGTCTGATGATGATGCAGGCCAGGAAGTTGTTAAGACAAGGCTGTGTAGGATATCTAGCTTACATAGTCGACAGTCGTAAAGAGAATCCAAAAATAGAGGAGATACCAGTAGTGAGGGATTTTGCAGAAGTATTTTCGGATGGTTTGTCAGGACTTCCGCCAAATAGAGAAGTTGAATTCATGATAAATTTGGCTCCAGGAATGGCTCCAATATCGAAGGCACCGTACCAAATGGCACCAGTAGAGATGAAAGAATTGATGGTTCAACTACAAGAATTACTGGATAAGAAGTATATCCAACCAAGCGTATCATCGTGGGGAGCACCGGTGTTGTTTGTGAAGAAGAAAGATGGGTCAATGCGGCTCTGCATTGACTATAGAGAACTGAATATGGTCACGATTAAGAATAGATATCCATTACCGAGAATCGACGACCTGTTCGATCAATTGAAGGGAGCAAGATACTTTTCAAAGATAGACTTGAGGAGTGGTTATCATCAACTGAAGGTGAGACCAGAGGATGTACCGAAGACAACGTTCAAAACACGATATGGTCACTACAAATTTTTTGGTAATGTCATTTGGTCTAACAAATGCTCCTGCAGCATTTATGGATATGATGAATAGGGTGTTTAAACCGTTTCTGGATAAATTTGTGGTGGTATTCATCGATGACATTTTGGTATACTCAAAAACCAACGAAGAGTATGAAGAACATTTGAAGGCAACGTTAGAGGCGTTGAGAAAAGAGAAGTTGTACGTTAAATTTTTAAAATGTGAATTCTGGATTAAAAGAGTACAATTTCTTGGACATGTGATCGATAAGGATGGAATTTTAGTAGATCCCTCCAAAGTCAAAGCTGTGATTAACTGGGATCAGCCGAAGACACCGTCGGAAGTAAGAAGTTTTCTTGGATTGGCAGGTTATTATAGAAGATTCATTCAGGACTTTTCCAAGATCACGATTCCATTGATAAATTTGACTAGGAAATCGGTGAAATTTATTTGGATGGAGAAGTGTGAGGAAAGTTTCCAAGAGCTTAAGAAGAGGTCGAGTTCTCGGCACCTGTGTTACCTCTTCCGGATGACACATGAAATTTTGTGGTTTATAGTGATGCATCGCATAAAGGACTAGGCTCTGTGCTTATGTAAAATGGCAGAGTTATTGCGTATGCGTCATGACAATTGAAGGATTATGAGAAGGGGTATCCAACACACGACTTGGAGTTAGTTACAGTGGTATTCGCTTTGAAGATCTGGAGACACTATCTCTATGGGGAGAAGTGTGAAATATATCTGAACCACAAGAGTCCTAAAAATATATTTTACATGAAGGACTTGAATATGCGCCAAAGAAGGTGGTTGGAGTTAATTAAGGACTATGATTGTGAGATTTTATACCATCCGGGTAAGGTAAATGTGGTTGTCGACGCCTTAAGTAGAAAGGGTCTGGAGAAATTAATGATGTTGACTGCTCAGGAGGAACTAATCTCAGCAATGGAAAAGCTAGAGTTGGAAGTGAGATATCCTATCGAGATAGACGAGAAGTTGTTCCAAATACAAGCTGGTACAACCTTACTGGATAAAATTAAGGAAGCTCAACTTCAGGACGAAGAATGTGAGAAAGTGAAAAAGAAAATATCTGAAGGGACTGAACCGAGATTCAAAATAGATAGTGAGGGACTACTAAGATTTGAGAGTAGAATTTGGGTACCGCCAGTGCCAGACATTAAGGAAGACATTTTGAATAAGGCTCATAGCTCACGATATTCGATTCACCCTGGTAGTACTAAGATGTACCAAGATCTTTGACAACATTTCTGGTGGCCGAATTTGAAACGAGAGGTTGCAGAGTGTGTTACCAAGTGTCTGACATGTCAGAAAGTGAAAGCAGAACATCAGAGGTTGAGTGGGTTATTACAACCTTTAGAGATTCTAGAATGGAAATGGGAACATATTACGATGGATTTCGTGGTTGGCCTTCTGACAACTCAGAAAGGCTACGACATAGTATGGGTTATCGTTGACCGACTAACAAAATATGCACACTTCCTTCCGATCAAAATCAAATATAACTTAAGATCAGTTGGCAAGGTTATATGTGAAAGAGATTGTTTTGAGGCACGGAGTTCTAGTGTCAATTGTTTTCGATAAGGATTCGCGCTTTACATAGAACTTCTGGAAATAACTTCAGGAATGCATGGGTACGCAGTTGAGAATGAGTACAACATATCACCCTCAAACAGATGGATAGAGTGAAAGAACAATTCAGACATTACAAGACATGTTAAGAGCTTGTATAATGAACTTTAAAGGAAATTGGGATGATCATCTACCGCTCGTAGAGTTCGACTACAACAATAGTTACCACGCTAATATTGGCATGT
Organism: Panax quinquefolius; assembly: GCA_020205615.1. Classification (NCBI taxonomy): domain Eukaryota; kingdom Viridiplantae; phylum Streptophyta; class Magnoliopsida; order Apiales; family Araliaceae; genus Panax; species Panax quinquefolius. The sequence goes on along the minus strand of CM035163.1, from coordinate 43,034,986 downwards.
CGCCTTATGAAGCGTTATACGGTAGAAAGTGCAGAACTCCGCTATACTGGGATGAAGTTGGCGAAAGACAATTACTAGGCCCAGAATTAGTTCAGTAGACAACAGAAATAGTCAAAGTGATCCGAACAAGACTGATAGCAGCTCAATATAGAAAGAAAAAATACGCCGATCCACACCGTAAAAATGTTGAGTTTGAATCGGGTAGTTATGTATTCTTAAAGGTCTCTCCCTGGAAGGGAAAGATCAGGTTCGGAAAGAAAGAGGAATTAAGCTCAAGATTCATTGGACCCTTTGAGGTACTGCGAAGAATCGGAGAAGTTGCGTATGAGGTAGCCTTACCTCCAGCTCTCGAGAATGTCCGCAACGTTTTCCATGTTTCAGTTTTACGACCCTACAAACCCAATTATAAGCACATGATTGAATATGAACCCCTACATTTTGAAAAAGACTTATCTTACGAAGAAATTACTGCTCAGATTGTCGACCGAAAAGAGTAAGTTCTAAGAAATAAAGTAATACCTTCTGTTAAGGTAATTTGGAGGAACCACAATGCTGAAGAAGCTATGTAGGAACTCGAAGAGAATATGATGAAGAATTATCCTCATTTATTTACTTAAATTATGTGTAAGCGATTCTGGGGACAAAATCTTTGTAAGTGGGGGAGAATGTAGCGGGACGAATTATTTGAGTCGTGATTCTGAGGACAAAATCCTTTTAAGGGGGAAAAAATGTGACAAACGAGATTTTATTATTTAATTTTAATATTTATTGAATTAAATTAATATTTTTTTTGATGATTTAATTATTGAATTAAATAATTAATTGATGAAACTGTGGTAGATTAATTTAATTATATGTATTATATTTATTAAATTAATGTGGAGAACTTTTATTATTCAAAGTATGTATTTATGTGAGCTTATTGAATTAAATGAAATATTTAATAAGCATAATGTTATTTTACTTAATCTAATAATTAATTAGAGAATTAATAATTCAAGATAATTGATAAATGAGAAAATTAATTATATGACTATGTGAATTAATGATAAATTATTAAATTTTATATAAATTAAATTAAATGAGATATTTGATTTATTGTGTAAGTTGGTGTGACATTATTAAACTATAGTATAAAGGATTAATGGAATTAAATGGGAATGAGTTTATTAGGATTAGCCAAACAAGGCCTTAGTGGAGGTTGAGGGCAGTTAACCCATGATTGGTTAACTGACCACAACTGCATCACTTTATACTTATATACGTCTTCTTCTTCTTTCATTCTTCTAAGTCTAGCAAATGAAATCACGTAGAGAATTGAGAATTTTTGAAGGAATTATGAGTTGTGTGATTGATTGAGAAAGGTTTCATCTCTACCAAATCTACACTACGCTTTGGGTAAACTCTTAAACCCAGTTTTTATTTACGTTATTAAAGTTTTCATGAAAATGGCTTTCAAAGTTTCTGTAAGTCTCTGTAATTGAAAAATTAATGACTTATGTGTTTATATATGATATATATATATATAATCATAATATGTTTCATTATCATATATGTATGTTTTCATGACATTAATTGCATACAAACATGCTATAAATTGATTTATGAAGTTACTGAGTATAAGTTTCATATGTATGGCCCTTATGGGAATTTGTATGCTACAAATTGTTGTTTAACTTGAAATTTAATGGTAGATTATGTTATCACATGTCAAAACGAAGGAAATAAACTTTGAATGGACTGATTTAGTGTTATAACGAACCCGTAGTGACAATCTCCATGTTTTATTTTCAAAACTTTCAAGAACATCAAGAACAATAAAATTATATAATTTGATTCAAGTAATTATGTGTTTAAACTTGTTAAAATCACTCTATAAAAGTTGGGTAATGATTATGTACGAATTCTAGTATGTGGGTATGTTTAATTTAATGTATTTAATGACCATGTAATGATAATTTCGCCAGACTCTGTATTTTTCGCAAACTCGAAATTCAAAAACTGGAGTTCCGCACCGCGGTGCCAAATCCATGCCTTAAGTCCCATGGCCATGATACAATGCCCAAGCTTACTAGCCATCGCGCATACAAATAATGAGAACAAGCCTAATAGTGAAATGCAATACCTACTATGCAGATTTTCCAAAAATAAAAATTGTTATTTTTTAAGTCTAGGAATATGATAATAACTTAATCTAATGAACATAAAAATATGTTAGACATATAACGAGACGTTAAAATAAATTCTTAACATGTCAATAACACATTTACGTGTGGATTGAATTATTGAACGCATAGTTAGCTTATTGGTCGTGAAGTGTAAATTATGTGTCAATAAGTGTGGTAATTTGACTAAGTATAGTCATAATTCGAGTTAAACAAAAAGAATGAACTTGTGATGGCTAATTACGTTATAATTAACTTGTATTGTGAATGTAAATGGTATGTATGATTAAATCATGGAACATGTATAAATTAACGTGTAATCTACGCACGAGGCAAGTTTCCTAACCCTACTCATTATCATTATATAAGTTTATAAGTTTATCTCTTTACATCGAGCAAATTCTCGTTATTATTGATCAAGTCCATTTTGTTATATTAAAGTTTATTAATCTTTCAAAGTATGATTCTGTTATACAATACTTATTCTATTGAATATCTCTTGAGATCGTTATTCGATTTAAATATCAGTTACTGTTGAACCTTCTTAGACTAGCGAACCCTTAATGATTCGACTAGTCCATAGTTGATGAACGTTCTAAATTTCAGAACCCTTGTTGAATTATCCAAACCAAACTTCCTTTGGTGCGGACTCTAATGTCAACCTGAGATGAACAACCCTGTATAGGGGATTACTTGTAAGACCCCAAATTTTATGAAATGAAAGTATTCAATTTTCTTATAATTATTATTTTATTTCGTAAATGGTTAAGTTAATAAAAGGTTAAAGTTAAGGGTGATATGTGAATTTTTTTGCAAAGTAAGAAAGTTGTTGTAAAATATTCGTTTGGTCGGGTAATATTTTTTTTGTCGGGGAATATCTGTACGACGGCACAATCATTGGTGGACCCCACAACGGAAGTATTGTCGTAGTAAGAAAATGACTGAATTATCTTTTTATGAAAATAACGACGAAAGTGTTACCGTTAAAACTGTTGAACTACCCGGTAGTAAAAGTACAGTAATACGAGTGGTTGCATAGTAGCACACAGTATTGATTATTGATGCTTACGTGAGAAGTCACTTCATAATATGTTATATTATTAAATCAATAATTGAGATGACAAATTTATTCATATTATTAAATTACAATATTGACAATGTCTAGAAGTTCTGTCAAGGAGAGGTTTGGTCACCTAATTGCGCGCCAATAAGGAGAAATCCTTATCGAAAAGCCCCATCTTTCCTGGGAATGACCTGGTTGTTAAATATTGTGAATAATAATATTAATGATGAATAAGTTCGTGTTGATTAAAGATGAAATTGATAGTTCCATTGTGTTGGAATTATTAGTGTTAGTGAAAATCGACATTTATTTTGATAATAATTGATGTCCGGAGGTTATATTGACCAATGTAATTAACTTAGGATAAATGAGCAATTAATTGCTATTGATTCACATGATTATAACTATTTGTTCACATGTGTGTACTATTGATTCACATTCATTTACTATTAGGGGTGTTGGTGCAAGATTGATAATATTTACATGACTAAGTTAAAAATGGAGGTATAGATGGAGGTACTATACTGTAATTTGTATTTTCACATGTCTAGAACTATTGATTCACATGATTTACTATTGATTCACATGATTTACTATTAGGGGAGGTGGTGCAAGTTTGATAATACTTGCAGGACTAAATTAAAAATGAAGGAAAAGAGGAAGGTATTATATTGTAATATTTCGAGCCCCAAAACGTGCAATTATCGAAACTATATTTTCCTATAAATAGAAGCTCATTCCTTCATTATTTTTCACCAATTCACTAAAGCTATAGAGCAATTATTATAGAGAGAAATTATAGAGAGAAAGAAGAAAAGAAGTCTCGCTACCCTCACTATTCCAAAGATCCATCTTCTTTTGAGGTAAGGGGTATTATTCTTTCAGTATTTATGAAGAGAGTAATTTTCTTTCAATACTCGTAAGGGTTGTTATTCCATTCTTTATTATTATGTTGGAATAACTTTGTCATGCAAAGTACCGCATACATGGTGAAATTCTTACATTATTCCATTATTTATTATTCTTTGGAATAACACATCGTCATCTTGATCTATCGCATGTACGGTGAATTCTGTTGTTATTCCGTTCTTTATTATTCTATATAAATATCCCACATGCATGCGGATTACGCATGACCTGATTCCATTCTTTATTATTCTATTGGAATATCCTGTCGTGCGGATTACGCATGACCTGATTCCATTCTTTATTATTCTATTGGGAATAACCTGTCTGTGATGTCTATCGCATGAATGGTGAATTCTTCTGTTATTCCATTCTTTATTATTCATTGGAATAACACATCTATGTGGATTCTCAGATGCATGGTGAATGATCCTTCGTATTCATTCTTTATTAAATTGTGGAAATGATCTATTTACGTGGATTACCGCATGGCGGGTGAAAATCCATTTGCAGTTTCGTATATTCTATTATACTCGTCTAAGATATTATTTCTTTTGTACTCGTCATGGAATATCATTTTCTTTGGTATTTTATTACGAGTAACTATTCACAGGTTACTATTCACCCGGTTACTATTTACTCTGGTATTATTCACTTGGGTATTTGGGGTACTTTTTTACTGGAGTACTATTCACGAGTTCCTATTCACTTGATTACTATTCACTCTAGTATCATTCACTCGAGTATTCGGGACACTTTTTGTGTCGGAGTACTATTCACGGGGTACTATTCACCCAAAAATATATTTTTTTTCTGTCCAAATTATTTTTGGTACATGAATATTATTCTTGAATTTTACTCTACAAAGGAGTATCATGTTGACAATTTAGACGTTATTGATTTCTGGATAAATTAAATTATAAATCTTTAAAATTTATCCTTGAACTTGTTTTATTGAATTATTATGTCATTGTCATCATCCTCATGCTTATATTGTGATTAAAGTCATCTTTGGCTTATGTGCATAGATGGACTTGGTATGATTATGACTAGGGATTATTCGCTATAATCATGACCGTAATGTAATGAATGATGTGGTAAAAGTCCTCATTGGCCTGTAGTTCATTGATGGACAGTTGTTGGTATGATTATGACTAGGGATTATTCAGTATAATCATGACCGTAATGTAATGAATGATGTGGTAAAAGTCCTCATTGGCCTGTAGTTCATTGATGGACAGTTGTTGGTATGATTATGACTAGGGATTATTCAGTATAATCATGACCATTGATGATTACATGAATATCCTTGGCCGTGATGCAGGGATGATTCAATTTTATTTATTAAGCTGAGTCTCAATGATAAAGTTGATGAAAAACTTTTTAAATCATAGAAGATAGTAGATTTTATGCTTTACTTGACTCTTCTAATGGATTGCTTATTTCTGCTGCAGTTGTTGATCTAAAACTTGTTGTCTATTGTATTCTATCGGTTGTTATCTGAGTTGAAGGCTAAGGATAATTTATTCGCATTATCTTAGTCATAATATTTCTTCTTTGGGCTAGTTGAGCTCACCCTTTCTTTCATTGTTCTCTTGAAATGAGAATATATTTGGGGACGAGTCTGGGAATGGAGTGATGGTCAATGATAAATGGCTTTAGTAGTCCTCACTATTCTGTGAAATAGTGTGATAATAATTATAATGAAGACTCTATTGAGAGTGGATATTGTCTAGAAGGCAATATTATTGTTTAAACTCTCAGTTATGTTTTGTCGTATTTCACATGACAGATGTATAATTAAGTTTGTATTTGATTTATGTACCATGTATTTGGCGACTCAATATGGGTGATGTATACTTGTTTTGGGGGCGTCACAGTTGGTATCAAAGCTTAGGGATATGATCCCTAGCTGAGATGTGAGACAAGAACTAGGATGGGAGAGACGGGGAATTCTTTCGCTAGTATGACCTACCTAAGTTTATTTGGAATTTAATTGGTCGGTCAAAGTATAGGGATAATATGTGATATGTCAATTAACCCTTGTTTTGTGATAGTGTTTGAAAATGGCATCTGAAAATGATGAGATCAGCAATGAAGCACATGAGACCGTTGAGTCACCAACGATCAATACCCATGATAATGTGCAATAGGAAGACAATAATCCTCAAGTAAATAACAACACCGATCAGATGATGAACGATGGGATGTTCAGAGGCTTTATGCAATTCATGCAACATCAGGTGAGAGAGACTCTTGTTCAAAATTCAGGTGGAAACACTGGCAACTCTTGGATGGTCACTGCTAAGCAGTTCAAGGAGCTAGGACCGCTGAAGTTCTTGGGAAAGTTAGAACCACTTAAGGCGGAGACGTGGATAAAGCAAATCACCAAGATACGTGACGCCCCCAAATTCGGGTATCTTTCAACCCGACATATGGTGCTCCACTGTACTAACATCCATACACTCATTCCATTGAAATACAACAAAATGAATGTAATTACTATCTTCTTATTACAATCAAAGTAAAAATCCTTCCCAGTTTCATAAACCGGTTACATCGTTCATCGTTCATAATGTATAATACATACAAACTTACTAAACTATTACACAATGCTTAAGCATCCATCTTAGCTTTGCCCTTATCTCTATTAGAATTCACAGTACGTTCATCCTTAACTGCAGTTATATAATTTACGCAAGAAGTGAGCATGACAACTCAGCAAGTTTAATCAATGATAACAGTAATACCACATTCGTGAATTATATAACAATTCCGACATAACTGAACAATAGTTATGAAGTATTATGAATCAATAATACTTTAACAGTTCATAACATCAATTCCCAAAGTTTAGAATAGATTAGGAATTCTGAACCGGTCGATAGACCATGAACAGTAACTTTCAATTTTCATTCTTGAAAAGGAGTCCACAGCACTGAGGTCGTTCATCCGATAACTTACGAGGACTTCTAGGTGATCAGCCTATAGTACTCTATATTGATCAACACTCATTCATTAAACGTATTTACGTTTAATATTTTTGGCAAACTCGCTTGCCCATCGAATAATCGATGAAAATACTTTTGTTTGTTCATAGACACACCTTACCTTCACATCCGTACCAATCACTTGGCATAGGATAGCGTTAACATTTCTATATAGAAAGATATGAATCATAATCAATTTATATATTACGAATTGTCTAGCCGAATTAAAATCTGGCATCGACCCTTTCTTTAAAACAAATCTTGCAATCCAATTAAACGAATCACATAAAACTTGGCTAACATGGAAGTTAGACAAGCGTTAAGAAAACATGCCTTTCAGCGTCTTTAAATAATTTAATCGACTGGCCACAACCTTTACAGAATCTACATGATATATTTGAAAGTAGTATGCACACAAGCCAGTCATGTTTGATGATAAAGCATATACTTTCTAACAATCTTATTTATTTATTAATAAAAAGTATTAATTTATTAAAGGCTTTTAATTATCTACATGATGTTGTTTTATAATATGTGATAAACCCATAGTTTTAAGCAATGCTTTTAGAATAATGATGATGATCATTCTAATGAGATCTAAATTCTTAGAAAGCTTAAAACTAAAATAGTTCCCAATCATTGGATTACTAAATTGGGGATTAGTGAATCCGGATAGATTGGTACATATGTTGCTTGCTCATTGGATGAGGATGATTGATCTCATGATCATTTGTGTGGAGACACTAAAAGCAAGTATGTAGGTTCTTATTAGAGAATAAGTTCCTTTGAGCGTGGCTCGCTAAGGAATACCTAATGTTTTTTACTTGCTGTCGATAGGAATTCTGTAGTGATAGTAGTACAAGTGATCCTTGGACTTGAGATAAATCATAGTATCTTGTGTATGATGAGTTATACTTTGACTTATTCCTTAAGACCCTTAGGGTATATCAAAGGGTATGCTTGGGTATAATAAGTTGTACATGGAGATAATGTATGATCAATAAAGAATCTACCACTTTATTAAAAGAAGAGAAATGTCCTATGTGATTCGATAAATGACAACCCAAAGAGTCCTTGGCAAAAGGCGTAATGAAATTAAAAAGGAGTTTCTAATTTGCATTATTTGGTGTTGTGCATTTAAGGATCGAAATACATATAATTAAATAAAATAAGACTTGACAATAATTCCGTATGCCTTATATTTAATTGGGACATTGTATGGTGGAAGGATTGAATTATGCAGTAACTATTTACTCAAAGGTTCTTTTATGATTAATGTTGAAATCTATATTATCTCGGAAAGTCGTTGATCATTTGGGGAGGCTTATCCCTCATTGTAGAATAAATATTATTTATTTAAATAAATTAATTGTTTAATTTATTTATTTAAATAAGATTAGAATTGTTCTAATTGATTTATTCTGTGGAGATTTAATATGGAGAACCTAAAGGGTCACACCATAAAAGGAAGAATAATTATTTAAGAAGTTAATGGCATAATCGTAATAATTTGTTAAGTATATTTAATTTAATCTATGGTGATAGAATAAATTAAATAGCTTAATATTTATTATTTAATATTTTAGAAATATTAAATATAAATTAATAAGAGGAGTCTTATTAATATTATTACAATTATTATTATTTTAATTTCTAAAAGAGTTTAGGAATTAATTTAATATAAGTACTCTCATTTATTCCTAATAGGATTAGGAGGGAAAATTAATTAAAGGAGTTTAATTAATTATCCCTAATAAGATTGGGAGCCCAATTAATTAAAAGAGTTTAATTAAATAATACCTTATTTTATTAAATAAGGTTACCTGATATCTTTATAAGAGTAGTCTTATATCAGATATCAAGATATACGCAATTCCAAAAGTTGGAGAGTACGCTCTTTTTCTATAGAGATAGAAAAACTAGGGTTTAGCCAACCACCCATTTTCTTGAATCTTTATTATTCCTTGGTGGATCACCTCTAGAGGCCAAACACTTGGGTGGCTAACGTTGATCAAAAGAAGGAACCAAACCGGTGAATTCAAGTTGAGCGAAAAGGATTGGAGGTGAACTTCACACGAGGAAGCTTCGAATCTTCAAGGTATGATTCTTGTTCTTCATTTTTTCGTTTAATTAATAATTGTGCATAAAAGGTGATCCGGGTATATGGTTTGTAAATTTTTAAACTCTGATTTTACGCGTTTCCGCTTATTTATGCAATTTGATTGCGTTCTTGAATATTACAAACCTAACAGTGGCATCAGAGCCAAACCTTTATGCGAATTATTAATTGCTTTAATTTGATATGTATATTGATATGTGTTTAGAACAATTTAATTGGGCATAATTTTGTTGTTTAAAATTTAATTATAAAAAAAAAATCGCGAAATACTTGATTTCGCTTAAATCACGTGAATACTTGTTGCTTGTAACGTGAATGTTAATCATGTAAAGTTTAAAAAAAAAGGTTACAGGTGTATGTAAAGTTAAATAACGTGAATACTTGTTGCCCGTAATTTTTTTATTTTAAAAAGTAATCAAAGCTGCTATTCAGCGAATTGTTTTTTCAAAAAGGAACCTGCCAAATTTTTTTTGAAAAGCCTTGTCCAAGTGAATCACTTTTCATGATTGAAAATAATGGCCACGTGAATTCTTTTTTTTTTTTTTTAAGGTACGGATATTATATATATATATATATATATTATACGGTTAATATAATATATATATATATATATTAATTATTTTATAATTAAAATAAAAGTTTATTTTAATTTTAAAATAAAAGTTTATTTTAATATTAAAATAAAAAGGTTTATTTTAATTTTAAAATTAAATTTCATGCTAACTAATTAGAGTTGGAATTGGATTCCATGATAACTAATTGGAGTTGAAATTGGATTATATTTTTCTTAAATAAAGGAGTTTATTTAGATATGAAATAAGATTTCATATTATTCAAAATAAAGGAGTTTATTTGTGAATAGGAAAGAGAATCATAATTTCCTTAAATAAAGGAGTTTATTTAGATATGAAATAAGTTTTCTTATTATTCAAAATAAAAGAGTTTATTTGTGAATAGGAAAGAGAATCATAATTTCCTTAAATAAAGGAGTTTATTTAGATATGAAATAAGATTTCATATTATTCAAAATAAAAGAGTTTATTTGTGAATAGGAAAGAGAATCCTAATTTCCTTAAATAAAGGAGTTTATTTAGATATGAAATATGATTTCATATTATTCAAAATAAAGGAGTTTATTTATGAATAGAAAAGAGAATCATGTTTCCTTTAATAAAGGAGTTTATTTATTTTTACATGGAATTGGATTCCATAATTAATTAAAATAAAGGAGTTTATTTTGATTAAAATAAAATAGTTTATTTTATTCAAAATTGGATAAATTAAAATAAAATAGTTTTATTTTAATTTAAATTTGGATTGAAATAAAGGAGTTTATTTTAATTCAAAATTAAATTTTATACTAATTAAATTTGCCCATTAAATGATATCAATATATATATTAAATGTTTATTATTCATATGATGAATGTTATTTATTGATGCATATGATGATGTGTATGATAATAAATGGGATTGATTATGGACTATTGACCGATGTGATTGGATTTTATTTTAGTTGGATGCGTGAATGTATGGGTTTTATTAAATGGGGTCTCATTCTGCGTGCCTCGTCTTCTCTAATTTTTTCTTAATGTAAATTCTAACTCCTCCTATGTACTTCCCTCGATCACGATCAAGGTTTCTATTTATTTTAAATAGTTTTGTAATGGGAATAGTTTGAATTAATTTTGAAAAATTGGAGATCAAGGAGCAAGGAGCGCTTGAAGACCCGTTTGAAATGGAGCCCGGGTTTAAATGTAATAGTTATATTTAAATATTATTTCTTGCACCCCTAGGGTTTGACCTTTTGGTTCACTTGGTGGCTCTAGTGAACCAAACTAGAATAAAAGTCCATAATCAATCCAAGTAGAATATAGTATTCTATATGTGCATGCTTATACTATATATATTATATATTATACAAACATGCTTCGCATGTTCATTAATATGATGCGTATTTTATATATATATATATATATATATATGTGTGTGTGTGCATGCGCGCTAAATAAGATGAGACAAATTAATAATAAACCCCTCAATTTTTTATATTAAGTCCTAAGCGTTCAAAGATATTTGGAATATCGAACGTCGCCTTCTAGCATGATAAAATTAATAGAGTATTAAATATTTAATATGAGTTTGTTGTGTCACCACAAGGCAAGTATTAAGTATTTAAGATGTTAATTTATCACATTTGATGCTTATAAAGAAAATTGAACAATATTGTTTTGTTGTGTCACCACAAGGATGATATTTTCTTTTTGAATATATGGAGTGCTAGGTCGGACTTAACTTGGATAATTTTGATTCTGGATGTGCCACCACTTGATCAAAATAATCTAAGAGGCAAAAGAAAAGGAGTTGCATAGTTGATGTAATTGACAAAAGTTGTCTACCTATTTATTTATATATAGTTTGTTGTGTCACCACAAGGCTATATACATTTGAAATGGGATCCTTATTCTCACTAGCAAATCTTTAATTAGATTTTGCCGAACTATATATGGTGAGGGTAATATAGTTTGAAGAAAATAGTGGGAGATACCAATTTAAAACAAGACCTAATTTTTTTTTAATTAATAAAAGAATGTATGTTAAAATATTGTTAATTACAAATTCATTTACAGAATTTTACAATGTCTAAAATTACTATCAATGCGAAGCATATTAGATGCTAAATTAACGGAATAAAATTAAGCGGATTGGTTAAGGAATTTGAGAATAGTTCTCATAGTGAAAAGCTATCTTATGTCCATAATATGCCTATCCCTGCAATGGTTGCGCATAATGCCTCTACGAGGAAGAGATTGCTACTTTTAGAAAGTGGCAAGATGATGCATGATTGGCTCAATGCATCATGCTCGCATCCATGAGTAACGAGCTTCACGCCACAAGATGAAACTATGGATGCTCCTACTATATTCCCGCACATCAAGTAGTTGATGGTGAGGAAAGTAGGACCGATAGATATCGAGATATCTAAGGAGCTCTTCCGATCTAGAATGGCCAATGGCACTATAAATGCAGAGAAAAAGTTCTTAACATAATCAATTTGATTGATCAAATTAGGACAACTGGGTTTTGTCATGGATGGAGAGTTGAGCCAAGATTTGATCTTGCACTCACTCCCGGACTCCTTTCATTAATTGTTGTGAATTTTTCATATGAACAAGCTAGATATCGCCCTCATTTGATTTGCTTAACATGTTGAAAAATGTTGAGAGTCACTTTCAACCAAGAAAGACCATGTCTATCTTGGTAGGGGCCAAAGGATCTTTGAAAAGAAGAGCGATTCAAAGAAGGTATATAGAAAGGCAAAACAAAGGATAATAAGAACAAAACTAATACGGATAGCAAAGGAGTTTGCTTCCACCGCAATAAGCATGGACACCGGAAAGAAAGCATGAGAAGCACCTTGCGTTGGCTAAACCAAAGAAGCTTAATGAAGTTTCAGAGTTACATACAATTTTGTTCAAGATTTAAAATAAATTTTTCTTTAAGTCGAGGTTCTACTTGGGTATTGGATCGACTTTGGTTATCATAAATATAGATTTATGAAGGACCAAGAAGAAGTAGAAAGCTAAACAAAGATAAATAATCTTATGTGTGGGAAATGAAGCAAAGGTTGCTACATTAGCCATAGAAACTTATAGTTTAGCAATGCCTACGGGCAAGTCTATTAAGTCAATAAGTTGTTATTGTATTCCAGTTCTCGTTGGAAACATTATTTCCATTTTATTGTTGGATAATGACATCTTTGGTATTATGTTTAAGAACAATTGTTGTTCTATTTATAATAATAATGTTTTGTATAAGACTGGAATATCACTTAATGGATTTAGTATACTTGACTTACGTAAAAATAATTTTACAAATTGAACAAACTAGTATAAGAAAAGGAGATGATCATTCAAAGAGATGAATGTGTGTATTTGCTGAAATACAAGTGTGAATTATTTGAAAGGTTCAAAGAATTCAGAAGTGAAATAAATTGGCAAAGTTAAGATTCTTTGATTAGATCAAGGAATAAATACTTGTGCAATAAGTTTCTAGATCATCTCAAATGGTTTTTCTCATAATGGACACCTCATGATACGTAATAATGGATTGATGTATCTGAAAGGAAAAATCATACCTTGTTGAACATGGTACGGTCCAAAATGATTTTACCGACATTCCAAAGATCCTTCAGGATCATGTCCTGACATGGTCGCATATCTACGAAAAGGTAACCTCAAAATCCATTTCAAGACTCCATAAAAGTTATGGATGAGGGAGGATTCCTAATCTTAAGTATGTTAAGATAAGGGTTGTCAACTTATGTGAAAAGGTTTGAAGGATAAGCTTGGGACAAGATTTGACAAGTGTCGATTTGTGGGACATCCTAAAGTAAGTTTAGGGTATATGTTCTATAATCCTACTTAGCAAAAGGTGTTTGTTGTAAAAACACGCCTTCTAAGATAAAGGTGTTTATCATTGAAGGGGCTAATGGGAGGATAATAGATCTTGAAGAGTTCAAGAACCACAAAACACTATAAGTCAAATAAGAGGAACACTGTAGATAGACCTATTGTACTACAAATAATCGTAAATCTGGAATAGTCTTTGAAGATACCTAGAGGGTATGGATTCATCATGGATGATGATGATGAGGTACGCATCATAGAAGATGATGATCCGAGTTACATGCGATGATGTAAGACTTCTAGTGTGTACAAAAGGGTCGATGGGGGCGTCGTGAAATTTCTAGTATTATATGTTGATATACTACGGATAAGGAATGACATACTAATGCTACAATCAAGATAATGATAAAGTTGTCTAAACAATCCTCCATGAATGATTTGGGAAGAGTATCATTATTGGGGATGCAAATCTATATAGATAGATTTAAAAGGATGCTCAACTTAACCCAAGGAACATTATATTCATTTGATGCTAAAGTCATTTAGCATGGCAAACTCCAAGAGATGTCTCATGTTGATGAGTTTATGGAGTGTATCTCTTTATAGTCCCCACAGACTCACGAAAAGAGAGGTCGCATGAGTGACAATCATGCATGCAATGAAATGTACGAGACCGATGTTGATCGGTCATATTCGGAGAAGTTCACTATGAGTCGGTGAAAACATCTTAAAGTGCTTAACCAAGCACTAAGGATGTGATCATATTCATGGTGGGTCTAAATTAAAACTAGAGGGCTTAATAAGACTCAAGTTTTTCAGACATGCACTAAGATGACGAAAATCCACTTTAAGGTAAAGCGTTATCTTGAGCAGGTTAGGTGCGTTGAATTGGAAAGGTTCCAAACAATGAAAGAGTTCTTTGGTTTAGTGATAAAGACAAAGTATATAGCTATAAATGAAGTCGCAAGTTGATTGTTTGGATTAAAGTTCATTACGTAACTAGGAATAGTTCCTAAGTCTCATCTTGGATCTAAACATGTGGTGTGGCACTTTCATTTGATTATTAGAATCATTGAAAGATGGAAATCACTATACAGATAGTGGACTCTCATGAACAACATTACATATCCATTAACTAAAGCTTATCCAACAGCAGGATAATCGTCACTTAGAGAAGAAGGGTATGAAATACCATGGCGATTGGCTTTAGTGCAAGTGGGAGATTGAAAGTAGTATGCACACAAGCCAATCATGTTTGATGATAAAGCATATACTTTGTAACAATCTTATTCATTTATTAATAAAAAGTATTAATTTATTAAAGGCTTTTAATTATCTACATGATGCTGTTTTATAATATGTGATAAACCCATAGTTTTAAGCAATACTTTTAGAATAATGATGATGATCATTCTAATGAGATCTAAATTCTTAGAAAGCTTAAAACTAAAATAGTTCCCAATCATTGGATTACTAAATTGGGGATTAGTGAATCCGGATAGATTGGTACATACGTTGTCTTGCTCATTGGATGAGGATGATTGATCTCATAATCATTTGTGTGGAGACACTAAAGCAAGTATGTAGGTTCTTATTAGAGAATAAGTTCCTTTGAGCATTGGCTCGCTAAGGAATACCTAATGGAGTTTTACTTTCTGTCAATAGGAATTCTCAGTAGTGATAGTAATACAAGTGATCCTTGGACTTGAGATCATCATAGTATCTTGTGTATGATGAGTTATACTTTGACTTATTCCTTAAGACCCTTAGGGTATATCAAAGGGTATGCTTGGGTATAATAAGTTATACATGGAGATAATGTATGATCAATAAAGAATCTACCACACTTATTAAAAAAGAGAAATGTCTATGTGATTCGATAAATGACAAACCCAAGAGTCCTTGGCAAGGCGAGAATGAAATTAAAAAGGAGTTTCTAATTTGCATTATTTGGTGTTGTGCATTTAAGGATCGAAATACATATAATTAAATAAAATAAGACTTGACGGTAATTCCATGTCTTATATTTAATTGGGACATCAGTATGGTGGAAGGATTGAATTATACGGTAACTATTTACTCAAAGGTTCTTTTATGATTAATGTTGAAATCTATATTATCCGGAAAGTCGTTGATCATTAGGGAGGCTTATCCCTATTGTAAAATAAATATTATTTATTTAAATAAATTAATTATTTAATTTATTTATTTAAATAAGATTAGAATTGTTCTAATTGATTTATTCACAACCGATTTAATATGGAGAACCTAAAGGGTCACACCATAAAAGGAAGAATAATTATTTAAGAAGTTAATGGCATAATCGTAATAATATAGTTAAGTATATTTAATTTAATCTATGGTGATAGAATAAATTAAATAGCTTAATATTTATTATTTAATATTTTAGAAATATTAAATATAAATTAATAAGAGGAGTCTTATTAATATTATTACAATTATTATTATTTTAATTTCTAAAAGAGTTTAGGAATTAATTTAATATAAGTACTCTCATTTATTCCTAATAGGATTAGGAGGAAAATTAATTAAAGGAGTTTAATTAATTATCCCTAATAAGATTGGGAGCCCAATTAATTAAAAGAGTTTAATTAAATAATACCTTATTTTATTAAATAAGGTTACCTGATATCTTTATAAGAGTAGTCTTATATCAGATATCAAGATATACGCAATTCCAAAAGTTGGAGAGTACGCTCTTTTTCTATAGAGATAGAAAAACTAGGGTTTAGCCAACCACCCATTTTCTTGAATCTTTATTATTCCTTGGTGGATCACCTCTAGAGGCCAAACACTTGGGTGGCTAACGTTGATCAAAAGAAGGAACCAAACCCGGTGAATTCAAGTTGAACGCGAAAAGGATTGGAGGTGAACTTGTACCTGAGGAAGCTCGAATCTTCAAGGGTATGATTCTTGTTCTTCATTTTTTTCGTTTAATTAATAATTGTGCATAAAGGGTGATCCGGGTATCTGGTTTGTAAATTTTTAAACTCTGATTTTACCCGTTTCCGCTTATTTATGCAATTTGATTGCGTTCTTGAATATTACAAACCTAACAATATTCACATAGCACACTGTAATTAGCTATCAAACAAATGTTCACATTGTTCCTACAAGCTTCTTTCTCTTCTATGTCTTTGTTATCTTAATATCATTTACTAAAGTCAACATGACTTATTACCCTTCGTCCCAATTTATTACTCAACTGAAGTTTACTAACCGGACTCAAACATCGTTGATAAGGTACCAACTTTGTTCATTGTACATATCGTGTTAACAGGCATTACATTCCTAAGTTTCATACCATATACCTTAGTATAGGTAGTATAGGAATAACTTTAATACACTTATGAAGTGTACAAACTGTAAGACCCCAAATTATTAATAAATGAAATTTATTTTCCTCTATTTATTATTTTGAAATAGTAAGGGTTGATTTGATTAATGTGGATAGTTATGGGTAAAATACGCAAATATTTCGAATAAGCAAGTGGTTATAAAATATTCATTATTATTTAGAATATTCGGTTTGGTCGTGGAATATTAAATCATTGTCGGGGAATATTAAATGCGATGGTATGGATCTTTTGTGGGCCCCATGCGAAAGCGATTGGATGAAGAAAATGACAAATATAAGTTGTTTATAAATAACTACAGTAGTTGTTCAAGTTAATAATATTGGAATACCGGTGGTTAAAACACACTAATACACGTTGTTGAACAAGAAGACATGCGGTATTGCACCAATTATTGATTCTTACGTAAGAAGGCACTACTCAATAATTGTTACGATAATTCTTATTCAAGATTTTATTTTATTGATTCAATAATTCTTTGTGTTTATTTTTTTTTATATTATTGTTATTTCAATAATTGTCACTACTACACAATTTTTTTTATTATCGAGCAATAATTCATATTATCTGAATAATATTATTAGAAAACATTATTGGCAATGTCTAGAAAGTTACGCATCTAAGGAGAGGTTTGGTCACCTAATCAGCGTCAAGAAAAGAAATCTTTATCGAAAGCCCCTCTTTCCAGGAAGCGGCACCGGTTGCCACAAGATTGTGATTCTCGTAATATTATTTGTGAATAATTAATTATTGATTTATATGATGAGGAAAATATTGATTTTATGTGGATATAGATGGAGAAAATTTTAATGTGACAATTGTTGAAAATTAATATTTTATCTTTTACGATAAAATAATTCATTTAAATATATTATTTTAATAATATATTAACGGTGACATTTTTAATGAATGTGGGATATATGAGTATATGAGGAGGAAGAGTATTTTTGTGGCATTAAATGTTTAACACATATTTTGTGTGTTGGTGGACACAATTATTGACCGAAATTTGATTATAGCATTTGTAAAATCGCTTTGATTTGTGGATTTCGGTTAATTTCAGTTTCGAATTTGGAAAAACTTCCTTCTGCAAAGTTGTAGATAATGGAATTTCCTATGGAAAGTCGCGTGTTTCGAATTTTTCTGATAAAAGAGCTATTTATTATGAATTATTGAAGTTCCAAAGTTCCGAAATAATTGATTTTTGGAAGTTTTAATTGTTTTAATTAACAAAAACGTTTTTTAGATGTATAAGCCTCATTTTACATGTGTTAGGTTGCTGATTTCAGATTCTCAAAGGTTGGCATAGACAAATTTTTATAAATATATTATTATATTAAATTTTCTGCTTTGGTGTTCTAAGCATTTTCCTATAAATAGGTGCTTAGGTTAAAATTGAAAATCACACCGTAAATGAAGTTTTCTCTCTATATTATCGAGCGTATTCTTGTGAGTATTTTGAGTATACTTTGAGTATTGCTATACGGTGCAAGTTCAAGTCATAGCCTATATAGGTGTTTCAACTAGAAATCTTTGTCTTTCGAGGTAAAGGATGTTATTTTCTTCTCAAATGATATTATTTCTTCAATATCATTATGCTGAAATATTGGTTGGAACTTTTTATCAAATTTGGAACTTTTTCATGTCGGAGTTACTATTCATGAGTTACTATTCACGAGTTACTATTCATGAGTACTATTCACGAAGCGTGAAGATATTTTTTATGAAATTTCTATCTTTTGGTGTCGGAGTTACTATTCACGTATACGGTCAAGATTATTCACATATACGACACTATTCACGAATACGGCACTATTCACCGAAAAATGAAATTTCTTCTTTTTGTCCAAAATATCTATTCTGAATACTAGCTTTGATTGTATCCATGTTTTGATCATTCTTGAATTTTACTCCACTCTGATTACTTATGAAGTATTTTTGAACTTGGATTGTTTAAAATATGAATCCTTAATATTTTTCTTTTGTTTCCTTTGGATTCGTTTCCTTTAAAATATTTTTCATCATCCTCGGTCTTAAATGATGATATTCTTTGAATATCTTTGGCCCGTAGTGCAAAGATGAATAATTTCTTGATGAATATCTTTTGCCCGTAGTGCAAAGATGAGCAGTGTTAAGATGAACATGACTAATCGATTAATATCTTTGCCCGTAGTGCAAAGATGAGCAGTGTTTAGATGAACATGATTAATCGATGAATATCTTTGGCCTCAGAAAGTGCAAAGATGAATATTTGATTCCATATATATATTGATTGATGTTACAGGATAAAATATCGACGATAAACTTTTAAATTCATATATAGAAGATAGTAGTTTGCATTCTCTACTTAACTCTTCTAATGAATTGTTGTTTCATACCGCAGCTTGTTGATTTAAAACCTGGTTGTCTATTGTATTCTATTAGATTTTCCCCGTTGGAGACTAACGATAATTTGTTGTATATTATCTTAGTCATAATATTCTTTCTCGGGCTAGTTGAGCTCACCCTTTTCCTTTTTGTTCCATTTTTCTTCTCGGGAGGCGAGAATGTAGCGAAAGTACTAGTCGAGGTATGGAATGAAGGTTCTAGAGAGAGTTGTTTAGTAGTCCTCACCATTTTGTAAAATAATGTATCAATAATTATGATGGGGATTTATTTTTATGTGTGGATATTGTCTAGATGGCAATATCTGTATTTAAACTCACAATTTATATGTTGTAATAATAAAGTTGTAGTTATTTCTGTACCATGTATTTGGTGACTCAGAATGGGTTGGATGGAATGGACCTATTTTGGGGGCATCACACAAACCTTATCCCTTTAGGTCCCCAAACAATTGAAGTTCAAAACCTAAATTAGAATCCAAGGCCTTACACTTTACTTGGCATGGCTGACCTATCTTGATCTTAGGCGGGCATTGCAGTGCTTTAGTTAGCGATAGCTAACTCCGGTCTCGATGATTTGCGGTAGCAAGGCTCTATACTATCGATTAGGCGCCATGCGGTGCCATATAGCAGTGTGCAACATTATTGTCATCGGTATTGCTTAAGTACGGCGATTTATACTTATATGCGCCATGAGACAGACCTCAGTTGTAGATTTCCCAGAATTTTGAAAAATTTTGTGAAATTCCCGGGGCCGTAACTTCTTCATTATAAGCCCGATTTGGTCAGTTCAAAAGCCTACATGTCATAAATGACATACCCTACATGCTCATATAAGAATTCGACACTTTTGAATCTGATAACTCAAAATTCACTATTGAGTTCATTTTCTAGACGTTCGTGAACGTTAATGAGTGTTCAATGCTCGTTTTCTTCGTTTTAAGTCGGAATCCGACGATTCTTGAACCCAAAACTCTTAATCACCCTATCTCACGTGTTGACATTGAAAATCAATGCTTTCAAGTCTCACGGCAACATTTGACTTCCAATCCAGAATTCAACGTTTTCAACGTTTAACGTCTAATTATGTAAAATTCGCCATAACTTCGTTACTAGGGTTCTCTAAGCCAAATCAAATGGAATACTCCATGGATTTCATATCTACATCCTAACCAAACAAGATGCATATATTAACGTACTGATGGAGTTCAATCGTTTATAAACGATCGATCTCAACAAACAATATGTTCATGGTTCGAAACTATATTAAACCTTATGATTCTTATAATCTCATGACTTATAGAGATTGAATCTATGATAAACCATCTTTAATCTCTCATACAAGACATATACCACCCATTCTATAATTCTCTAAGATAAAAGAAAATCTAAAAGAGATGGAGATAAAAGGTAAGGATTATTACCTCAATAACTCTTATGATCTTCCTTGGAAAACTATAAGATCAAGCTCCCAAAGTGTATGTTTTATAAGTATAGCTCTCTTTCTCTCTCAAATAATCTAGGTTGGAATTTGTAAAACTCTCAATTGAAACAATCTAGCCTCATATTTATAGGAAACTAGAATGGAGGGTAATTTAGACTTAACACACTCAACCTCCTTACTATTCATGTGTGGTCACCAAGTAAAATACTTGGTGACCAAGCCTTATGCTTGGCTTCCACTCTAAGGTGGCTGGCCCACCACTTACCATGGGTCATCCCATGGGTCGCCCCGTGGGTTTTACCCATTCGATGACCCACCGGTTCGATCCACGGTTCGATTTTAATAAATTGGGCTTAACTAAATAAACCTTGGGCCTAGACTTGGCTCAACCCACTAATCTCCTTGGGCTTGTTCATTTAATAATTGGATTAATAGAAATCCAACTCAAATGACTTAGTCATTAAGACTTAATCTTAATCTTATAATACGAATCACATTCTATACATACAATTCACGTATTCTCTCCGTATACTACTCATACAATAATCGTATTGTACTTCATATTTACCCAATGTATTATACATAGATACTAAATAGTATCATAAATGTATAACACTCGCATTAACCCTAACGCCATTCCTTCTACGCATATTATTTCTTTCTCGGAAATTAATATACTTAACCCTTAGGTTTTAAGTCCGCAAGCGAAAATTGTGTTTGTCATAAATGAAATATTATCAGATATTCCTTCTTATTACGATATTCCATCATTACGCGTTTCTCAGAATTTCAAAATAATTTCCCGAACAGAAACGGATGAATAGTGTTTTTACGGAAATTTCTCGGAAAACAGTTATTTTCATCTTGGAAATTCTAAACAAATAATTCTAGCACGAAGCCAGAATACTAACCACGTTAGCACATTCTAGGTCATAGAACAACCTTCACATAGCTTACTCACATAATAATCAATTAAATTCATTTAATTCACATAATCAAATAAAAATTTAATTGTCATAAAAATCCAATTTTCTCGGGCGTTACAAGATATTTGATGTCTTGGAATCCACAGAGGAGCAAAAGGTTCCCTTCGCCACCTTTATGTTGCATGAAGAAGGCGATTCTTGGTGGGAATCAGAAAAAGCATTACTGACTGGCCGACTCAAGATGTCTTGGGAGAAGTTCCAAGAGTTGTTCAACGACAAGTACTTTCCTGAAAGTATTCGTCACATGAAGGAGGTGGAGTTTATCAAGTTGGAACAAAACAATATGTCCGTGTCATAATATGAGGCTAAATTTGCGGAGTTATCCCAGTTTGCATCCCATTTGGTCGATAATGAGGAGCGAATGACGCGAATGTTTCTAAGAGGTTTGAAACCCGATATACGTCAATACCTTATTTCTCAGAAACTTTGTTTATATTCAGATGTTGTGAATAGAGCTCAGTTATTGGAGCGTGATAATGAGTCAGCACAACCAAAAGGCAATGACCAACAACACGATAATAATTATACTGGTGGCAACGGTCATCGGAAAAATGATAACCATCGTGGGGGAAATTATCATGCCAAGAATAGTAACCACTTCGATGGTAATCATGGCCAAGATAATAGGAGTGGAAATTTCAAGAAGAGAAGGTTCAACAACAATGGAAAGACAGTAACACCAACACCCGTTTTCAAGGAAGGAGAACTACCACCAATTATATGCTTCAAATGCGGTGGGGAGGGACATATCGGTCTAAACTGCGTGATGCAGTCCAAAGCATGTTACAATTGTGGAAAAGAAGGTCACCTAGCCCGATTTTGTCATGCACCAAAGTCAAGTCCAGCTGGGACGGTGGCACCAAAGGCGGATAAAGATAAAACAAAGTCGGTGGTTTCAGGAAGAGCGTTTTGTGTGACTTCTCAAAAAGCGAGTAACCCGAACGAAGTTAGCACGGGTTAATTAATTATAAATTCTTGCGAAATCTATACCTTATTAGATACCGGTTCTACCCATTCTTTTATCTCTCTTGCTTGTGCTCAACGTTTAAATTTGACTTCAAAGAAATTAGACTTTAACTTATCGGTTGAAACTTCGTTAGTAGAAACCTTCATTTCATGTGATATCCAAGTCTTGGATGAGAGTCACAGTTTTTAAATGATATTTCTATCGTTAATAAATTTCCTGCCGTATTCTTGAAGACTTCTTGGCCTACCCCTAGAGCGTGAAATCAAATTTTGTATTGACCCCAATACAAAACCCATTTCTAAAACCCTCAAATATTTCTTCAACTAAAACAAATGTATCATGCGCCAAGGACGTTAGCTCGAGTTGTTGAATATTACGACTATACCATTCAATATCATCGTGGAAGAACGAATGTAGTAGCTGACGCGTTGAGTAGAAGACCGTATGCGTTTATGAGTGCGATGTTGTTAACACAAAAACCCATTTCATTTAACTTACAAATGATGAAGATAGAGTTAAAGACTCTAGGGACCCACGTGAAGATAACGAATATACTAGTAGAATCGACTTTAATTGATAAAGTTAAAGCCGCTCAAACTACACACCTGGAGCCGATGAAAATGAAGAAGAAGGTTCAAGAAGGCGTTATTCTAGAAGCAAGAGTCGATGAAAAGAGGGAATATTAACCCTCGATTTAATTGGCCCATTAGAAATCCTCGATCGAGTAGGAACTGTGGCCTATAGACTCGTTTTACCGCCAAGTATGTCGCGTGTTCATAACATTTTTCACGTATCGATGTTACGTAAATATGTGGATGACCCGAACCACATTATTGAATTAGAACTAAACGAGATAGCAGAAGATTTAGCGTATGAGGAGATACATGTTAAAATCTTGGATAAAAATGATCATATTCGACACTCAAAGGTTATACCTCAAGAGTTGGAATATGAAATGATGTCAAGGTATCCTCACCTCTTCGGCATACCAGGTACGTACGTAAATTTCAAGGGCGAAATTTCATAAGGAGGGGAGATTGTAAGACCCCGAATTTTATGAAATGAAAGTATTCAATTTTCTTATAATTATTATTTTATTTCGTAAATGGTTAAATTAATAAAAGGTTAAAGTTAAGGGTGATATGTGAAATTTTTTGCAAAGTAAGCAATTTGTTGTAAAATATTCGTTTGGTCGGGGAATATTCTTTTTATCGGGGAATATCCGTACGACGGCACAATCATTGGTGGACCCCACAACGGAAGTATTGTCGTAGTAAAAAAATGACAGAGTTATCTTTTTATAAAAATAACGACGAAAGTGTTACCATTAAAACTGTTGAACTACCCGGTAGTAAAAGTATAGTAATACGAGTGGTTGCATAGTAGCACACGGTATTGATTATTGATGCTTACATGAGAAGTCACTCAGTTATACTCAATTATTTCTACAGTAATTGCTGCATCATATCTCTCATATTATTGATTCAATTATTGTCACAGTATCATCTGCATAATATGTTATATTATTAAATCAATAATTGAGACGACAAAGTTATTCATATTATTAAATTGCAATATTGACAATGTCTAGAAGTTCTGTCAAGGAGAGGTTTAGTCACCTAATTGTGCGCCAATAAGAAAAAATCCTTATCGGAAAGCCCCCTCTTTCCTGGGAACGACCTGGTTGTTAAATATTGTGTATTATAATATTAATGATGAATAAGTTCATGTTGATTAAAGATGAAATTGATAGTTCCATTGTGTTAGAATTATTAGTTTTAGTGAAAATCGATATTTATTTCGATAATAATTGATGTCTGGAGGTTATATTGACCAATCGGGTAATTAACCGGATAAATGAGCAATTAATTGCTATTGATTCACATGATTATAAATATTTGTTCACATGTGTGTACTATTGATTCACATTCATTTACTATTAGGGGAGTTGGTGCAAGATTGATAATACTTGCATGACTAAGTTAAAAATGGAGGTATAGATAGATGTACTATATTGTAATTCGTATTTTCACATGTCTAGAACTATTGATTCACATGATTTACTATTGATTCACGTGATTTACTATTAGGAGAGGTGGTGCAAGTTTGATAATACTTGCATAACTAAATTAAAAATGAAGGAAAAGAGGAAGGTATTATACTGTAATATTTCGAGCCCCAAAACGTGCAATTATTGAAACTATATTTTCCTATAAATAGAAGCTCATTCCTTCATTATTTTTCACTAATTCACTAAAGCTATAAAACAATTATTATATAGAGAAATTATAGAGAGAAAGAAGAAGAGAAGTCTGCTATCTCACTATTCCAGTATCCAGTCTTCTTTTGAGGTAAGGGTATTATTCTTTCATATTCATGAAGAGAGTTATTTTCTTTCAATACTCGTAAGGGTTGTTATTCCATTCTTTATTATTATGTTGGAATAACCTGTCTATGAGAAGTACCGCATACATGGTGAAATTCTTTTGTTATTCCATTATTTATTATTCTGTTAGAATAACCCGTGCATGTAGATCATCATTATGCACCGGTGAATTTCTGTTGTTATTCCATTCTTTATTATTCTATATAAATATCCTGTCTGTGCGGATTACGCATGACATGGTTTCATTCTTTATTATTCTATTGGAATATCCTGTCTGTGCGTATTACGCATGACCTGATTTCATTCTTTATTATTCTGTTGGGAATAACCTGTCTGTGATGTCAATCGCATGCATGGTGAATTCTTCTGTTATTCCATTCTTTATTATTACATTGGAATAACTCGCTATGTGGATTACCGCGATGCATGGTGAATGATCCTTCAGTATTCATTCTTTATTAAATTGTGGAAATGATGCGCTCACGTGGATTAATGCATTTACTGGTGAAAATCCGATTACTGATTTTTGTATATTCTATTATACTAAATCGAGATATAATTCTTTTGTACTCATCATGGAATATCATTTTCTTTGGTATTTTTTTTGAGTTACTATTCACGAGTTACTATTCATCCGATTACTATTCACTCTGGTATTATTCACTCGGGTATTCGGGGTACTTTTCATACCAGAGTACTATTCACAAGTTACTATTTACGGGTTACTATTCATCCGATTATTATTCACTCTAGTATCATTCACTCGGGTATTCGGGACACTTTTAGGTTTGAGTACTATTCACGGGTACTATTCACCCAAAAATATATTTCTTTTCTCATTCAAATTATTTTTGGTACATGAATATTATTCTTGAATTTTACTCTACAAAAGCAAAGATCATGTTGACAATTTGACGTTATTGATTTCGGATAAATTAAATTATAAATCTTTAAAATTTATCCTTGAACTTATTTTATTGAATTATTATGTCATTGTCATCATCCTCATGCTTATATTGTGATTAAAGTCATCTTTGGCTTACGTGCATAGATGGACTTGGTATGATTATGACCAGGGATTATTCGGTATAATCATGACATTTGTTAGTATGATTATGACCAGGGATTATTCGATATAATCGTGACCATTGATGATTACATGAATGTCCTTGGCCGTGATGCAGGGATGATTCAATTTTATTTATTAAGCTGAGTCTCATCGATAAAGTTGATGAAAAACTTTTTAAATCATAGAAGATAGTAGATTTTATGCTCTACTTGACTCTTCTAATGGATTGTTTATTTTCGCTGCAGTTGTTTATCTAAAACTTGTTGTCTATTGTATTCTATCAGTTGTTATACTGTTGAAGGCTAAGGATAATTTATTCTGCATTATCTTAGTCATAATATTTCTTACTGGGCTAGTTGAGCTCACCCTTTCTTTCATTGTTCTCTTCAAAAATGAGAATATAGCTGGGAATGGAGTGATGGTCCAGAATAAATGGCTTTAGTAGTCCTCACTATTCTGTGAAATAGTGTGATAATAATTGTAACGAGGACTCCATTGAGAGTGGATATTGTCAAGAAGGCAATATTATTGTTTAAACTCTCAGTTATGTTTTGTCGTATTTTACACGACAGTTGTATAATTAAGTTTGTATTTGATTTATGTGCCATGTATTTGGCTACTCAAGATGGGTGATGTATACCTGTTTTGGGGGCGTCACATTACTTATGCGTTAGCGTTAAGATATTATGCACAGTATGGTACTAAGAGCTGATCCCCCTAAGTACGAGAATAAGAGTCCATAGTATTATGACTGTTAAAGGTTTCAAGTATAAACACTTGACAACCTAGGACATTATTCAAGGTCTTATGACCCTCAAAAGTTCTTTTGATTCTTGTTATTCATTCTTGATTCAAAAGCCGAGTTTTCTTGTTACAGAAGTTGTTGATTCACTCGCATGTTATTATTTTATTGTTATATTGTTATACTTGTGGGCAATTGTGCTCACTCTTGCGTAATAATAACATTGCAGTTAAGAACAAAAAGATCCGACGAGCCTTTCACTAGTAAAGGCAAGGGCAAGATTAACAAGTGATGAAAACTTGTCGTTTATGTGATTATGTATCTATGTTTCAAACTTGATGTTGTTTAAGACTTGTTATTTGTTTACGATACCGCAAAGATGTTTATGGTTAGTTTAACCTGGGATTATATTTATTATTACTCAGATGTTGTAACCCCGTAAGGGGATGATTTATTTCTATCTATTGCATGGTTTGCATTTATTATGGGTAGATAGATAGATGATATTTGTACAGTGAACACCAAATTCCGCGGAAATGGAAGTACTCGGATTTGGGGGTGTCACATACATAATATTCTTTAATATCTCAATAAAATATCCATAAATCCTTTCCATAAAAATAGAATCTATTTATTAAATAAATAATAATAATTTATTTAATAAATAAATATGTTATAATTTATTTTCGTAAGTTATTTTAATTCATCAAAAATTACATCCTTCCCATTAGAAATTATTTTTAGCAATTTAATAACACGTGGTAAATATATTTAAATATATGCACCACAACATATACATACACACATATTACACTTGTGACGCCCCCAAATCCGGGTATCTTGTAACCCGACAGATGGTGCTACACGGTACTACCATTAATTAATTCATTTAATTGAATAGTCTCAAAAAGGACTAATATAACTTCTATATATCCAAAATAATATTACATTTCCTAAGTTCTTTGTAACCCATTCGTTTGTTCTTGTCATAATATCAAATATATTACAATCATTCACCTATACTATTACATAAGTAATCTAAGGGTTTGTCTTCGCCTTGCCCTTGTCCTCGCCCGAGCCTTCGGTCCGCTCGATCTTGGCTGTGTTCATATGGTTCAAGCAAGAATGAGCATGACTAGCTCAGCAAGTACTACAATCCTAATAAACAACATGCTTAAAACATAGAACTCGTATATCTTCAGTAACTGAACAATAGTTACGAAGTACTATCGATAATTCAAAATATCACTTCTTTTCTTTCAAAACGTTTTCCAACAACAATATTCAGTAGAATATTAACTAAAGCTCAAGACTATGAGCAGTTCATAATTTCTTTTGAAAAGGACAACCCGACACTAAGTTCGTAAGTCCGGCATAGCTTACGAGCACTTCTGGGTGATCAACCCATAGTACTCTATGTTGATCAACACTACATTCATTAAACGTGTATACGTTTAAGTTGTGGCAACCTCACGTGCCTGTCGTTAAACGACAAAAACATTTTAGCATACTTGGTCTTCGATTGAAAACCATACCAATATAACTTGGTAAACATTAATCATGCTTGATAAAAATCATAATATAAGTCTAGCCAAAAAAATTGGCGTTAGACTTCATCATTCAAGACTTCATGTGAAAGAATACATGAATTACAAAACTTGTCCAGACTGAACTAGAACAAGGGTTAGAATACTTGCCTTTAGCGTCTGCTTACTGATTAACATGCGTACACTTTAAGTCTCTACGTTTCTACAATACATAATCATATAACGTACCACATTAGGTCATATATAATCAAGTATGTATACTATTATATCTTACCCTTCATCTCAATGTAAATCCTGACTTAGATCAACTATTATGGGTTTTTGACTTTCATTACGTCATTCACAATATGTTCACTTTCAATTGATTATCAACCTTTTATCATCATACATTACATGTCTAACAATGCCTTGACAATGTTATATTAACACCTTAGTTCATTACCAAAGAGTTCTCTTTCATTCTATACTTGTAAACATTCTTGTACATCAAAACTCTAGGACTGGAGCCGCGGCGCCACACTTAACTCTGCATCTCATGCCGCGATGCAAGTTAGCAGTATGCACGGTTCTAGCCTCGCGCTGCGGCGCGGGCTTTAAGGTTGTGAGTCGCGCCGTGGCGTGGACTCTGTGCCTCAGACAGTTTGCAAAATTTTGAAAATTTTACGAAACTCCCGGATGCATAACTTCTTTGTTATAAGTCCGAATTGGCTTGTTCAAAAGCCTACGGTTCACAAATTACATCCTCTATGCGTTCATGCAAGAATTTTATCTATTTGACTTTTTTTGCTAAAATTTCACCTATTAGTTCATTTTTAACGAAAACGATAAACGTCCGTGAACGTTCAACGCTAGTTTCTTCGTTCTAAGTGGGAATTCAGTCATTTTTGAGTCCGCAACTCTATAATGCCAACTATGACTTGTCTCCATTGAAAACCAACATTTCTGACTTCAAACACAAAATACGACTTCCATTCCGAGAATTTCACGAATTCGACGATAATCGTCCAATCGTGTGAATTCCGGCAAAACTAAATTCTTAATGATTCTAAATGGATTTCAACCAATATATGAACATCACAAGTTACTTATTACACCAACTTATTGACAAAGTAGGTTTTGACTTATTCTCATAAGTCAATGTCTTATTTAACTTAAGAACTACTAATTCTCATGCTAATGACTTACTATGAACTTAAGTCCATTAATCAATGTTCTCATGCAATAATCAACATACTAATATCATATGACAAGTTCTTCAAGATTCCAACAACTTATTAGAGTTCAAGTTGCTTATTCAACTTATTCGGCTTAAGTTTATTCCTTAATAACTTATAACATGTTCTTAACAACCAACCCCCCTTCTCTATCAATCCTATCATAGAAGAGATAAAGATAAAAAGTATGAATCTTACCCTTGAAGACTATGACTTCAATTCACTTTGGAAAATCTAGCAAAAGTTGAAGTGGCTTATAAGTGCTTAAGTGGCTTATTCTCTCTACCAAATAAGTTGCTTATCTTTGAGAGGAGTTGGGAGAAATTGAACAACCAACAAATGAAGTGAGACTTCTCTATTTATAGGCAACCAAAAGCTAGGGTAAAATTGTCAAAACACCATCCCACCTCATTATTCCACCTCCTCAATC
The DNA here is from genome assembly GCA_020205615.1 of Panax quinquefolius. Taxonomy (NCBI): domain Eukaryota; kingdom Viridiplantae; phylum Streptophyta; class Magnoliopsida; order Apiales; family Araliaceae; genus Panax; species Panax quinquefolius. Next base: position 43,004,789 of record CM035163.1, on the reverse strand, counting down.
CTCCACCTCCTAACTATTCATTCCTTGTCTAGCACATCACTTGGTCACCACATAATTTAATTGCCCATCAAGTCAACCCATTTCATACTTGGTTTGCCCTATGGGTCATGGCTTAGTCATTGGGCTTGCTAATTAATCTAGATAATTCCTTATTGGGTTTATACTTCCATAATTTGGACTCAAGACTTATCAAACAATTGGGCTTGATTGTCACTTCTATTGGACTTATAATATTAGGTTAATAATCCTACAAGTCCATTATCTTAGATTTAACAACTTAACATTTATACCCCATGTATAATCCTCATATACTAGCTCGTATATTAATTCGTAATATACGTTATCTCATTCTTCATACATAATAGTACAATACGTCGTATTATACTTACATTCATTACCTCGTATAATGCATACACATTACACGATCACAACTTTCTTTCCTTAACGCTTAATAAATCTAACGTTCCCAAATTAAGTCCACGTGCGAAATATTACGATTTCCATACTTAGATTACTATTACATAATCAATATCGCCTTGATATTATAACGTTACGTATTTCTCGGAAGTTCAAAATTAATTCCCGAGCAGAAATCGATGAATAGTGTTTTGCGGAAAATTTCTCGGAAAGCTTTTATTTTCGTCTTAGAAATTCAAACACTTTAATTCTCTCACGTAGTTAAAATACTACTTACATTCCAACGTTTCTAGGTTATGTAATCGACATTCATCTTATCCATACGTAATAATAATAAATAATATTATTTTATTCATTATTAAAAGTATTTACAAAGGTTCAATTTTCTGGGGCGTTACAACACTGCACATAATTAATAAATGTAGTATCATATAACACATAGTAAAATAAGAAATTTAATTAATTAAATTCTTATTTTATTTATCTAAAAATTCTGAATCGCTAAAGTTGTCAAGCAAGCAGATTTGGTTTGATACTTTTATATCCTGCAATGATGGTATAATTTTATTGGGTAACAATGCAGTCTGTAAAGTTACTGGGATATACACCATCAAAGTTAAAATATTTGACGGGGGTTGTCAGAAAATTGAGTGATGTAAGGTATATTCCAGAATTAAAGAAGAGCTTGTTATTGGTTGGAGTACATTGAGTGATGGTGTCATGAAAATTACCAAAGTTTCGATGGTAATTATAAAGGGTTAGAAAAAAGGCACCCTTTACAAGTTGATAGGGGACACATTTGCTGGTGGAGCAACAATTTCTGTGCAAGATAATTTCAATAGTGATAGCACAGAATTATGGCATATGCGACTTGGCCATTTGAGTGAAGGTGGAATGAAAGAACTTCACAAAAGGCAATTTTTGAAAGGTGTCAAAACGTACAGTTTGGAATTTTACAAGTTTTGCGTGTACGATAAACAATGGAGGGTAAGCTTCAAGGTAAGAGCACACACCAGTAAGAATGTACTTGATTATGTATATTTGGATGTGTGGATCCCGATCAAGCATACATCAATAGGTAGAGCCCATTATTTTGTTAGCCACATAGATGAATACTCTAGAAAGGTGTGGGTGTATTTGTAACGCCCCCAAATCCGGGTATCCATTACCTCGGACCTGGTGCGCTACGATACAACTTTCATCTTACTATTTATAACATCCATTCATAAATTAATGAATACAACTTAGCTTGATACTAATTAATATATTAATTCCTTCTCATTTTCAGGATCTATGAATCGATCCCAAAACCTTAATAAGTCAATTCTCAATCTAGGTCATTTATCCTTCTTATCTTTAGATCATATTCGATATTATACTTAATAAGATGCGGAATAATTAAAATTTTCTGAATTCTTTATTCATTTCCCTGAATCACAACGTTCATCATTACATATCTTTGAATCAAATTTATTCTATGATTTGATTCGTCAGAGTTACATTATAAAATGTTACATCTCAATTTGATATTCTTTATATATATGTATATCAAATAGTATGACATTCAAACTCTACACGAGTGAAACATCACAAACAATTATCAAGTACATCATCTAAAATAACATGGTTCAAAATCATAACTTCAGATAAGCAAAACAACCTTCTTATGATACTATTGAACTCTATCAATCAAGTAGCACATAACTTTACCGTGAGTCCTTAACCTACAAAAATGGTTATTTGCAAGGGTGAGCTTTGACAGCTCAGCAATTCTAACAGTTTTCATGCATCACATAACATAAAATATTATGCGCAGTTTAAACAATCATAATCATTTAAACTTAATACGCATGCTACTTCTCATATAACAAGTATAGAGAATAACTTATTAAACATATAATCGTAGATTGTCTTTCAAATTTCATACATATCTCATATACATTTCATATATAAATCAAAATTTTCATGGCATAATATAATTCAACCTACAGTTATCAAATTCATATAGCAAATAGGAACTGAAAGACTTGTCTGGCTTGTAGATTACCAACTATAACTTAACTGCTTATAGTTATCTGCACTTCGTGTACTCCTACATAATTTTATAATTATGGATTCATACCCATTAGTCATATATATCTATTCCTTCACAATGTAATAATAAATGTTATATTATTTCCTAACTTGGTTTGTAAAACCTTATTTCACTCTCTTATCATACTCTTAGGACAGTTATGTATGTATAGGTATACCTTAGTCACACATACTTGACATCAACATTCATATACATTTTTCACACATTTGTCTAGCTATGTGTTTGATACACATTTAAAACTCATAGATGCATAATCCACATTATTCTTGCATTTTGCAAACCTTAATTTGTCAAATATGGGTTCTATATAACCCTTACATGCTTGTATACTTAAACATAACTTAAGTCAAGCATTATAGCTTAATACATTCATACACACATGCTTTGAGGTTTGGGATCATAGTTAAAAAACAACAGTAACACACTACCACCGCAAATAAATATATTTGTCTTTGCAGATCTAGCTTGGGAGGGGTGCAACTGTGTCATCCCCTAGCCAGACCAGATTTGAGCTTTGATTTTTTTTCCTGGTTCCATTTCACTTTTAGTATACATGGGTGTGAACACATAACAAATATACACATTAAGAGGCCGTGGGCCTGGTGTGGTACCTTTTGTGTTTACTTTAAGTTGTTTTTATACTTTATAGCTTTATTTGAAAATTTTCATTTATTTCAAGGCTAAGCGAGTTCATGAAACAAGGGTCTAACTATGTAATCATTAAATCACATAACAATGTTAAATAACATTCTATACGCATGCTCACATATATTCAACTTATTTATACATAGCTAGTTTAGTTCATCACTTGAAACTCATTTAAAATCATACTCGAATGATTTATATTGTGTCAAACTAGGTGAGTGAACATATAGATCATGTTTAGAGACACAAATAATACTAGCATACCATCCTATAAGTTTAGAACTTAAAGTACACCAATTCTACCAAGTTTGTTTTACCAAAACTTTAAGTTTCCTTTAGAAAATATACAATAAAGCAACTAAAGCAACTCATGCTATGCAAAGGGACTCTAGATCATAATTTATACTAATTTTCATGCATAATTAAGTCAAACTAACTTGCTAGAACCTATCAGATTATAGCAGAAAGCACCAACATGTTCTGGTGCACGGCGTAGCTGCGTCATTCATAGCTGCGCCCTTCTTGGACAGTTCCAGGAACAACTCTGCTTTTGCAGAACTCAAAACCCAAACTTAAAATCCTTTGATTTAACACTCTTAAACAATCATATTGACTCCATGCAACTCAGATAACATTATGTTAACAACTTACAAATCAAATAAACAAATTTGAAGACTTAAATTCAAAGTTCATGCAATTTTTCCATAGTTTAACATGTTTAATGAATTACTTCCTCATAGATTCGTTTCTAAACCAAATTGATTCATTTAACTTTTGTTATTTTTCTATTTAACCATATTAACAACATCTAACATCAATTTACAGATTGCAACAAGATTTAACCATCAATTTTTGACTCCATTATTAAGTATTCATGCATCTTCTAAACACTTGTAAAACTTAAAATCAAGAACATGTATATATGTGTGTGTGTGTGTGTATTACCTTCTTGAACGCTTGAAATTGCTAACTATAGCTCCTCAAACCTCTGATTGCTCCTCAATTCTACCACACTCACTCTCCAATGCTACTTATCAGACAATTTTAACAAGTTGAATTGAGAATGCGGATTCTCCATTTATAGAGAATTCATTACCCATACAATACCTTTGCCCAATGTTTTGATTTACCAGGAAGAAGAGGAAACCAAAGGGGTAACCTACTCCATCTTCCTCCATCCCTCAAGCAATCATCAGCTCTATTAATAGTGAATAGGAGTAGGATAGGCCAATGGCCTATCACGGCTAATATAAAAAAAAGGGACACTGATATTGGGACAAACTACATTACTCCTTTACTTATCAGTAAAATGGACTTCATTCTACTAAGGTTAATTCCTTTTTAGCTCATTAAATCAATTATAATGACTTAATATTACTACATTAAGTTAAGTTATGGGCACATATACACACACCTACATATATGTACACCCATATATAAACAAGTATACCTATATTTAAATATACATCGACACATAATCATGTACCTCAGGTGTATTGGGTTAGTCCAAATAATATTTTAATTAGGCTAAATTTAATTCAGTTGGGTATACTCTGAACCCATTATTTTCCATCACACCTATTATTTTATTCACACATAAGTACCACGATGATTAATTAATATTCATCATTTATTCCTTTACCATTGATTATCTTCTAATACTTCCAGTTAAACCTTCAGTTGGTTTAACTTTAATATACATACCACACAAGGCTCATTTATCTAAGCTTATTAGAGTTATATAACTCAAGCTTATTATATAATCTCAGTAGTTAAAAAATATCAGGGGTCTAGGCCATGTTTGGCTTTTCCCAATTTCATTTCATCTAATATACCTTTAATATAAAGTTTGTGTAAAACCCCGAATTTTATGAAATGAAAGTATTCAATTTTCTTATAATTATTTTTTTATTTAGTAAATGGTTAAATTGATAAAAGGTTAAAGTTAAGGGTGATATTTGAAAGATTTTCAAAGTAAGCAAGTTGATATAAAATATTCGTTGTGTCAGGGAATATTCGATTGGTCAGGGAATATTCGTACGACGACACAATCATTGGTGGATCCCATAACGAAAGTATTTTCGTAGTTAGAAAATGACATAAATATCTTTTTATAAAAAAATAATGGCGAATGTTTTACCGTTAAAATTGTTGAACTACCCGGTAGTAAAAGTACAGTAATACGCGTGGTTTCATAGTAGCACACGGTATTGATTATTGATGCTTATGAGAAGTCACTCGAGTTATACTCAATTATTGCTATAGTAATTCACGATAATATCTCTCTCATATTATTGATTCAATTATTGTCACAAGATCATCCGTGATAATATGTTATATTATTAAATCAATAATTGAGACGACAAAGTTATTCATATTATTATTTGCATTATTGACAATGTCTAGAAAGTTATGTCGAGGAAAGGGGTTTGGTCACCTAATTGCGCGCCAATAAGGAGAAATCTTTATCGGAAAGCCCCCTCTTTCCTAAGAATGATCTGGTTGTTAAATATTGTGAGTTATAATATTAATGATGAATAAGTTCGTGTTGATTAAAGATGAAATTGATATTTTCATTGTGTTGGGATTATTAGTGTTAGTGGAAATTGATATTTATTTTGATAATAATTGACTTCTGGAGGTTATATTGACCAATCGGGTAATTAATCGGATAAATGAGAAATTAATTGCTATTAATTCATATGCTTATAACTATTTGTTCACATGTATTCACTATTGATTCACATGCATATACTATTAGGGGAGGTGGTGCAAGATTGATAATACTTGCATGATTAAATTAAAAATGGAGGTATAGATGAAGGTATTATATTGTAACTATGTTTTTTCACCTGTATAGAACTAATGATTCACATGAATGTACTATTGATTCACATGCATGTACTATTAGGAGAGGTGGTGCAAGTTTGATAATACTTGCAGGACTAATTTAAAAATTGAAGAAAAGATGAAGGTATTATACTGTAATATTTCTAGCCTCAAAACGTGCAATTATCGAAATTATGTTTTTCTATAAATAGAAGCTCATTCTTCTTTCATTCTCACCAATTCACTAAGACTCACAAGAGCAATTATAGAGAGAAAAGCTATAGAGAGAGAAGCTATAGAGAGAAAAAAGAAGAGTATTCTGCTACTTCACTATTCTAGTATCTAGTCTTCTTCTAAGGTAAGGGGTATTATTTAGTTCAAATATTCGCAAGGAATATTATTTTCGTTCAATATTCGTAAGGAATATTGTAACGCACCCAAAATAGGTATACATCACCTATTCTGAGTCGTCAAATACATGGTACAGAATACAAATACAATCTTAAATATACAACATGAGCTGTGAGTTTTAATACAAATATTATCTTCTAGACAATATTCAAACTCAAAATAAGTCCTCAATACATTTATTATCACACTATTTCATAGAATAGTGAGGACTACTAATGCTATCATCTGGACCGTCACTCCGTTCCCCGACTAGTCCCTATTACTTTCTCATTTCCTGAAGAGAACAATGAAAACAAAAGGGTGAGCTCAACTAGCCCAGTAAGAAATATTATGACTAAGATAATGCATAATAAATTATCGTTAGCCTTCAACAGTGTTAAACTGATACAATATAACAAACATCAAGTTTAACTGCAGCGGAACAAGCAATCCATTAGAAGAGTCAAGTAGAGAATAAAATCTACTATCTTCTATGATTTAAAAGGTTTTTCATCACTTTTATCGCTGAGACTCAGCTCAATAAATAATCCACATCATCCCTACACTACGACCAAGGATATTCATTAGTATCACAACCATAAATTATCCATGCACTGCGGACCAAGGATATTCGTGTTTTCATCAATGGTCATGATCATGCTAACAACTGTCCATCAATGCTCTACGGGCCAATAAGGACTTTTACCATATCATTTATAACATTACGGTCATGATTATACCGAATAATTCTTGGTCATAATCATATCAAGTCCATCTATGCACTACATGCCACAGATGACTTTCAACACAATATAAACATGAGGATGATGGCAATGACATAATAATTCAATAAAACAAGTTCAAGAATAAATTTTAAAGATTTATAAATTAATTTATCCAGGAACCAATAACGTCCAAATTGTCAACATGATACTGCTTTGTGGAGTAAAAATTCAAGAATTCTCAGAAGAATATTTCTATGAAAAGATACTAGATGAAGTTCAAATATCCAGGATATTCTACTAATTTCATGGAGTATAAAAGCCAAAACTTTAACCAACTAAGTATAATAGAATATATGAAATTGCAAATGGATTTTTGCCCGTCATGCGGTAATCCACGTAGACAGATCATTTCCACAAGTTAATAAGGAATGAATACAAAGGATCATTCACCATGCATGCGGTAATCCACATGATAAAAGTTATTCCAACAAGAGTAATAAAAAATGGAACCGGTCATGCGTAATCCCCATGTAGGCGAGGATATTCCAATGTAATAATAAAGAATGGAACCAGTCATGCGTAATCCGCATGCATGTGATGTTCCAACAGAATAATAAAGAATGGAACCAGTCACGCATAATCCGCATTGCATGACGGGATGTTCCAAATGAATAATAAAGAATGAAATAACAACAGAATTCACCGTGCATGCGATAGATAGCCGCATATAAAAGTTATTCCAACATAATAATAAAGAATGGAATAACAACCCTTACAAGTATTGAAGAACATAACTCTCTTCATGAATCTGAAAGAATAATACCCATTACCTTAAAAAGAAGAGTATTTATTGGTAGGGTGGGGATATACTTGAAAAAACTTCAGACTATTTTTTTTACTTTCAAAGCTTTCTTAAACTCTAAAGAAATATGTTCAATATTATGTAAGAAGAATTTCTAAACTTACGGTGTGTTTTTCAATTCTAACTAAGCATCCTATTTATAGGAGAATGGAAAGGATCTTATGCAATAAAATATAATATATTCTATTTATAATTATATAATAAAAAATTAAAATATATATATATATATTATTTAAAATCTAATAAAATAAATAACTTTATAAAAGTATTCTTTTTATATAAAAAGATTTTACTATACAAACACTATGCAGATCATTTATGCACACATTATACATAATAAAATATAATAGATTCTAGTTATAATCAAATAAAACAAAACTTTATAAAATGTATTCTATTTTATATAAAAAGATTTTACTATACAAATACTATACGCAGTATTTATGCAAAACACTATGCATAATAAAATATAATATATTCTATTTATAATCAAATAAAACAAAACTTTATAAAAAGTATTCTGTTTTATATAAAAAGTTTTCTATTTTATTACATTTATAATAATAATAAAACAAAATTTATATATAATATATATATATATAAACTTTCGTGACTTCCCAGATTCCCCCCCCTCATTTTTCTTTCGTGGGCCCCACATGTGGCCCCCATATGTGGGCCCACCTTTTAAGAAATTTCTACCGATTATTTTGAAAAATGGGTAAATGGGGGTCCATAAAATAAGCAAAACTTCATAAAAATCACCTTAATAATTTTAACAACATTTATCATCGTTATTATAATTCACAATATTAATTGATCAGGTCGTTCCTAGGAAAGAGGAGGCTTTCCAATAAGCATTTCTCCCTATTGGCGTGCAATTAGGTGACCAAACCTCTCCTAGACAGAACTTCTAGACATCGTTAATATTACAAATAATAATATTAATAACTTTGTCATCTCAATTATTAATTTAATAATATATAAAATATTGACAATAATTGAATCAAATAATGTGAGATACTATGCAACATTTACTGTAGTAATAATTGAATAAAACTGAGTGACTTCTCACGTAAGCATCAATAATCAATACCGTGTGCTACTATGCAACCACGCGTATTACTGTTCTTTTTACTACCGGGTAGTTCAATAGTTTTAACGGTAAGACTTTCGCCGTTATTTTTATCAAAAGATAATTCTGTCGTTTTCTAACTACGATAATACTTCCGTTGTGGGGTCCACAAATGATTGTGTCGTCGTACAAATATTCCCTGTTAAATGGATATTATATAACAACTTGCATATTTTGCAAAATTTGTAAATATTACCCACAACTATAACATTATATCAAATCCACACCATAATATTCAAAAAAAATATATTTCAAGAAATTTAAATCTTTATTCATAAAATTTGGGGTCTCACAAATATTATCTTCGTTCAATATTCGTAGGAATATTATTTTCGATTCAGCGATGTAGTGGTATTATTATTTCTTTCAGATTCATGAAGAGAGTTATTTTCTTTCAATACTCGTAAGGGTTGTTATTCCATTCTTTATTATTCTGTTGGAATAACCTATCTACGCGGACTACCGCATGCATGGTGAAATTCTTCTGTTATTCCATTCTTTATTATTCTGTTGGAATAACTTGTCTACGCGGACTACCGCATGCATGGTGAAATTCTTCTATTATTCCATTCATTATTATTTTATTGGAATAACCTATCTACGAGAACTACCGCATGAATGGTGAATGACCCTTCGTATTCATTCTTTATTAAATTATGGAAATGATCTGTCTACGTGGATTACTACATTACGGGTAAAAATCCATTTTGCGCTTTCAGATATTCTATTATACTGTATATGAGATATCCTTTCTTTTGTACTCTTCATGGAATATCATTTTCTTTTGTATTTTTCTTTTATCAGTACTATTCATGGAGTACTATTCATGGGTACTATTCACGTATACGGCACTATTCACGTATACGGTACTATTTACGAATACGAGTTACTATTCATGGGGTACTATTCATAGAGTACTATTCCCAAAGTACTATTCATGAGGTATTATTCACTCGGGGCACTATTCATGACAAAAATTATTTTCTTTTCGGTTCAAATCATTTTTGATACAATATTATTCTTAAATTTTACTCCACAACGCAGTATCATGTTGACAATTTAGATATTCTTAAATTCTGGATAAATTAAATTATAAAATCTTTAAAATTTATCCTTGATCTCGTTTGATTGAATTATTATATCATTGTCATCATCCTCATACTTATATTATGATGAAAGTCATCTGTGGTCGTAGTGCATAGATGGACTTGGTATAATTATAACCAGGGATTATTCGGTATAATCATGACCGTAATGTTATAAATGATGTGGTAAAAGTCCTCATTGACCCGTAGTGCATTGATGGACAGTTTTTGATATGATCATGACAATGGGTTCTCTTCGGCCAAGGGTGCAAAGATGAATTGTTGTATGGCGTGATCATGACCGTTGATGAAAACAAGAATATCCTTGGCCCATAGTGCATGGATAATTCGTGGTCCTGATATTAATGAATATACTTAGTCAGTAGTGCATGGATAATTCAGTTGATGTGGATTAATTATTGAAAGTGAGTCTCGCCGATGAAATATTAATTCATGGATGTGATAATAATGAATATCCTTGGCCCGTAGTGCATGGATAATTCATGGATGTGATACTAACGAATATCCTTGGCCGTAGTGCATGGATAATTCGGTGATGTGGATTATTTATTGAGCTGAGTCTTGGCGATAAAATATTGATAATAAACTTTTAATTCGTATAAGATAGTAGATATCATGCTCTAGTACTTGACTCTTCTAAAATACAATTGCATGTCTTGGCCTATAGTGCAAAGATAAACTGTTAATAAATATCTTTGGCTCGTAGTGCAAAGATGAATTTATTAATATGATTATGAATATGAACTATGATTTGGTATAACCATGATCTTTGATGTTTCAGGTAAAGACATGTGATGAAAATTATCTTCGTCCTAGGTGAGAAGAGGAATTTAAAACCACAATTATGATTATGAGTTATTCACATGATTGTGGATGAGGCTGATGATTGATGTTTTGAGGATAAAACATTGTTGGTGGACTTTTAACATGGAGAAGATAATAAACTTTATGGTCTATTTGACTCTTCTAATGGATTGCTCGTTCTACTGCAACTATGGTTGAAAAGTTTTATTATCTACCATATGTTCTAAATCTCTGATTTATTACTTGATTGAAGGCTATTGATAATTTAATTATCTTTAGTCATGATATTCTTTATCGGCTAGTTGTGCTCACCCTTTTTCTTCACAATTCCTTTCGGGTAATAAGAGTGTAATGGGTCGAGCCGGGGGGTAATGAGGATTAGAAGCGGTGGGTCTATAGTTGTTGAGGTTCTCCTAAACAAAGATGGAAATAATTTTATTGAGAACTTTAGATAAGTGTGTTATATTTTATACGTCATTTAATAGTTATAGTTGGTGAATCAAATAGGGTGAGGGGAACCCAACTTTGGAATGGTGTTTTGCCACTATCATACAAGATGTCTAGTGGCATACGAATTCGTGTTATCATAAGACAGGGTTGTGCACATCCACTTGCTGAGTATATCTACGAGCACTACCTATATAATCTTGGAGTTTGGTTGAAATATAATTCTCAATTGGAGACAATGGTTATCATAAGACAGGGTTGTCCACATCCACTTGCTGAGTATATCTATGAGCACTACCTATATAATCTTAGAGTTTGGTTGAAATATAATTCTCAATTGGAGACAATGGAGATAATTATATGTCAAGAAAAGACTCGCCATTGGAAAGAACATGATAGCAATCTTCTCATTTTTCTTTGGGGACAATTGGGTCAACCAAGGATAATTCTCGAGTCATATGATATCTATTATAACTTAGACGCATGGCCTCCCATGTACGAAGGTTTCCTTGAGCATTTTCCAAAGATTTTAATTTCTAAAACAGTTATTGACTGTACCTTTATGTAAGGTACCATTGTAAGGTGTTGTGGTCGAGGCACCATGAGAGTTACATGTATTTGTATTAAAACTCACAGTTTAACCTTGGTCGTATTCTGCATGATAGTTGTATAAATGGAGTTGTCAATAGTGTATTTTCTGGCGACCCAAAATGGGTGATGTATATCTATTTTGGGGGCGTCACAGTTTGGGTGACACACTTTATCTTAATGTTAAATTATTTAGCTTACTGTAAATAATTATACATTTATAATATGTAGAACTACTACACTAGGCTTTATGAATTTATACTTATAACATCTATTTTAAAATAACCATTTTCCTTAGAATATTTAGTATGTATTTTACTACTAATTATTATAATATAATGGTTCAATTCCTTCCTTCAACAAATTGTCCTAAGATAATTTTTTAATCTTTACATTTAGCCACATCTTAAATATTAATTTAATGTATCAATCTCTAACCAATATTCATTTATAAATATATTGGTTTGTCTTCTTTATCAACCACTTATTTTCCATGAACATCTTTCAAATTATTAAACCCTTTCATATATTACCATGCTATGTAATATATTAAAATTATAATTTTAGTTAACATATTCATTTCATTTTCTTTATGCAAAACATTAATTCACCATTTTACTTAAGTGAATTAATCTATTTATTCAACTTACTATCACACCACTTCCCCACAAGGCTTTAAATGCTCGAATTATATTTTTCCATAATATAACTTTCAATTTGAGTATAATTTAACCAATATTTATTCTTGTTTACTTAATCCCCAAGATTAACCCCTTATTCAATTCATGCTTTACTATCTCAATCAATTCATGGACAACAAAATATGACCTATATTACAACATATTAGCCACTAATATACATACCCTAAAGTTCAGATCACACAAACTCATCTAGAGTCATCTGCAGATCGGCGCAGTTGCACTGGTCTTAGGTTTAGAAGTGGGGCAGCTACGCCACCTCAAGTTCAGACGCAGACAAGTTCTTCTTTAGCAGAACTAGAATCTAAATTCCTAAATACTTTGAACATGCTTCCTAAATGCTAACTTTGTTATACCCGCTTAACGAAAAAAATCTCCTCTTTGATTTTACCACATCAATTACTACCTTCTTTAAAAAAATTGAGATTAAACTTCCAGCTTAACTTTTCTTTATTTAATAGTTTAATCGACTATAAAATCTCATATATAACTTCTTACCACCAAACTATATAATTCAAAATATATAACGTATAAATATTCTTATTTGAACCCGGCATATCTCATAATAAGAATTTTATTTACCAACTCTTATTTTAATAATTTTTAAAAATTCAGGTTATTACAGTATTTTATGAAGGAGAAATTCGGGGTTTTCAGAATCTTTAAGTAGTGGAAAGCTAAAGTAGAAAACCAAACCGAAAAGAAGCTGAAGCATTTCAGATTAGATAATGGCACATAATAAAAGGACATGTTGTAAAACCCCAACTTTTTTGAATAAAGAATAATTTTTCTCGAAATATGTTTTTGAATATTATGGTATGGATATGATATAATGTTATAGTTGTGGGTAATATTTAAAATTTTTGCAAAGTAAGCAAGTTGATATAAAATATTTGTTGTGTCGGGGAATATTCGATTGGTCGGGAAATATATTCGTTTTAACAGGGAATACTCGTACGACGGCACAATCATTGGTGGACCCCACAACGAAAGTATTGTCGAAGTTAGAAAATGACAGAAATATCTTTTTATAAAAATAACGGCGAAAGTTTTACAGTTAAACTGTTGAACTATCCAATGGTAAAAGTACAGTAATATGCGTGGTTGCATAGTAGCACACGGTATTGATTATTGATGCTTACGTGAGAAGTCACTCAGTTATACTCAATTATTGCTACAGTAATTATTGCATAATATCTCATATTATTTGATTCAATTATTGTCATAGTATCATCTGCACAATATTTTATATTATTAAATCAATAATTCGACAAAGTTATTCATATTATTATTTCAATATATGACGATGTCTAGAAAGTTACATCAAGAGAGGTTTGGTCACCTAATCAATTGCGCCATGATAGGAGAAATCTTTATCGGAAAGCCCCCTATTTCCTAGGAATGATCGGTTGTTAAATATTGTGAGTTATAATATTAATGATGAATAATTGTTAATAATGTGTTTATTAAAGATAAATAATTTGTGGTAAATATTTATTCAATTTTTTGATATAAATATAGGGATTGTTATGAGGCGTTTGTTGTAAGTTTGACTTAGTATTCCATGAGAAGATTTACTAATTTTATGGACCGTCGGTGGTGGTTTTAAAAGTAAATCAATCTAGACCGTCGGTTGTGGTTTTAATAGTAATCAATATGAACCGTTCGTTCCAATAGTGAATCAATCTGGACCGTTCGTGAATTAGTTACTATTTAGTCCATTCTCCTATAAATAGAAGCTTAATTCTTCTTTTATTCACACCAATTCACAGAGATTCACAAGAGACACTATAGAGAGAGAAACTATAGAGAGCAAGAAGAAGAGTATTCTATTACTTCACTATTGCACTACAAGAAAATCAAGCATACGTGATGGATCCTGGTGACGATTTTCAAAAGCAATCATAATTGATAATATTTCGTGATGGATTATTTGAGCCATCACAAAAAATAGTATATAGATGATGGCTATAGTGATGTTTAATTTTGCCATCGTGGATATATATATGTGACGGCTATTTCAATCACCAAATATTGTCCAAAATTAATTTTTAATTTTCGAGATGGCATGCAACCACCACCTATATATTTCTCCTTAACGTGATTACATTTAAGCCATCACAAAGAAAAAAGTTCAAAATAATCTTTAGTGACAACTAAGACCATCACGAAAAGAAAACCATAAAAATGGAATTATATGATGGACTTTTTCAACAATCACAAAATAATAATATAGATGACGGCTCCTAGTACTGGTTAATTTTTCCATCACTATAAACTATTTGTGACGGTCAAAACAATCACTAAAAAACAAGCATATATGAACAACAAATATATTAGGTGATGGAATTTACTAGCAATCACAAAATAATAGTATATATGATGGATGTTACTGAATGTCTAGTTGTGCCATCATTATAGAATATTTGCGACAATCATTACATAATCATTGAACTTTACGCGTAAATTGTACATCTCTTTTTTCAAGTCCCCATTAATCTCTATTTTGCTTGGTGGGAAGAAATCTGAAATGGAAGGAGCAGTAACCAGGAATTTTTTTTTTTCTAAATTTAAATTGTATTAAATGAGAAATAATGTACAAACATCATGGGGAACCCCAATCAAAATATAGCATATACATCACCCCCAGAATATAGCATAGACATCATAAGACATGCCCTATAATGTCATGACTATAAAAGAAAACAAGGCCAGATGCCCAAACAAAAGAGAAACAATCTCAACATTCATGAGAATACAATGTATAGAAATCAGACAATACCAAGAAAAACCCCATCCAAAGTAGCAAAGAAATTTCACAATAGCAACAAAACAAGATCGGTCCAAAGACCAAGAGGCGTGACCACAACAGTAACCGAAAGATAAAGACAACAGAGCACAAGGCCCAAGAAGAGAAAGCCCTACAGATATAGCAAAGCAAAACAAAAAAAGCAGACGAGGAAAGCAATAGCTGCAAAGAAAAAAAAGTGCGCGGCGATAAACGGGCTTCAAATAAAATAAAAAAGAAGCTAGTAAACGATACCAAACCAAAAAGTAAACCAAGAGCCCAAAACTAAAGCAAAGAGCACCAACCATGCCAATCAAAAAAGAGACATCCACTAAAACATCCCAAAGCACCAAGCAAAGAAAAATCAGAGCACGCCAAGAAGCGAACTCGAATTTTACTTTGGGATATAAGATTAAAGTTCTCGATTATTGAATTTGTAGGTAACATTATTTTTCCAATCAAATTTCATTAATTAGTCATGACCAACTGGAGGTGACGTCCTTCAAATGTGAATTTGTGATCTCTAGAATCCTTGCAGAAAAGAGCGTCATATATCTTTGTTCTTAACTGTGAGAGTGGTAGCATCAAGAATCACCTTTATGGCCTCATCCAATGATCTAATTCTTTAAGTGCCGCTTTATAAGAGCTCTTAGTCATAACAATCTGCAAAAAACAACCTTCCGATTAGAAAGTAGCACATGATCAACGATAAGTAGAATTACAATGTGATAAAATATACACATGTATGTGAGACATGATCTCGTGTAAAAGCATGGCATGTTTGACAACAAAAGGAAAAAGAAAATTCATATAATTTCCACACTAGTAATTTCTCCAAAAAGTTTAGTACAACCGATATTTATTTATGTTCTTATATAATAATTTATACTAAAACCAACAAAGTAAAATTCACAAACAATCAAAAAGATTCAAATCAGCTTTCCTATTTAGACATTAGACATGATTAAAAGGCCAAAGACGAATATTGTTCCAAGCTAATTTGATTACTTATGTGTAATGAGCCCTATGCTTCTTACTTGTAGCATACATAGCGGCAACACCATCATAGACTCATTACCAACAACTAATCACATTATAAATGTAATCATATAATAATCAAGATGGGTAGAACTCAGGTAATACCAAACAATAAATTGGCCCCTAATTACATATTAGTATATTATGGAAATGATATAGGATAAAGATCATTAAGATATATACAATAAATTGGCCCCTAGTAACATATTAGTACCTCAATATCATTACATTCCTAAGTTTCATACCATATACCTTAGTATAGGTAGTATAGGAATAACTTTAATACACTTATGAAGTGTACAAACCTTATCCCTTTAGGTCCCCAAACAATTGAAGTTCAAAACCTAAATTAGAATCCAAGGCCTTACTGCACGCATCATACTGTTTTTTAAAGATTAGATAGGTGGTATGCATGGCCTTTAGTTAGCGATGGCTAACTCCCGGTCTCGGTCATGCACATGAGGCTCTATCTTATCGATAGTATTTGTATTTACATATATAATAGTGTGCAACAACATTATCAGACGGTCTGTTATGGTGCGTGTGATGTCCCCAAAATAGGTATACATCACCCATTCGAGTTGTCAATACATGATGCGAAACAACTACAACTTTATTATTACAACAAGAAAGCGTGAGTTTGAATACAAATATTATCTTCAGACAATATCTATACTCAAATAGATCCTCATCACATTTATTGATACATTATTTTACAAAATGGTGAGGACTACTAAACAACTCTCTCTAGAACCTTCATTCCATACCCGACTACGCACTTCGCTTATATTCTCGCCTCCGAGAAGAAAAATGGAACAAAAAGGAAAAGGGTGAGCTCAACTAGCTCAAAGAAAGAATATTATGACTAAGATAATATACAACAAATTACCGTTAGTCTTCAACAGGGAAAAATCTAATAGAATACAATAGACAACAAATTTTAAATCAATATTCGCAGCGAAAATAATAATTCATTAGAAGAGTTAAGTAGAGAATGCAAACTACTATCTTCTATGTATGAATTTAAAAGTTCATCGTCTATCTTTTATCCCTGTAACATCAATCAATATATATCTGGAATCAAATATTCATCTTTGCACTACAGGCCAAAGATGTTAGGTTTGTAATATTCAAGAACGCAATCAAATTGCAAAATAATGCGGAAACGTGTAAAAATCAGAGTTTAAAATTTTTTTGCAAACCATATACCCGGATCACCCTTTATGCACAATTATTAATTAAACGAAAAGGATGATTAAGAAACATACCCTTGAAGATCCGAGTTTCCTCAGGTACAAGTTCACCTCCAATCCTTTTCGCGTTCAACTTGAATCCACCGGGTTTGGTTCCTTCTTTTGATCAACGTTAGCCACCCAAATGTTTGGCCTCTAGAGGTGATCCACCAAGGAATAATAAAGATTCAAGAAAATGGGTGGTTGACTAAACCCTAATTTTTCTATCTCTATAGAAAAGGCGTACACTCCCAACTATTGGAATTATTACGTAGTCTTGATATCTGATATAAGACTCCTCTTATAAAGATATCAAGTAACCCTATTAAAAATAAGGTATTTTTAATTAAACTCTTTTAATTAAATGGGCTCCCTAATCTTATTAGGGATAATTAATTAAACTCCTTTAATTAATTTTCCCTCCTAATCCTATTAGGAATAAATGAGAGTACTTATATTAAATTAATTCCTAAACTCTTTTAGAAATTAAAATAATAATAATTGTAATAATATTAATAAGACTCCTCTTATTAATTTATATTTAATATTTCTAAAATATTAAATAATAAATATTAAGCTATTTAATTTATTCTATCAACATAGATTAAATTAAATATACTTAACATATTATTACGATTATGCCATTAACTTCTTAAATAATTATTCTTCCTTTTTATGGTGTGACCCTTTAGGTTCTCCATATTAAACCGGTTGTGAATAAATCAATTAGAACAATTCTAATCTTATTTAAATAAATAAATTAAATAATTAATTTATTTAAATAAATAATATTTATTCTACAATAGGGATAAGCCTCCTAGCGATCAACGACTTTCCGGATAATATAGATTTCAACATTAATCATTAAAGAACCTTTGAGTAAATAGTTACCGTGACAATTCAATCCTTCCACCATACAATGTCACAATTAAATATAAGACATGAAATTACCGTCAAGTCTTATTTTATTTAATTATATGTATTTCGATCCTTAAATGCACAACTCCAAATAATGCAAATTAGAAACTCCTTTCTAATTTCATTACGCCGCCGCCGAGGACTCTTTGGGTTGTCATTTATCGAATCACATAGGACATTTCTCTTCTTTTAATAGAAGTGGTAGATTCTTTATTGATCATACATTATCTCCATGTACAACTTATTATACCCAAGCATACCCTTTTTGATATACCCTAAGGGTCTTAAGGAATAAGTTAAAGTATAACTCATCATACACAAGATACTATGATGATCTCAAGTCCAAGGATCACTTGACTACTATCACTACAGAATTCTATTGACAAGCAAGTAAAACTCCATTAGGTATTCCTTAGCGAGCCACATTCAAATTGAACTTATTCTCTAATAAGCACCTACATACTTGCTTTAGTGTCTCCACACAAATGATCATGAGATCAATCATCCTCATCCAATGAGCAAGCAACGTATGTACCAATCTATCCGGATTCACTAATCCCCAATTTAGTAATCCAATGATTGGGAACTATTTTAGTTTTAAGCTTTTTAAGAATTTAGATCTCATTAGAATGATCATCATCATTATTCTAAAAGCATTGCTTAAAACTATGGCTTTATCACATATTATAAAAACAAAGATCATGTAGATAATTAAAAGCCTTTAATAAATTAATACTTTTTATTAATAAATGAATAAGATTGTTACAAAGTATATGCTTTATCATCAAACATGATTGGCTTGTGTGCATACTACTTTCATAAACACCTGTTCATCTTTGCACTACGGGCCAAAGATATTCTTCAGAAATCATTCATCTTTGCACTACTGGTGCCAAAGATATTCCATAATATCATCATTTAAGATCAAGATGATGAAAATATTTTTAAAAAAGCGAATCCAAAGTGAAACAAAATGACAAGGATTAAGGATTAAGGATTCAGTACTTTGTTTTATCCATGTCCAAAATACCTCAAAAATAATCATAGTGGTGTAAAATTCAAGAATGATCAAAACATGGATACAATCAAAGCTAGTATCCACAATAGATATTTTAGGATTTAAAAGGAAAATTTTCATTTTTTAATGAATAGTCAGTATTCGTGAATAAGATCAGAGATATCGTGAATAAAGGCAGTATATCGTGAATAGTAACTCAGACACCAAAAGTTCCAAATTTGATAAAACTTGGATCAATATTTCAAAGATAATGATATTGAAGAAATAATATCATTACGAAAAATAATAATATCCCTTACCTCACAAAAGACAAGTCTTTAGTTGAAAACCTGATGGATATAGGCTATGACTTTGACTTGCACCAGTATAGCAATACTCAAAGTATACTCAAAATACTCACAAGAATACGCTCGATAATATAGAGAGAAAACTTTGATTTACGGTGTGATTTTCAATTCTAACCTAAGCACCTATTTTATAGAAATTGCTTAGAACACCAAAGCAGAAAATTTAATAAATTAATAATATATATATATATATATATTTTTCCAACGCACACTTAATTTGCCCAACATCGCCACCAACCAACCAGCCTACACAAGACTAACAACAAAAAAACGTTTTTCTAATTTTAAATATTTTAAACTTCCAAAAATCAATTATTTCGGAGCTTTGGAGCTTCAATAATTCATAATAAATAGCCCTTTTGCCAGAAAATTCGAATCTCGCAACTTATTATAGGAAATTCAATTCTCTACAACTTTGCAGAAGAAAGTTTTTCCAAATTCCAAACAAAAATTGACCGAAATCCACAAACATGCAATTTTTACAGGCTATAATCAAATTTCAGTCAATAAATGGGGTCCACCGACATGTTTAACATGTTTTAAACATTTATTGCAACAAAAATACTCTTCCTCCTTGTATACTCATATATCCCACATTCGTTGTAAAAATATCACCATTATTATATTATTAAAATATAATAATATATTTAAATGAATTATTTTATCAGAAAAAGATAAGATTTCAATTTTCAACAATTGTCACATTAAAAATTTTCTCCATCTATATCCACATAAAATCAATATTTTTCTCATCCTATGAATCAATAATTAATTGTTCACAAATAATATTCTGTAATCATAATATTGACAACCAAGCGGTTCAGGAAGAGGGGCTTTCAATAAGAATTTCTCCTCATCTTGGCGCCGCAATTAGGTGACCAAACCTCTCCTTAGATAGAACTTTCTAGACATTGCCAATAATGTTATCTAATAATATTATTCAGATAATATGAATTATTGCTTCGATAATGAAAAATACTGTGTAATGACAATTATTGAAACAACAGCAATATAAAATATCAACGCAGCAATTATTAAATCAATAAAATACTGAACAGTAATTACTATAACCATTATTGAGTAGTGCCTTCGTAAGAATCAATAATTGGTGCAATACCGTGTGCTACTGTGTTTTAACCACCGAGTATTTTAACAGTATTAACGGTAACAACTACGCTGTTATTTTTAAACAACTTATATTTGTCGTTTTCTTCATCCAATCGCTTTCCGTTATGGGGCCCACACATGGCATATCGCATGCAGTTGCATCGAATATTCCCCAATGAAGATTTAATATTCCACGACCAAACGAATATTCCCCGACAACAATGAATATTTTATAACCACTTGCTTATTTTAAAATATTTGCGTATTTTACCCCTAACTATCCACATTAATCAAATCAACCCTTACTATTTCAAAATAATAAATAGAGAAAATTAAATTTCATTAATAATAAGTTGGGGTCTTACAACCTCCCCTCCTTATGAAATTTCGTCCTCGAAATTGGACGACGTATACTGGTGTTTGAAAAGGTGAGGATACCTCACTTTCATTTCCGTTTCCAATTCCCAGGTCATTTCCTCTATAGCATGATTCCTCCACAGAACTTTAACTTGTGGTATGACCTTTGCGCGTAGGACATACTCCTTCTTATCCGTGATCTTGACAGGTACCTCCTCATACGTTAAGTCTTCGGCTATCTCATCCGGTTCTAACTCTATAACGTGGTTTGGGTCTTTCACATATTTACAAAGTACAGATATGTGAAACACATTATGAACACGAGACATACTCGGAGGTAACGCGAGTCTATAGGCTACATTTCCTACTCGGTCAAGAATTTGAAATGGACCAATAAATCGTGGATTGAGTTTTCCTCTCTTCCCAAATCTTGTAACTCCCTTCCATGGAGCAACTCGCAACAATACATGATCCCCTATACTAAATTCCACGTCTTTTCGATGAAGATCCGCATAACTCTTTTGTCGATCTTGTGCCGTTTGTATACGTTGTCGAATCATTTGGATCTTTTTCGTAGTCATACGTACTCAACTCGGGTCCCAACAATGTTGCTTCACCCACCTCGCCCCAACATCTTTGGGAGAGCGACACTTTTGTCCATATAATGCTTCAAATGGAGCCACACCTATACTTGCACGATAAGCTGTTGTTGTAGGAGAATTCCACCAATGGTAAATACTTATCCCAAGCGCCCTTGAAGTCAGGACACGAGTCTTAATAGATCTTCAAGAGTTTGAATAGTCCTCTCTCGATTGTCCGTCCGTTTAGGGATGGTATGTCGAACTAAATCGCAAATCCGTGCCCATAGCTTTTTTGCAAGCTAACCCAAAATCTTGAAGTGAATCTTGGGTCACGATCCAAAACTATGGATCTTTGGCATGCCATGCAACCTCACAATCTCATTCACGTACATACTAGCAAGACGTTCAAGGGAATAAGTCTCCCGTATCGGCAAGAAATGAGCAGACTTGGTTAATCTATCAACAATAACCCAAATAGCATCGATGCCTTGAGAAACCGTAGGAAGACCCGTAACAAAATCCATAGTAATGTGTTCCCACTTCCATTTCGGAATCTCAAGTGTTTGTAACGGACCCTTAGGTACTAGATACTCCGCCTTTACACGTTGACAAGTTAAACACATTGAGATAAACTTTGCAATCTCTCTCTTCATATTGTTCCACCAAAATGTATGTCGAAGATCACGATACATTTTAGTACTTCCAGGATGGATTGCAAATGGTGTATTGTGTGCCTCCATCATAATCTTGTACTTCAAATCAGAGTCGTTAGGGACACAAAGTCTGGAGTGGACTCGAAGTATTCCTTCTTCATCAATTCTCGCTTCCGAAATAGCTCTTTCTTGTACTTTCTTCTTCATACGCATCGACTTGAATTGGTGGCTTGAGCAACCTTAACTTTTTCTATTAAAGTTGGCTCTATCGTATACTTGACATCATCGCACTCATTCCCAAGATATGATCTTCTACTCAACGCGTCGGCTACCACCACGTTCGCTTTACCGGGATGGTATTGAATAGTGTGGTCGTAGTCTTTCAATAGCTCGAGCCAACGTCATTTGCCGCATGTTGAGTTCTTTTGAGTGAAGAAATATTTAAGGCTTTTATGGTCCGAATATATCTCCACTTTCTCCCCATATAGATAGTGCCTCCATATCTTTAAGCGCTGAACGATCAGCGCCAACTCTAGATCATGAGTAGGATAATTCCTCTCATACTCTTTAAGTTGTCGCGAGGCATAGGCTATGACTTTCCCCGTTGCATGAGAACACATCCTAACCCTTTGCGGAAGCATCGATGTAGATAACAAATCCATCCGAACCAGATGGTATTGTTAGAACAAAGTCTTGAAATAAGTCTCCTCTTAAGCTCTTGGAAACTCTTCTCGCATTCTTTGCTCCAAACGAATTTTGTATCCTTCCGAAGTTATTGAGTTAATGGAGTAGCGATTCGAGAAAACCCTTCCACGAATCTCCGATAATAACCAAACTAGACCCGTAAAGTCTGCGACTTGATTGACATCGACTTGGTTGCTCCCAACTTTGTATTGCTTCAATCTTCACGGTCCACGGATACTCCATGTTTTGACACTACGTGCCCAAGAAATGCTACTTCCTCAAGCCAGAACTCGCATTTCTTCAATTTGGCATATAGTTTGTTTTCACGAAGCCTTTGGAGTACCAGCTTCAAATGGTAGTCATGATCTTCATGACTTTTGGAATATATGAGGATGTCATCAATAAAGACAACAACAAACTGATCCAAATATTCCTTGAATACTCGGTTCATCATATCCATGAAAGTCATGGAGCATTAGTTAGTCCGAAAGACATGACTAAGAATTCATAATGCCCATACCGAAGTTCAAGGCGTCTTTGGAATATCCTCGATTCTAATCTTCAACCGATGATATCCGGAAGCGAAGATCGATTTTTGAAAAGAATTGTGCCCCTTGCAATCGGGTCAAACAAGTCATCAATACGAGGTAGAGGATACTTATTCTTGATGGTGATATGGTTCAATTCCGATAGTCAATACAAAGTTGCATACTCCAGACTTTCTTCTTTCTGAATAAAGCAGGAGCACCCCAAGGAGATGTCTTAGGGACGAATGAAACCGATGTCCAACAATTCTCGTAGTTGGATCTTTAACTCACGAAGTTCAATAGAGCCATTCGATATGGGGTTTTAAAATGGGCTTTGTACGGTTCAAGATCAATAAAGAATTCAACTTCACGTTCGGGGGTAGGCGAGAAGTTCTTTGAAATACGTCGGAAAGTCAATAACAACAGAATATTATTCAAATTTGACGTGTCTTTATTCAAATCCATAACATGGGCTAAGAAAGCTTGACATCCGCTTTTTCAATAAACGAATAGCTTTATGATTAGATATGATGTTGATTGATTTTAATGGTTTAGTTGCTTGAATTGCACAACAAAGGTTGGTTAGGAATATGAAAACTAACAACCTTACGAAAATAATCAATTTTGGCATGATGAGTAGTTAACCAATCAATCCCTAAAATCACATCAAAAGCAAGTATTTTAAAGAGATAAGGTCAACGGGTAAGGTGATGGTGCCAACTTGAATCAAACAAGATTTATAAGCGGTGCCGATGTGATGAAAGTTTCTCCTAACGGAGTTTCCACGAGATAGGTCAAAGTCTAATTTCTCCGAGTCAAGTTTAAACGTTGAGCACATACGCGGAGAGATAAATGAATGGGTATACCGTATCAAGTAAGGTATAAACTTCGCAAGAATTTATAAATAGTTTACCGTGATCACCTTGTTTGGGTTCCTCGCATTTTGACCGATCACAATAAACGCTCTTCCAGGAATCGTTGACTTTGACTTTTACGGGACGGTCTTTTGAGTCATCGTCCCCATTGAACTAGGTTTTGCTACCGCACAATCTCGAAGCGATATGTCCTTCCTTTCCACAATTATAGCATACCTTGGCTGTTGTGGACGGTTTGGTGATATGTCCCTCTTCCCGCATTTTTATAGCATATAACCGGTGGTCGTTCTCCTCCCTTAGAACCGATTCTTTTATTAATCGTATTCACACGGTCGTTGTTAAATCTCCTCTTTTAAAATCTCCTCCTTACTCGCTTCTTCTATTTTCATGGCCATGATTACCACCGAGTGGTTACCATTTTTGTCCGTCTGCTTTTCTTTCTCATTGGTTATCATTATTACATTGATCGCTATCTCCGTACGATCCTGGTTATGGTCCCTCGGTTGAACATACTCGTTATCTCGCTTCTACCAATTGAGCCCTCGTTAACAACATCTGAATAGAGAGAAAATTTATGAGAAATGAGATATTGTCGTATCTGGGGTTTCAAACCTCTTAGAAACATCCAAGCGTCATAACGCCTCATTCTCCACCAAATGAGGTGCAAACTGGATAACTCGCAAACTTTGCCTCGTCATTGAGACACCATGATGTTGTTTTGTTCTAATCAGATGAACTCCACTTCCTTCATATGATTGAACACTTTCGGAAAGTATTTGTCATTAAATAGTTCTGAAATGTCTCCCAAGACATCTTTGAGTCTTGGTTGGATGGGTACGCTTCATGACCCCACCATGAGTCCGCCTCGCCATGGAACATAAAGGTGGCGAATGGAACCTTCTGTTCCTCCTTGCATCCCAATACATCGAATATCTTGGTAATTTGCTTGACCCATGTTTCATTTATGATCGGATCGGCTTTCCCTTAAATTCGTGGTCCCAACTCTTTGAAGCGCTTGGCCGAGACAACTCGTGAATTGCTATCATTTCTCCTATATTTTGAACACGAGTCTCCCCTAAATCGATTTTGCATGAGCTGCAAAAAGCTTCTAAACATCCCTCGTTCATCATCCGCCGGTGGTGTTGTTCACGGGAGGAGGAACATTGTCGACTGTTGCACGTTCTCCTCGTTGGTGAGTACAAAGCGTCTTCACTTGGTCTCATTTCCATTGTTAATATTCTCATCGACATTCTCAAATAATCGTCATAAAATAAGGGTTAATTAAGGAAATCAATATATCACATAATATCCCTATATACTGACCAACTAACAAATATGCTTAGGTAGGACACACTAGCGAAGGATTTACTCGTCTCTCCCCTCCTAGTTCTATTCCCCGATCTCCGCCAGAGATCATATCCCTAAGCTCTGATACCAACTGTGATGCCCCCAAAATAGGTATACATCACCCATTCTGAGTTGTCAATACATGGTACAGAAACAACTACAACTTTATTATTACAACAGTAAAACTATGAGTTTGAATACAAATATTATCTTCTAGACAATATTTATACTCAAATAGATCTTCATCACATTTATTGATACATTATTTTACAAAAATGGTGAGGACTACTAAAAAACTCTCTCTAGAACCTTCATTCCATACCCCGACTGCATTTCGCTTATATTCTCACCTCCACGAGAAGAAAAATGGAAAAAAAGGAAAAGGGTGAGCTCAACTAGCCCAATAAAGAATATTATGACTAAGATAATATACAACAAATTACCGTTAGTCTTCAACAGGAAAAATCTAATAGAATACAATAGACAACAAATTTTAAATCAATATTCACAATGAAATAATAATTCATTAGAAGAGTTAAGTAGAGAATGCAAACTACTATCTTCTATGTATGAATTTAAAAGTTCATCGCTCATCTTTTATCCCTCGTAACATCAATCAATATATATCCGGAATCAAATATTCATCTTTGCACTCTGGATCAAAAAGATATTCATCGGTTGGTCATGTTCATCTAAACACCGATCTTTGACTACGGGCCAAAGATATTCTTCAGAAATCATTCATCTTTGCACTACGGGCCAAAGATATTCCATAATATCATCATTTAAGACCGAAGATGATGAAAATATTTTTAAAGAAACGAATCCGGTGAAAACAAAATGACAAGGATTAAGGATTAAGGATTAGTACTTTGTTTTATCCATGTCCAAAATACCTCAAAAATAATCATAGTGGTGTAAAATTCAAGAATGATCAAAACATGGATACAATCAAAGCTAGTATCCACAATAGATATTTTAGACGAAAAGGAAAATTTTCATTTTTCAATGAATAGTAGTGATTCGTGAATAAGATCAGATATCGTGAATAGTCTTGCAGTATCGTGAATAAGTAACTCAGACACCAAAAGTTCCAAATTTGATAAAAACTTCAAATCAATATTTCAAAGATAATGATATTGAAGAAATAATATCATTACGAAAAATAATAATATCCCTTACTTCACAAAGACAGTCTTCTAGTTGAAACTTTGGATATAAAGCTATGACTCAGACTTTTACTTAGTATAGCAATACTCAAAGTATACTCAAAATACTCACAAGAATACGCTCGATAATATAGAGAGAAAACTTCAGTTTCTGGTATTATTTTCAATTCTAACCTAAGCACCCTATTTATAAGAAATTGCTTAGAACACCAAAGCAGAAAATTAAATAAATTAATAATATATATATATATATATATTTCCAACGCACACTTAATTTGCCCAACATCACCACCACCAACCAAATTTTACTACACAAGACTAACAACAAAAAACGTTTTCTAATTTTAAATATTTTAAACTTCCAAAAATCAATTATTTCGGAGCTTTGGAACTTCAATAATTCATAATAAATAGCCCTTTTGCCAGAAAATTCGAATCTCGCGATTATTTATATGAAATTCAATTCTCTACAACTTTGCAGAAGAAAGTTTTTCTAAATTCCAAACAAAAATTGATCGAAATCCACAAACAGGTGATTTTTACAGGCTATAATCAAATTTCAGTCAATAAATGGGGTCCACCGACATGTTTAACATGTTTTAAACATTTATTGCAACAAAAATACTCTTCCTCCTCGTATACTCATATATCCCACATTCGTTGTAAAAATATCACCATTATTATATTATTATAATATAATAATATATTTAAATGAATTATTTTATCAGAAAAAGATAAGATTTCAATTTTCAACAATTGTCACATTAAAAATTTTCTCCATCTATATCCACATAAAATCAATATTTTTCTCATCATATGAATCAATAATTAATTGTTCACAAATAATATTACAGAATCACAATATTGACAACTAGGCAGTTCCTAGGAAAGAGGGGGCTTTCCAATAAGAATTTCTCCTTACTGGCGCGCAATTAGGTGACCAAACCTCTCCTTAGACAGAACTTTCTAGACATTGCCAATAATGTTATCTAATAATATTATTCAGATAATATGAATTATTGCTTCGATAATGAAAAATACTGTGTAATGCAATTATTGAAACAACAGCAATATAAAATACCAACGCAACAATTATTCAATCAATAAAATACTGAACAGTAATTATTGTAACCATTATTGAGTAGTGCCTTCGTAAGAATCAATAATTGGTGCAATACTGGTGTGCTACTTGTGTTTTAACCCATCGAGTATTTTAACAAAGATTACTTGTAACAACTACGCTGTTATTTTTAAACAACTTATATTTGTCGTTTTCTTCATCCAATCGCTTTTAGTTATGGGCCCACACATGGTCGCGCCATCGCATTTAATATTCCCCACCCGCATTTAATATTCCACGTCCAAACGAATATTCCAAACAACAATGAATATTTTATAACCACTGCTTATTTGGAAATATTTATGTATTTTACCCCTAATTATCCACATTAATCAAATCAACCCTTACTATTTCAAAATAATAAATAGAGAAAATTAAATTTTATTAATAATAAGTTGGGGTCTTACAAAGACGCGATTGATTATATTTATGTCTCAGCCAAGCTGAGACCTCGATTAATAGATTTCCCAGAATTTTGAAAAATTTTGTGAAATTCCCAGGGCCGTAACTTCTTCGTTATAAGCCCGATTTGGTCCGTTAAAAAGCCTACACATCATAAATGACATACCCTACGTGCTCATATAAGAATTCTACACTTTCGAATTTGATAACTCAAAATTCACTATTGAGTTCATTTTCTAGACGTTCGTGAACGTTAATGATCGTTCAATGCTCGTTTTCTTCGTTTTAAGTCAGAATCCGACGATTCTCGAACCCAAAACTCTTAATCACCCTATCTCACGTGTTGACATTGAAAACCAACGCTTTCAAGTCTCACGACAACATTTGACTACCAATCCAGAATTCAACGTTTTCAACGTTTAACGTCTAATTACGTAAAATTCGCCATAACTTCGTTACTAGGGTTCTCTAAGCCAAATCAGATGGAATACTCCATGGATTTCATATCTATATCTTAACCAAATAAGATGCATATATTAACGTATTGATGGAGTTCAATCGTTTATAAACGATCGATCTCAACAAACAATATGTTCATGGTTCGAAACTATATTAAACCTTATAATTCATATAATCTCATGACTTATAGAGATTGAATCTATGATAAACCATCTTTAATCTCTCATACAAGACATATACCACCCATTCTATGATTCTCTAAGATAAAAGAAAATCTAAAAGAGATGGAGATGAAAGGTAAAGATTATTACCTCAATAACTCTTATGATCTTCCTTGGAAAACTATAAGATCAAGCTCCCAAAGTGTATGTTTTATAAGTATAGCTCTCTTTTTCTCTCAAATAATCTAGGTTAGAATTTGTAAAACTCTCAATTGAAACAATCTAGCCTCATATTTATAGGAAACTAGAATGGAGGGTAATTTAGACTTAACACACTCAACCTCCTTACTATTCATATGTGGTCACCAAGTAAAATACTTGGTGACCAAGCCTTATGCTTGGCTTCCACTCTAAGGTGGCTGGCCCACCACTTGCCATGGGTCATCCCATGGGTTGCCCCATGGGTTTTACCCATTCGGTGACCCACCGGTTCGATCCACGGTTCGATTTTAATAAATTGGGCTTAACTAAATAAACCTTGGGCCTAGACTTGGCTCAACCCACTAATCTCCTTGGGCTTGGTCATTTAATAATTGGATTAATAGAAATCCAACTCAAATGACTTAGTCATTAAGACTTAATCTTAATCCTATAATACGAATCACATTCTATACATACAATTCACGTATTCTCTCCGTATACTACTCGTACAATAATCATATTGTACTTCATATTTACCCAACGTATTATACATAGATACTAAATAGTATCATAAATG
The DNA here is from genome assembly GCA_020205615.1 of Panax quinquefolius. Lineage (NCBI taxonomy): Eukaryota > Viridiplantae > Streptophyta > Magnoliopsida > Apiales > Araliaceae > Panax > Panax quinquefolius. Next base: position 42,974,490 of record CM035163.1, on the reverse strand, counting down.
TATAACACTCGCATTAACCCTAACGCCATTCCTTCTACGCATATTATTTCCTTCTCAGAAATTAATATACTTAACCCTTAGGTTTTAAGTCCGCAAACGAAAACTGTGTTTGTCATAAATGAAATATTATTAGATATTCCTTCTTATCACGATATTCCATCATTACACGTTTCTCGGAATTTCAAAATAATTTCCCGAACAGAAATGGATGAATAGTGTTTTTACAGAAATTTCTCGAAAAACAATTATTTTCATCTTGGAAATTCCAAACAAATAATTCTAGCACGAAGCCAGAATACTAACCACGTTAGCACATTCTAGGTCATAGAACAACCTTCACATAGCTTACTCACATAATAATCAATTAAATTCATTTAATTCACATAATCAAATAAAAATTTAATTGTCATAAAAATCCAATTTTCTCGGGCGTTACAAGATATTTGATGTCTTGGAATCCGCAGAGGAGCAAAAGATTCCCTTCGCCACCTTTATGTTACATGAAGAAGAGTGACTTGAGTGGGAATCAGAATGTATGTACCGACTGGCCTTTTCGGGATGTCTTGGGAGAAGTTCCAAGAGTTGTTCAACGACAAGTACTTTCCAGAAAGTATTCGTCACATGAAGGAGGTGGAGTTTATCAAGTTGGAGCAAAACAATATGACCGTGTCGCAATACGAGGCTAAATTTGCGGAGTTATCCCAGTTTGCGTCCCATTTGGTCGATAATGAGGAGCGAATGACGCGAATGTTTCTAAGAGGTTTGAAACCCGATATACGTAAATACCTCATTTCTCACAAACTCTATTTATATTCAGATGTTGTTAATAGGGCTTCAGTTATTGGAGCGCGATAATGAGTCAGCACAACCAAAAGGCAATGACCAACAACACGATAATAATTATACCAGTGGCAACGGCCATCGGAACAATGATAACCATCGTGGGGGAAATTATCATGCCAAGAATAGTAACCACTTCGGTCGTAATCATGGCCAAGATAATAGGAGTGGAAATTTCAAGAAGAGAAGGTTCAACAATGATGGAAAAATAGCAACACCAACACCCGTTTTCAAGAAAGGAGAACTACCACCAATTATATGCTTCAAATGCGGTGGGGAGGGACATATCAGTCTAAACTGCGTGATGCAGTTTAAAGCATGTTACAATTATGGAAAAGAAGGTCACCTAGCCCGATTTTGTCATGCACCAAAGTCAAGTCCAGCTGGGACGGTGGCACCAAAGGCGGATACAGACAAAACAAAGTCGGTGGTTTCAGGAAGAGCGTTTTTTTGTGACTTCTCAAAAAGCGAGTAACCCAAACGAAGTTAGCACCGGTTAGTTAATTATAAATTCTTGCGAAATCTATACCTTATTAGATACCGGTTCTACCCATTCTTTTATCTCTCTGGCTTGCGCTCAACGTTTAAATTTGACTTCGGAGAAATTAGACTTTAACTTATCGGTTGAAACTTCGTTAGTAGAAACCTTCATTTCATGTGATATCCAAGTCTTGGATGAGAGTCACAGTTTTTAAATGATATTTCTATCGTTAATAAATTTCCTGACGTATTCTTGAAGACTTCTTGGCCTACCCCTAGAGCGTGAAATCGAATTTTGTATTGACCCCAATACAAAACCCATTTCTAAAACCCTCAAATATTTCTTCAACTAAAACAAATGTATCATGCGCCAATGATGTTAGCTCGAGCTGTTGAAGATTACGACTATACCATTCAATATCATCGTGGAAGAGCGAATGTAGTAGCTGACGCATTGAGTAGAAGATCGTATGCGTTTATGAGTGCGATGTTGTTAACACAAAAACCCATTTCGTTTAACTTACAAATGATGAAGATAGAGTTAAAGACTCTAGGGACCCACGTGAAGATAATGAATATACGAGTAGAATTGACTTTAATCGATAAAGTTAAAGCCGCTCAAACTACACACCTGGAGCCGATGAAAATGAAGAAAAAGGTTCAAGAAGGCGTTATTCTAGAAGCAAGAGTCAATGAAAAGAGGGAATATCAACCCTCGATTTAATTGGCCCATTAGAAATCCTCGATCGAGTAGGAACTGTGGCCTATAGACTCGTTTTACCACCAAGTATGTCGCGTGTTCATAACGTTTTTCACGTATCGATGTTACGTAAATATGTGGACGACCCAAACCACGTTATTGAATTAGAACTAAACGAGATAGCAGAAGATTTAGTGTATGAGGAGATATGTGTTAAAATCTTGGATAAAAATGATCATATTCGACACTCAAAGGTTATACCTCAAGAGTTGGAATATGAAATGAAGTCAAGGTATCCTCACCTCTTCGGCATACCAGGTACGTATGTAAATTTCAAGGGCAAAATTTCATAAGGAGGGGAGATTGTAAGACCCCGAATTTTATGAAATGAAAGTATTCAATTTTCTTATAATTATTATTTTATTTCGTAAATGGTTAAATTAATAAAAGGTTAAAGTTAAGGGTGATATGTGAAATTTTTTGCAAAGTAAGCAAGTTGTTGTAAAATATTTGTTTGGTCGGAGAATATTCTTTTTATCGGGGAATATCCGTACGACGGCACAATCATTGGTGGACCCCACAAAGGAAGTATTGTCGTAGTAAAAAAAATGACAGAGTTATCTTTTTATAAAAATAACGGCAAAAGTGTTACCGTTAAAACTGTTGAACTACCCAGTAGTAAAAGTACAGTAATACAAGTGGTTGAATAGTAGCACACGGTATTGATTATTGATGCTTACATGAGAAGTCACTCAGTTATACTCAATTATTTCTACAGTAATTGCTGCATCATATCTCTCATATTATTGATTCAATTATTGTCACAGTATCATCTGCATAATATGTTATATTATTAAATCAATAATTGAGACGACAAAGTTATTCATATTATTAAATTGCAATATTGACAATGACTAGAAGTTCTGTCAAGGAGAGGTTTAGTCACCTAATTGCGCGCCAATAAGGAGAAATCCTTATCGGAAAGCCCCCTCTTTCCTGGGAACAACCTGGTTGTTAAATATTGTGTATTATAATATTAATGATGAATAAGTTCGTGTTGATTAAAGATGAAATTGATAGTTCCATTGTGTTAGAATTATTAGTTTTAGTGAAAATCGACATTTATTTCGATAATAATTGATGTCTGGAGGTTATATTGACCAATCGGGTAATTAACCGGATAAATGAGCAATTAATTGCTATTGATTCACATGATTATAAATATTTTTTCACATGTGTGTACTATTGATTCACATTCATTTACTATTAGGGGAGTTGGTGCAAGATTGATAATACTTGCATGACTAAGTTAAAAATGGAGGTATAGATAGAGGTACTATACTGTAATTCGTATTTTCACATGTCTAGAACTATTGATTCACATGATTTACTATTGATTCACGTGATTTACTATTAGGAGAGGTGGTGCAAGTTTGATAATACTTGCATAACTAAATTAAAAATGAAGGAAAAGAGGAAGGTATTATACTGTAATATTTCGAGCCCCAAAATGTGCAATTATTGAAACTATATTTTCCTATAAATAGAAGCTCATTCCTTCATTATTTTTCACTAATTCACTAAAGCTATAGAACAATTATTATAGAGAGAAATTATAGAGAGAAAGAAGAAGAGAAGTCTGCTACCTTACTATTCCAGTATCCGGTCTTCTTTTGAGGTAAGGGTATTATTCTTTCGTATTCATGAAGAGAGTTATTTTCTTTCAATACTCGTAAGGGTTGTTATTCCATTCTTTATTATTATGTTTGAATAACCTGTCTATGAGAAGTACCGCATACATGGTGAAATTCTTCTGTTATTCCACTATTTATTATTCTGTTAGAATAACCTGTCTGTACGGTCTATCGCATGCCTGGTGAATTCTGTTGTTATTCTATTCTTTATTATTCTATATAAATATCCTGTCTGTGCAGATTACGCATGACCTGGTTTCATTCTTTATTATTCTAGTGGAATATCCTGTTTGTGCGGATTACGCATGACCTGATTTCATTCTTTATTATTCTGTTGGGAATAACCTGTCTGTGATGTCTATCGCATGCATGGTGAATTCTTCTATTATTCCATTCTTTATTATTCTGTTGGAATAACATGTCTATGTGGATTACCGCATGCATGGTGAATGATCCTTCGTATTCATTCTTTATTAAATTGTGGAAATGATCTCATCTCACGTGGATTACTGCATGACGGGTGAAAATCCGATTTCTGGCCAGTATATTCTATTATACTAAATCGAGATATAATTTCTTTTGTACTCATCATGGAATATCATTTTCTTTGGTATTTTTTATGAGTTCTTGTTTCATGAGTTACTATTCATCCTAAGTTATTATTCACTCTGGTATTATTCACTCGGGTATTATTGGGTACTTTTTAAATGCAGGAGTTCTATTCATAAGTTACTATTTACGGGTTACTATTCACCCGATTATTATTCACTCTAGTATCATTCACTCGGGTATTCGGGACACTTTTCGTGTCGGAATACTATTCACGGGGTACTATTCACCCGAAAAATATATTTCTTTTCTGTCCAAATTATTTTTGGTACATGAATATTATTCTTGAATTTTACTCTACAAAGCAGTATCATGTTGACAATTTGGACGTTATTGATTTCTGGATAAATTAAATTATAAATCTTTAAAATTTATCCTTGAACTTATTTTATTGAATTATTATGTCATTGTCATCATCCTCATGCTTATATTGTGATTAAAGTCATCTTTGGCTTACGTGCATAGATGGACTTGGTATGATTATGACCAGGGATTATTCGGTATAATCATGACATTTGTTGGTATGATTATGACCAGGGATTATTCGATATAATCGTGACCATTGATGATTACATGAATGTCCTTGGCCGTGATGCATGGATGATTCAATTTTATTTATTAAGCTGAGTCTAATCGATAAAGTTGATGAAAAACTTTTTAAATCATAGAAGATAGTAGATTTTATGCTCTACTTGACTCTTCTAATGGATTGCTTATTTTCATTTGCAGATTGTTTATCTAAAACTTGTTGTCTATTGTATTCTATCGGTTGTTATATTGTTGAAGGCTAAGGATAATTTATTCTGCATTATCTTAGTCATAATATTTCTTACTGGGCTAGTTGAGCTCACCCTTTCTTTCATTGTTCTCTTCAGAAATGAGAATATAGCTGGGACGAGTCGGGGAATGGAGTGATGGTCCAGAATAAATGGCTTTAGTAGTCCTCACTATTCTGTGAAATAGTGTGATAATAATTGTAATGAGGACTCCATTGAGAGTGGATATTGTCTAGAAGGCAATATTATTGTTTAAACTCTCAGTTATGTTTTGTCGTATTTTACATGACAGTTGTATAATTAAGTTTGTATTTGATTTATGTGCCATGTATTTGGCGACTCAAGATGGGTGATGTATACTTGTTTTGGGGGTATCACATTACTTACGCGTTAGCGTTAAGATATTATGCACAGTATGGTACTAAGAGTTGATCCCCCTAAGTACGAGAAGAAGAGTCCATAGTATTATGACTGTTAAAGGTTTCAAGTATAAACACTTGACAACCTAGGACATTGTTCAAGGTCTTATGACCCTCAAAAGTTCTTTTGATTCTTGTTATTCATTCTTGATTCAAAAGCCGAGTTTTCTTGTTACAGAAGTTGTTGATTCACTCACATGTTATTATTTTATTGTTATATTGTTATACTTGTGGGCAATTGTGCTCACTCTTGCGTAATAATAACATTGCAGTTAAGAACAAAAAGATCCGACGAGCCTTTCACTAGTAAAGGCAAAGGAAAGATTAACAAGTGATGAAGACTTGTCGTTTATGTGATTATGTATCTATGTTTCAAACTTGATGTTGTTTAAGACTTGTTATTTGTTTACGATTCCGCAAAGATGTTTATGGTTAGTTTAACCTGGGATTATATTTATTATTACTCAGATGTTGTAACCCCGTAAGGGGAAGATTTATTTCTATCTATTGCATGGTTTGCATTTATTATGGGTAGATAGATAGATGATATTTGTATAGTGAACACCAAATTCCGCGAAAATGGAAGTACCCGGATTTGGGGGTGTCACATACATAATATTCTTTAATATCTCAATAAAATATCCATAAATCCTTTCCATAAAAATAGAATCTATTTATTAAATAAATAATAATAATTTATTTAATAATTAAATATGTTATAATTTATTTTCGTAAGTTATTTTAATTCACCGAAAATTACATCCTTCCCATTAGAAATTATTTTTAGCAATTTAATAACACGTGGTAAATATATTTAAATATATGCACCACAACATATACATACACACATATTACACTTGTGACGCCCCCAAATCCGGGTATCTTGCAACCCGACAGATGGTGCTACACGGTACTACCATTAATTCATTCATTTAATTGAATAGTCTCAAAAAGGACTAATATAACTTCTATATATCCAAAATAATATTACATTTCCTAGGTTCTTTGTAACCCATTCGTTTGTTCTTGTCATAATATCAAATATATTACAATCGTTCACCTATACTATTACATAAGTAATCTAAGGGTTTGTCTTCGCCTTCCCCTTGTCCTTGCCCGAGCCTTCGGTCCGCTCGATCTTGGCTGTGTTCATATGGTTCAAGCAAGAGTGAGCATGACTAGCTCAGCAAGTACTACAATTCTAATAAACAACATGCTTGAAACATAGAACTCATATATCTTCAGTAATTGAACAATAGTTATGAAGTACTATGGATAATTTAAAATATCACTTCTTTTCATTCAAAACATTTTCCAACAACAATATTCAGTAGAATATTAACTAAAGCTCAAGACTATGAGCAGTTCATAATTTCTTTTGAAAAGGACAACCCGACACTAAGTCCGTAAGTTCGGAATAGCTTACGAGCACTTCTGGGTGATCAATCTATAGTACTCTATGTTGATCAACACTACATTCATTAAACGTGTATACGTTTAAGTTGTGGCAACCTCACATGCCTGTCGTTAAATGACAAAAACATTTTAGCATACTTGGTCTTCGATTGAAAACCATACCAATATAACTCGGTAAACATTAATCATGCTTGACAAAATCATAATATAAGTCTAGCCAAAAAAATTGGCGTTAGACTTCATCATTCAAGACTTCATGTGAAAGAATACATGAATTACAAAACTTGTCCAGACTGAACTAGAACAAGGGTTAGAATACTTGCCTTCATAAATCGCTATGGCGATTAACACACATTACACTTTAAGTCTCTACGTTTTCTACAATACATGATCATATAACGTACCACATTAGGTCATATATAATCAAGTATGTATACTATTATATCTTACCCTTCATCTCAATGTAAATCCTGACTTAGATCTACTATTATGGGTTTCCGGCTTTCATTACGTCATTCACATTATGTTCACTTTCAATTGATTATCAACCTTTTATCATCATACATTACATATCTAACAATGCCTTAACAATGTTATATTAACACCTTAGTTCATTACCAAAGAGTTCTCTTTCATTCTATACTTGTAAACATTCTTGTACATCAAAACTCTAGGACTGGCGCCGCGGCGCCACACTTAACTCTACATCTCATCTCATGTGGCGTGAAGTTAGCAAGAGATGCATTTGTTCCGACCTCATGATTTGCAAGGTATGGGCTTTATGGTTGTGAGTCGCGCCGTGGCGTGGACTCTGTGCCTCAGATAGTTTGCAAAATTTTGAAAATTTTATAAAACTCCCGGACGCATAACTTCTTTGTTATAAGTCCGAATTAGCTTGTTCAAAAGCCTACGGTTCACAAATTACATCCTCTATGCGTTCATGCAAGAATTTTATCTATTTGACTTTGTTTGCTAAAATTTCACCTATTAATTCATTTTTAACGAAAACGATAAACGTACGTGAACGTTCAACGCTCGTTTCTTCATTCTAAGTCGGAATTCGGTCATTTTTGAGTCCGCAACTCTATAATGCCAACTATGACTTGTCTCCATCGAAAACCAACATTTTTGACTTCAAACACAAAATACGACTTCCATTTCGAGAATTTCACGAATTCGACGATAATCGTCCAATCGTGTGAATTCCGGCAAAACTACATTCTTAATGATTCTAAATGGATTTCAACCAACATATGAACATCACAAGTTACTTATTACACCAACTTATTGACAAAGTAGGTTTTGACTTATTCTCATAAGTCAATGTCTTATTTAACTTAAGAACTACTAATTCTCATGCTAATGACTTACTATGAACTTAAGTCCATTAATCAATGTTCTCATGCTATAATCAACATACTAATATCATATGACAAACATATGACAAGTTCTTCAAGATTCCAACAACTTATTAGAGTTCAAGTTGCTTATTCAACTTATTCGGCTTAAGTTTATTCCTTAATAACTTATAACATGTTCTTAACAACCAATCCCCCTTCTCTATCAATCCTATCATAGAAGAGATAAAGATAAAAAGTATGAGTCTTACCCTTGAAGACTATGACTTCAATTCACTTTGGAAAATCTAGCAAAAGTTGAAGTGGCTTATAAGTGCTTAAGTGGCTTATTCTCTCTACCAAATAAGTTGCTTATCTTTGAGAGGAGTTGGGAGAAATTGAACAACCAACAAATGAAGTGAGACTTCTCTATTTATAGGCAACCAAAAGCTAGGGTAAAACGGTCAAAACACCATCCCACCTCCTTATTCCACCTCCTCAATCCTCCACCTCCTTACTATTCATTCCTTGTCTAGCACATCACTTGGCCACCACATAATTTGATTGCCCATCAAGTCTACCCATTTCATACTTGGTTTGCCCCATGGATCATGGCTTAGTCATTGGGCTTGCTAATTAATCTAGATAATTCCTTATTAGGCTTATACTTCCATAATTTGGACTCAAGACTTATCAAACACTTGGGCTTGATTGTCACTTCTATTGGACTTATACTATTAGGTTAATAATCCTACAAGTCCATTATCTTAGATTTAACAACTTAACATTTATACCCCATGTATAATCCTCATATACTAGCTCGTATATTAATTCGTAATATACGTTATCTCATTCTTCATACATAATAGTACAATACGTCGTATTATACTTACATTCATTACCTCGTATAATGCATACACATTACACGATCACAACTTTCTTTCCTTAACGCTTAATAAATCTGACATTCCCAAATTAAGTCCACGTGCGAAATATTACGATTTACATACTTAGATTACTATTACATAATCAATATCGCCTTGATATTATAACGTTACGTATTTCTCAGAAGTTCAAAATTAATTCCTGAGCAGAAATCGATGAATAATGTTTTGCGGAAAATTTCTCGAAAAGCTTTTATTTTCGTCTTAGAAATTCAAACACTTTAATTCTCTCATGTAGTTAAAATACTACGACATTCCAACGTTTCTAGGTTATAGAATGACATTCATCTTATCCATATGTAATAATAATAAATAATATTATTTTATTCATTATTAAAAGTATTTACAAAGGTTCGATTTTCTGGGGCGTTACAACATTACACATAATTAATAAATGTAGTATCATATAACACATAGTAAAATAAGGAATTTATTTAATTAAATTCTTATTTTATTTATCTAAAAATTCTGAATCGCTAAAGTTGTCAAGCGAGCAGATTTGTGCAGCGACGGAGAGCTGTACACAGTGAGAAAAATTGAAGGTTCACAATGTGATCTCTTATCTGTTAAAGACAGTAGAAGCCTTATAGATTGATACATGGATTTCGGTTGTTCTTTTCATATATCTTTTCACATGGATTGGTTTGATACTTTTATATCCTACAATGATGGTACAATTTTATTGGGTAACAATGCAGTCTGTAAAGTTACTGGGATATACACCATCAAAGTTAAAATATTTGACGGGGGTTGTCAGAACATTGAGTGATGTAAGGTATATTCCAGAATTAAAGAAGAGCTTGTTATCGGTTGGAGTACATTGAGTGATGGTGTCATGAAAATTACCAAAGTTTCGATGGTAATTATAAAGGGTTAGAAAAAAGGTACCCTTTACAAGTTGATAGGGGACACATTTGCTGCTGGAGCAACAATTTCTGTGCAAGATAATTTCAATAGTGATAGCACATAATTATGGCATATGCGACTTGGTCATTTGAGTGAAGGTGGAATGAAAGAACTTTACAAAAGGCAATTGTTGAAAGGTGTCAAAACGTACAATTTGGAATTTTACAAGTGTTGCATGTACGACAAACAATGGAGGGTAAGCTTCAAGGTAAGAGCACAAACCAGTAAGAATGTACTTGATTATGTATATTTGGATGTGTGGATCCCGATCAAGCATACATCAATGGGTGGAGCCCATTATTTTGTTAGCTTCATAGATGAATACTCTAGAAATGTGTGGGTGTATTTGTAACGCCCCCAAATCCGGGTATCCATTACCTCGGACCTGGTGCGCTACGATACAACTTTCATCTTACTATTTATAACTTGCATTCATAAATTAATGAATACAACTTAGCTTGATACTAATTAATATATTAATTCCTTCTCATTTTCAGGATCTATGAATCGATTCCAAAACCTTAATAAGTCAATTCTCAATCTTGGTCATTATTCCTTCTTGTATTTACATCATATTCGATATTATACTTAATAAGATGCGGAATAATTAAAATTTTCTGAATTCTTTATTCATTTCCCTGAATCACAACGTTCATCATTTACATTTCTTTGAATCAAATTTATTATATGATTTGATTCGTCAGAGTTACATTATAAAATGTTACATCTCAATTTGAAATTCTTTATATATATGTATATCAAATAGTATGACTTTCAAACTCTACACGAGTGAAACATCACAAACAATTATCAAGTACGTCATCTAAAATAACATGGTTCAAAATCATAACTTCAGATAAGCAAAACAACCTTCTTATGATACTATTGAACTCTATCAATCAAGTAGCACATAACTTTACCGTGAGTCCTTAACCTACAAAAATGGTTATTTGCAAGGGTGAGCTTGACAGCTCAGCAATTCTAACAGTTTTCATGCATCACATAACATAAAATATTATGCGCAGTTTAAACAATCATAATCATTTAAACTTAATACGCATGCTACTTCTCATATAACAAGTATAGAGATTAACTTATTAAAAATATAATCATAGATTGTCTTTCAAATTTCATACATATCTCATATACATTTCATATATAAATCAAAATTTTCATGGCATAATATAATTCAACCTACAGTTATCAAATTCATATAGGAAATAGGAACTGAAAGACTTGTCTGGCTTGTAGATTACCAACTATAACTTAACTGCTTATAGTTATCTGTACTTCGTGTACTCCTACATAATTTTATAATTATGGATTCATACCCATTAGTCATATATATATATATTCCTTCTCAATGTAATAATAAATGTTATATTATTTCCTAACTTGGTTTGTAAAACCTCATTTCACTCTCTTATCATACTCTTAGGATAGTTATGTATGTATAGGTATACCTTAGTCACACATACTTGACATCAACATTCATATACATTTTTCACACATTTGTCTAGCTATGTGTTTGATACACATTTAAAACTCATAGATGAATAATCCACATTATTCTTGCGTTTTGCAAACCTTAATTTGTCAAATATGGATTCTATATAAACCTTACATTCTTGTATACTTAAACTTAACTTAAGTCAAGCATTATAGCTTAATACATTCATACACACATGCTTTGAGGTTCAGATCATAGTTAAAATAGTTAGCAATGACCTTACCCTGCAAAGACAATTTGTCTTTGCGATCCTAACTCGAGGAGGGGCGAATTGTGTCGCCCCTCAGCTGCGGACCATTTGAGCTTTGATTTTTTTTCCTGGTTCCATTTCACTTTTAGTATACATGGGTGTGAACACATAACAAATATACACATTAAGAGGTCGTGGGCCTGGTGTGGTACCTTTTGTGTTTACTCTAAGTTATTTTTATACTTTATAGCTTTATTTGAAAATTTTCATTTATTTCAAGGCTAAGCGAGTTCATGTAACAAGGGTCTAACTATGTAATCATTAAACCACATAACAATGTTAAATAACATTCTATACGCATGCTCACATATATTCAACTTATTTATGCATAGCTAGTTTAGTTCATCACTTGAAACTCATTTAAAATCATACTCAAATGACTTATATTGTGTCAAACTAGGTGAGTGAACATATAGATCATGTTTAGAGACACAAATAATACTAGCATACCATCCTATAAGTTTAGAACTTAAAGTACACCAATTCTACCAAGTTTGTTTTTCCAAAACTTTAAGTTTCCTTTAGAAAATATACAATAAAGCAACTAAAGCAACTCATGTTATGCAAAGGGACTCTAGATCATAATTTATACTAATTTTCATGCATAATTAAGTCAAACTAACTTGCTAGAACCTATCAGATTATAGCAGAAAGCACCAACATGTTACGGTGCCTGCCAGTAGTCTGCGCCGTTCATTCATAGCGCGCCTTTGGATGCAGTTCCAGGAACAACTCTACTTTTGCAGAACTCAAAACCCAAACTTAAAATCCTTTGATTTAACACTCTTAAACAATCATATTGACTCCCTACAACTCAGATAACATTATGTTAACAACTTACAAATCAAATAAATAAATTTGAAGACTTAAATTCAAAGTTCATGCTATTTTTCCATAGTTTAACATGTTTAATGAATTACTTCCCCATAGATTCGTTTCTAAACCAAATTGATTCATTTAAATTTTTTTATTTTTGTATTTAACCATATTAACAACATCTAACATCAATTTACAGATTGCAACAAGATTTAACCATCAATTTTTGACTCCATTATTAAGTATTCATGCATCTTCTAAACACTTGTAAAACTTGAAATCAAGAACATGTATATATGTGTGTGTGTGTGTGTATTACCTTCTTGAACGCTTGAAATTGCTAACTATAGCTCCTCAAACCTCTGATTGCTCCTCAATTCTACCACACTCACTCTCCAATGCTACTTATCAGACAATTTTAACAAGTTGAATTGAGAATGAGGATTCTCCATTTATAGAGAATTCATTACCCATACAATACCTTTGCCCAATGTTTTGATTTACCAGGAAGAAGAGGAAACCAAAGGGGTAACCTACTCCATCTTCCTCCATCCCTCAAGCAATCATCAGCTCTATTAATAGTGAATAGGAGTAGGATAGGCCAATGGCCTATCACGGCTAATATAAAAAAAGGGACACTGATATTGGGACATACTACATTACTCCTTTACTTATCAGTAAAATGGACTTCATTATACTAAGGTTAATTCCTTTTTAGCTCATTAAATCAATTACAATGACTTAATATTACTACATTAAGTTAAGTTATGGGCACATATACACACACCTACATATATGTACACCCATATATAAACAAGTATACATATATTTAAATATACATCAACACATAATCATGTACCTCAGGTGTATTGGGTTAGTCCAAATAATATTTTAATTAGGCTAAATTTAATTCGGTTGGGTACTCTGAACCCATTATTTTCCATCACACCTATTATTTTATTCACACATAAGTACCACGATGATTAATTAATATTCATCATTTATTCCTTTACCATTGATTATCTTCTAATAATTCCAGTTAAACCTTCAGTTGGTTTAACTTTAATATACATACCACACAAGGCTCATTTATCTAATCTTATTAGAGTTATATAACTCAAGCTTATTATATAATCTCAGTAGTTAAAAAATATCAGGGGTCTAGGCCATGTTTGGCTTTTCCCAATTTCACTTCATGTAATATACCTTTAATATAAGGTTTGTGTAAAACCCCGAATTTTATGAAATGAAAGTATTCAATTTTCTTATAATTATTTTTTTATTTAGTAAATAGTTAAATTGATAAAAGGTTAAAGTTAAGGGTGATATTTGAAAGATTTTCAAAGTAAGCAAGTTGATATAAAATATTCGTTGTGTCAGGGAATATTCGATTGGTCAGGGAATATTCGTACAACGACACAATCATTGGTGGACCCCATAACGAAAGTATTTTCGTAGTTAGAAAATGACATAAATATCTTTTTATAAAAAATAATGGCGAATGTTTTACCGTTAAAATTGTTGAACTACCCGGTAGTAAAAGTACAGTAATACGCGTGGTTGCATAGTAGCACACGGTATTGATTATTGATGCTTATGTGAGAAGTCACTCAGTTATACTCAATTATTGCTATAGTAATTGCTGCATAATATCTCTCATATTATTGATTCAATTATTGTCATAGTATCATCTGCATAATATTTTATATTATTAAATCAATAATTGAGACGACAAAGTTATTCATATTATTATTTACATTATTGACAATGTCTAGAAAGTTATGTCGAGGAAAGGGGTTTGGTCACCTAATTGCGCGCCAATAAGGAGAAATCTTTATCGGAAAGCCCCCTCTTTCCTAAGAATGATCTGGTTGTTAAATATTGTGAGTTATAATATTAATGATGAATAAGTTCGTGTTGATTAAAGATGAAATTGATATTTTCATTGTGTTGGGATTATTAGTGTTAATGGAAATTGATATTTATTTTGATAATAATTGACTTCTGGAGGTTATATTGACCAATCGGGTAATTAATCGGATAAATAAGAAATTAATTGCTATTAATTCATATGCTTATAACTATTTATTCACATGTATGCACTATTGATTCACATGCATATACTATTAGGGGAGGTGGTGCAAGATTGATAATACTTGCATGATTAAATTAAAAATGGAGGTATAGATGAAGGTATTATATTGTAACTATGTTTTTTCACCTGTATAGAACTAATGATTCACATGAATGTACTATTGATTCACATGCATGTACTATTAGGAGAGGTGGTGCAAGTTTGATAATACTTGCAGGACTAAATTAAAAATGAAAGAAAAGATGAAGGTATTATACTGTAATATTTCGAGCCTCAAAACGTGCAATTATCGAAATTATGTTTTTCTATAAATAGAAGCTCATTCTTCTTTCATTCTCACCAATTCACTAAGACTCACAAGAGTAATTATAGAGAGAAAAGCTATAGAAAGAGAAGCTATAGAGAGAAAGAAGAAGAGTATTCTGCTACTTCACTATTCTAGTATCCAGTCTTCTTCTAAGGTAAGGGGTATTATTTATTTCATATTTGCTTACGATATTATTTTTCGTATTCGTAAGAAATTTTATTTTTGTTCAAATATTCGCAAGGAATATTATTTTCGTTCAATATTCGTAAGGAATATTGTAACGCCCCCAAAATAGGTATACATCACCTATTACGAGTAAATCAAATACATGGATACGTAATACAAATACAATCTTAAATATACAACATGAAGTTTGTGAGTTTTAATAAAATATTATCTTCTAGACAGTATTCAAACTCAAAATAAGTCCTCAATACATTTATTATCACACTATTTCATAGAATAGTGAGGACTACTAATGCTATCATCTGGACCGTCACTTCGTTCCCCGACTAGTCCCTGTTACTTTCTCATTTCTTGAAGAGAACAATGAAAGCAAAAGGGTGAGCTCAACTAGCCCAGTAAGAAATATTATGACTAAGATAATGCGAGAATAAATTATCGTTAGCCTTCAATGAGTGTTAAAGCGATACAATATAACAAACATCAAGTTTAAGCTGCGGTGAACAAGCAATCCATTAGAAGAGTCAGTAGAGAATAAAATCTACTATCTTCTATGATTTAAAAGGTTTTTCATCACTTTTATCGCTGAGACTCAGCTCAATAAATAATCCACATCATCCCTGCACTACGACCAAGGATATTCATTAGTATCACAAGCATAAATTATCCATGCACTGCGGGCCAAGGATATTCGTGTTTTCATCAATGGTCATGATCATGCTAACAACTGTCCATCAATGCACTATGGGCCAATGAGGACTTTTACCATATCATTTATAACATTATGGTCATGATTATACCGAATAATTCTTGGTCATAATCATACCTAGTCCATCTATGCACTACAGGCCACAGATGACTTTCAACACAATATAAACATGAGGATGATGACAATGACATAATAATTCAATAAAACAAGTTCAAGACTAAATTTTAAAGATTTATAAATTAATTTATCCAGGAACCAATAACGTCCAAATTGTCAACATGATACTGCTTTGTGGAGTAAAAATTCAAGAATTCTCAGAAGAATATTTCCATGAAAAGATACTGGATGAAGTTCAAATATCCAGGATATTCTACTAATTTCATGGAGTATAAAAGCCAAAACTTTAACCAACTAAGTATAATAGAATATATGAAATTGCAAATGGATTTTCGCACGTCATGCGGTAATCCACGTAGACAGATCATTTCCACAAGTTAATAAGGAATGAATACAAAGGATCATTCACCATACATGTGGTAATCCACATAGACAAGTTATTCCAACAGAGTAATAAAGAATGGAACCAGGTCATGCGTAATCCTCATAAACAGGATATTCCAACAGAATAATAAAGAATGGAACCAGGTCATGCGTAATCCGCACAGACAGGATGTTCCAACAGAATAATAAAGAATGAAACCAGGTCATGCGTAATCCGCACAGACGAGATGTTCCAACAGAATAATAAAGAATGAAATAACAATGAGAATTCACGGGCGTGCGATAGACCGCATGCATAACGAGTTATTCCAACAAAATAATAAAGAATGAAATAACAGAAGAATTTCACCATGTATGCGCTAACTTCGCATAGACAGGTTATTCTAACATAATAATAAAGAATGGAATAACAACCCTTACAAGTATTGAAAGAACATAACTCTCTTCATGAATACGAAAGAATAATACCCATTACCTTAAAAAGAAGAGTACTTCGACGGGTAGGGCGGGGATATACTTGAAGAAAACTTGCACTATTTTTTACGCTCAAAGCTTTCTTAAACTCTAAAGAAATATGCTCAATATTATAGAAGAAGAATTCTCTAAACTTCTGGTGTGTTTTTAATTCTAACTAAGCATCCTATTTATAGGAGAATGGAAAGGATACAATGCAATAAAATATAATATATTCTATTTATAATTATATAATAAAAAAATTATAATATATATATATATATATTATTTAAAATCTAATAAAATAAATAACTTTATAAAAGTATTACATTTTATATACAAAGATTTTACTATACAAACACTATGCAAAACATTATGCATAATAAAATATAATAGATTCTAGTTATAATCAAATAAAACAAAAATTTATAAAATGTATTCTATTTTATATAAAAAGATTTTACTATCTGCAAACACTATGCATAATAAAATATAATATATTCTATTTATAATCAAATAAAACAAAACTTTATAAAAAGTATTCTGTTTTATATAAAAAGTTTTCTATTTTATTACATTAATAATAATAATAAAATAAAATTTATATATATAATATATATATATATAAAAAAAACTTCCGTGACTTCCCATTATTCCTCCCCCAATTTTTCTTCGTGGGCCCTTACATGTGGCCCCCACATGTGGGCCCACCTTTTAAGAAATTTCTACCGATTATTTTGAAAAATAGGTAAATGGGGGTCCATAAAATAAGCAAAACTTCATAAAAATCACCTTAATAATTTTAACAACATTTATCATCGTTATTATAATTCACAATATTAATTGATCAGGTCGTTCCTAGGAAAGAAGGGGCTTTCCAATAAGCATTTCTCCCTATTGGCGCGCAATTAGGTGACCAAACCTCTCCTAGATAGAACTTCTAGACATCGTTAATATTACAAATAATAATATTAATAACTTTGTCATCTCAATTATTGATTTAATAATATATAAAATATTGACAATAATTGAATCAAATAATGTGAGATACTATGCAACATTTACTATAGCAATAATTGAACAAAACTGAGTGACTTCTCACGTAAGCATCAATAATCAATACCGTGTGCTACTATGTAACCACAGCATTATTACATGATTCTTTTACTCTAGGGTAGTTCAATAGTTTTAACGGTAACACTTTTTTTTAGTTATTTTTATAAAAAGATAATTCTGTCGTTTTCTAACTACGATAATACTTCCGTTGTGGGGTCCACAAATGATTGTGTCATCGTACAAATATTCCCTGTTAAATGGATATTATATAACAACTTGCATATTTTGCAAAATTTATAAATATTACCCACAACTATAACATTATATCAAATCCACACCATAATATTCAAAAAAAATTATTTCAAGAAATTTAAATCTTTATTCATAAAATTTGGGGTCTCACAAATATTATCTTCGTTCAATATTCGTAGGAATATTATTTTCGTTCAACAGTCGTAAGGGGTATTATTTCTTTCGTATTCATGAAGAGAGTTATTTTCTTTCAATACTCGTAAGGGTTGTTATTCCATTCTTTATTATTCTGTTGGAATAACCTATCTACGCGGACTACCGCATGCATGGTGAAATTCTTTTGTTATTCCATTCTTTATTATTCTGTTGGAATAACCTGTCTACGCGGACTACCGCATGCATGGTGAAATTCTTCTATTATTCCATTCATTATTATTTTGTTGGAATAACCTATCTACGCGAACTACCGCATGCATGGTGAATGACCCTTCGTATTCATTCTTTATTAAATTATGGAAATGATCTGTCTACGTGGATTACTACATTACGGGTAAAAATCCATTTGCAGTTTCGTATATTCTATTATACTCGTATGAGATATCCTTTCTTTTGTACTCTTCATGGAATATCATTTTCTTTTGTATTTTCCTTTTATCAGTACTATTCATGGAGTACTATTCATGGATACTATTCACGTATACGGCACTATTCACGTATACGATACTATTTACGAATACGAGTTACTATTCATGGGGTACTATTCATAGAGTACTATTCCCAAAGTACTATTCATGAGGTATTATTCACTCAGGTACTATTCACTCGGGGCACTATTCATGACAAAAATTATTTTCTTTTTGGTCCAAATCATTTTTGATACAATATTATTCTTAAATTTTACTCCACAAAGCAGTATCATGTTGACAATTTAGATATTCTTAAATTCTGGATAAATTAAATTATAAAATCTTTAAAATTTATCCTTGATCTCGTTTGATTGAATTATTATATCATTGTCATCATCCTCATACTTATATTATGATGAAAGTCATCTGTGGTCGTAGTGCATAGATGGACTTGGTATAATTATAACCAGGGATTATTCGGTATAATCATGACCGTAATGTTATAAATGATGTGGTAAAAGTCCTCATTGACCCGTAGTGCATTGATGGACAGTTTTTGGTATGATCATGACCATGGGTTCTCTTCGGCCAATGGTGCAAAGATGAATTGTTGTATGGCGTGATCATGACCGTTGATGAAAACAAGAATATCCTTGGCCCATAGTGCATGGATAATTCGTGGTCCTGATATTAATGAATATACTTAGCCGTAGTGCATGGATAATTCAGTGATGTGGATTAATTATTGAGCTGAGTCTCAGCGATGAAATATTAATTCATGGATGTGATAATAATGAATATCCTTAGCCGTAGTACATGGATAATTCAGTGATATGGATTAATTATTGAGCTAAGTCTCAGCGATGAAATATTAATTCATAGATGTGATAATAATGAATATCCTTGGCCCGTAGTGCATGGATAATTCATGGATGTGATACTAACGAATATCCTTGGCCGTAGTGCATGGATAATTCGGTGATGTGGATTATTTATTGAGCTGAGTCTTGGCGATAAAATATTGATAATAAACTTTTAATTCGTATAAGATAGTAGATATCATGCTCTAGTACTTGACTCTTCTAAAATACAATTGCATGTCTTGGCCTATAGTGCAAAGATGAACTGTTAATAAATATCTTTGGCTCGTAGTGCAAAGATGAATTTATTAATATGATTATGAATATGAACTGTGATTTGGTATAACCATGATCTTTGATGTTTCAGGTAAAGACATGTGATGAAAATTATCTTCGTCCTAGGTGCGAAGAGGAATTTAAAACCACAATTATGATTATGAGTTATTCACATGATTGTGGATAGGAACTGTTGATTGATGTTTCAGGGATAAAACATTGTTGGTGGACTTTTAACATGGAGAAGATAATAAACTTTATGGTCTATTTGACTCTTCTAATGGATTGCTCGTTCTGCTGCAACTATGGTTGAAAAGTTTTATCATCTACCATATGTTCTAAATCTCTGATTTATTACTCACGAAGGCTATTGATAATTTAATTATCTTTAGTCATGATATTCTTTACTGGGCTAGTTGTGTTCACCCTTTTTCTTCACAATTCCTTTCAGGTAATAAGAGTGTAGGTGTGGGTCGAAAGGGGGTAATGTGAGGATTAGAATGGTGGTCTATAGCTGTTGAGGTTCTCCCTAAACAGTATGAAAATAATTTTATTGAGAACTTTAGATAAGTGTGTTGTATTTTATACGTCATTTAATAGTTATAGTTGGTGAATCAAATAGGCTGAGGCGAACCCAACTTTGGAAGGGTGTTTTGTCACTATCATACAAGATGTCTAGTGGCATACGAATTCGTGTTATCATAAGACAGGGTTGTGCACATCCACTTGCTGAGTATATCTACGAGCACTACCTATATAATCTTGGAGTTTGGTTGAAATATAATTCTCAATTGGAGACAATGGTTATCATAAGACAGGGTTGTCCACATCCACTTGCTGAGTATATCTATGAGCACTACCTATATAATCTTAGAGTTTGGTTGAAATATAATTCTCAATTGGAGACAATGGAGATAATTATATGTCAAGAAAAGACTCACCATTGGAAAGAACATGATAGCAATCTTCTCATTTTTCTTTGGGGACTATTGGGTTAACCAAGGATAATTCTCGAGTCATATGATATCTATTATAACTTAGACGCATGGCC
The DNA here is from genome assembly GCA_020205615.1 of Panax quinquefolius. Lineage (NCBI taxonomy): Eukaryota > Viridiplantae > Streptophyta > Magnoliopsida > Apiales > Araliaceae > Panax > Panax quinquefolius. Next base: position 42,953,424 of record CM035163.1, on the reverse strand, counting down.
TCCCATGTACGAAGGTTTTCTTGAGCATTTTCCAAAGATTTTAATTTCTAAAACAGTTATTGACTGTACCTTTATGTAAGGTACCATTGTAAGGTGTTGTGGTCGAGGCACTATGAGAGTTACATGTATTTGTATTAAAACTCATAGTTTAACCTTGGTCGTATTCTGCATGATAGTTGTATAAATGGAGTTGTCAGTAGTGTATTTTCTGGCGACCCAAAATGGGTGATGTATATCTATTTTGGGGGCATCACAGTTTGGGTGACACACTTTATCTTAATGTTAAATTATTTAGCTTACTGTAAATAATTATACATTTATAATATGTAGAACTACTACACTAGGCTTTATGAATTTATACTTATAACATCTATTTTTAAAATAACCATTTTCCTTAGAATATTTAGTATGTACTACACGAATTATTATAATATAATGGTTCAATTCCCTTCCTTCAACAAATTGTCCTAAGATAATTTTTTTAATCTTTACATTTAGCCACATCTTAAATATTAATTTAATGTATCAATCTCTAACCAATATTCATTTATAAATATATTGGTTTGTCTTCTTTATCAACCACTTATTTTCCATGAACATCTTTCAAATTATTAAACCCTTTCATATATTACCATGCTATGTAATATATTAAAAATTATAATTTTAGTTAACATATTCATTTCATTTTCTTTATGCAAAACATTAATTCACCATTTTACTTAAGTGAATTAATCTATTTATTCAACTTACTATCACACCACTTCCCCACAAGGCTTTAAATGCTCGAATTATATTTTTCCATAATATAACTTTCAATTTGAGTATAATTTAACCAATATTTATTCTTGTTTACTTAATCCCCAAGATTAACCCCTTATTCAATTCATGCTTTACTATCTCAATCAATTCATGGACAACAAAATATGACCTATATTACAACATATTAGCCACTAATATACATACCCTAAAGTTCAGATCACACAAACTCATCTAGAGTCATCTGCAGATCGGCGCAGTTGCACTGGTCTTAGGTTTAGAAGTGGGGCAGCTACGCCACCTCAAGTTCAGACGCAGACAAGTTCTTCTTTAGCAGAACTAGAATCTAAATTCCTAAATACTTTGAACATGCTTCCTAAATGCTAACCTGTTATACCAGTTAACCAAAAAAAATCTCCTCTTTGATTTTACCACATCAATTACTACCTTCTTTAAAAAAATTGAGATTAAACTTCCAGCTTAACTTTTCTTTATTTAATAGTTTAATCGACTATAAAATCTCATATATAACTTCTTACCACCAAACTACATAATTCAAAATATATAACGTATAAATATTCTTATTTGAACTCGACATATCTCATAATAAGAATTTTATTTACCAACTCTTATTTTAATAATTTCTAAAAATTCAGGTTATTACAGTATTTTATGAAGGAGAAATTCGGGGTTTTCAGAATCTTTAAGTAGTGGAAAGCTAAAGTAGAAAACCAAACCGAAAAAGAAGTGAAGCATTTCGAGATCGAGATAATGGCACATAATAAAAGGACATGTTGTAAAACCCCAACTTTTTGAATAAAGAATAATTTTTCTCGAAATATGTTTTTGAATATTATGGTATGGATATGATATAATGTTATAGTTGTGGGTAATATTTAAAATTTTTGCAAAGTAAGCAAGTTGATATAAAATATTTGTTGTGTCGGGGAATATTCGATTGGTGGAAATATATTCGTTTTAACGGGAAATACTAAATGCAAGACAATCATTGGTGGACCCCAAGCGAAAGTATTGTCGAAGTTAGAAAATGACGAAATATCTTTTATAAAAATAACTTGGTGAAAGTTTTCTGATTAACCTGTTGAACTATCCAATGGTAAAAAAATCTGATAATATGCGTGGTTGCATAGTAGCACACGGTATTGATTATTGATGCTTACGTGAGAAGTCACTCAGTTATACTCAATTATTGCTACAGTAATTATTGCATAATATCTCATGTTATTTGATTCAATTATTGTCATAGTATCATCTGCACAATATTTTATATTATTAAATCAATAATTCGACAAAGTTATTCATATTATTATTTGCAATATTGACGATGTCTAGAAAGTTCTGTCGAAGAGAGGTTTGGTCACCTAATTGCGCGCCAATAGGGAGAAATCTTTATCGAAAAGCCCCCTCTTTCCTAGGAATGATCGGGTTGTTAAATATTGTGAGTTATAATATTAATGATGAATAATTGTTAATAATGTGTTTATTAAAGATAAATAATTTGTGGTAAATATTTATTCAATTTTTTGATATAAATATAGGGATTGTTATGAGGCGTTTGTTGTAAGTTTGACTTAGTATTCCATGAGAAGATTTACTAATTTTATGGACCGTCGGTGGTGGTTTTAAAAGTAAATCAATCTGGACCATCGGTTGTGGTTTTAATAGTAATCAATATGAACCGTTCGTTCTAATAGTGAATCAATCTGGACCGTTCGTAAATTAGTTACTATTTAGTCAATTCTCCTATAAATAGAAGCTTAATTCTTCTTTTATTCTCACCAATTCACAGAGATTCACAAGAGACACTATAGAGAGAGAAACTATAGAGAGCAAGAAGAAGAGTATTCTATTACTTCACTATTGCACTACAAGAAAATCAAGCATACGTGATGGATCCTGGTGACGATTTTCAAAAGCAATCATAATTGATAATATTTCGTGATGGATTATTTGAGCCATCACAAAAAATAGTATATAGATGATGGCTATAGTGATGTTTAATTTTGTCATCGTGGATATATATATGTGACGGCTATTTCAATCATCAAATATTGTCCAAAATTAATTTTTAATTTTCGAGATGGCAAGCAACCACCACCTATATATTTCTCCTTAACGTGATTACATTTAAGCCATCACAAAGAAAAAAGTTCAAAATAATCTTTAGTGACAACTAAGACCATCACGAAAAGAAAACCATAAAAATGGAATTTATGATAGATGGACTTTTCAACAATCACAAAATAATAATATAGATGACGGCTCCTAGTACTGGTTAATTTTTCCATCACTATAAACTATTTGTGACGGTCAAAACAATCACTAAAAAACAAGCATATATGAACAACAAATATATTAGGTGATGGAATTTACTAGCAATCACAAAATAGTAGTATATATGATGGATGTTACTGAATGTCTAGTTGTGCCATCATTATAGAATATTTGTGACAATCATTACATAATCATTGAACTTTTCGCGTAAATTGTACATCTCTTTTTTCAAGTACCCATTAATCTCTATTTTGCTTGGTGGGAAGAAATCTGAAACGGAAGGAGTAGTATCCAGGAATTTATTTTTTTTTACTAAATTTAAATTGTATTAAATGAGAAATAATGTACAAAAATCATGGGGAACCCCAATCAAAATATAGCATATACATCACCCCCAGAATATAGCATAGACATCATAAGACATGCCCTATAATGTCATGACTATAAAAGAAAACAAGGCCAGATGCCCAAACAAAAGAGAAACAATCTCAACATTCATGAGAATACAATGTATAGAAATCAGACAATACCAAGAAAAACCCCATCCAAAGTAGCAGCAGCCCACAATAGCAACAAAAACAAGATCAGTCCAAAGACCAAGAGGCAGCAGCCACAACAGAACCGAAAGAGCAGCACAACAGAGCACAAGGCCCAAGAAGAGAAACCGGCAGCAGTATAGCAAAGCAAAACAGCAAACAGGACGAGGAAAGCAATAGTTGCAGCAAAAAGTGCAGCAGCTGGAGCCGGCATCAAATAAAATAGCAGCAAGCTAGCAAACGATACCAGCCCAAAAAGTAAACCAAGAGCCCAAAACTAACAGGCAGCAGGCACCAGCCATGCCAATCAAAAAAGAGACATCCACTAAAACATCCCAGCATCAAGCAGCAGAACTGTAGCACGCCAAGAAGCAGAACCTGAATTTTACTTTGGGATATAAGATTAAAGTTACTGATTATTGAATTTGTAGGTAGCATTATTTTTCCAATCAGCCTCATTAATTAGTCATGACCAATCTGGAGTGACGTCCTTCAAATGTGAATTTGTGATCTCTAGAATCCTTGCAGAAAGAGCGTCATATATCTTTGTTCTTAACCAGGAGAGTGGTAGCATCAGCAATCACCTTTTGCGGCCTCATCCAATGATCTAATTCTTTAAGTGTCAGTTTACAAGAGCTCTTAGTCATAGCAATCTGCAGAAACAACCTTCTGATTAGAAAGTAGCACATGATCAACGATAAGTAGAATTACAATGTGATAAAATATACACATGTACGCAGACATGATCTGTGCAAAAGCATGGCATGTTTGACAACAAAAGGAAAAAGAAAATTCATATAATTTCCACACTAGTAATTTCTCCAAAAAGTTTAGTACAGCCGATATTTATTTATGTTCTTATAGAATAATTTATACTAAAACCAACAAAGTAAAATTCACAAACAATTAAAAAGATTCAAATCAGCTTTCCTATTTAGACATTAGACATGATTAAAAGGCCAAAGACGAATATTGTTCCAAGCTAATTTGATTACTTATGTGTAATGAGCCCTATGCTTCTTACTTGTAGCATCCATAGCGGCAACACCATCATAGACTCATTACCAACAACTAATCACATTATAAATGTAATCATATAATAATCAAGATGGGTAGAACTCAGGTAATACCAAACAATAAATTGGCCCTTAATTACATATTAGTATATTATGGAAATGATATAGGATAAAGATCATTATGATATATACAATAAATTGGCCCCTAGTTACATATTAGTACCTCAATATCTCAAGTATGTAGAAGTTTACTGTTACAAAATACTGAAATAACTGTGGTGACTTGCATTTAGAAAAAATGTAAAAATACAGTTTAGGTGAACAAAACTTACAAATGAGAGGTGAGAGATAATAGTAATAGTTATAGACTTGCATCACCAAAATGTTTGCACACATAAAAGATATTGCCACCATTAGCATTTACAATTTACAAGTCAGAATGAAGTTTCACATTCTTCGATTGAAGACATTTCCTACAATCTACTCAACTCCGAAATGAAAGGTTTGTTGAGGTATTAAAGAATTTTTAATATTATCTGAAGTGAAAAACTGAAATAAATGGTGTGCTAATTCCATCTGTTATGCTAAAATTAGAATACATACAAAATAAACAGAACAGAAAGAAAATGCCAGTGAAGAACAGACAACATACCTTTGTGTCTAACATGATGGCGACAACCTTTTCTTCGAATTGAGCATTGTACTCTTTAACTAGGTCAATGGTTTTCTGGTGTAAAGCATGGTCTCCATGGGACATATTTAAACGTGCCACATTCATTCCTATTTTAGACAGCTTCCATATCATTTCCAGTGAGCTTGTAGAAGGACCAATTGTACACACTATCTTTGTTTTTCTTGGAATATCCGAAGTAATCTGTGCATGGCCCCGAGTATAATTACTATTCATAAGCTCAAAAGAAGAGCTCAACTTGTCCTGAACAAGAATTATGGAATTAGATAAAAAGGGGCAGCAAAATCTAAAAATAGCAACTTATAAAAAAATAAAACCAAAAAATGAACAAATAAAAAACAAATCTTAAGATAGAGATAAAATAATGACACAAACATTAATTAAAACACATCAAAAAGTCAAATTCAGCATAATGATCCAGCCATTAAAGTATAAGGCATAATTTTTAGCCTCTAGAGACGCTTCTTCACAGATAAACTATTAAAAAGAGCACCAAGATGTCAGTTGCAATCTATGTACATCGCTTGCATACTTTATTAGTCTCACTTTGTTTCTATTTCCTTAGATAAGATTTATTAATCTCACTTTATACAGATGACCCTTCTTATGAAAATTGATATTAGACCCAACTACAAGGTTATCCCCCAGTCCCCCAGGTTCTCCTGCACTTAAGTTTCCTGGTTGCTACCTGCGCTTCTAATCTTTTCTTGGTACAACTATAAACTGAGCCTTGGATTTCTATGTTTCTATGACATGCCAAATATTACTTCTATATTTTATACGACGTAACATGGAGATATAAATACATTTGTCAAGTTCCAGTTATAGAAAGAGCATATCAACTTTATAAGAAAAGCTAATGTCATATTGCAAGTTTGGATTCTGCCAGTATAATCCCATATTCATCATTGCACAAAGATACATTGGAGTTTGTATTAACTGATAAGTACTCATTTAACTAGGAAAAATGCTTCTCAAATGTTATTCAAAATCACGGATTTTACGCGTTGTTATGTAGTCATTTACTTGCTGGCAAAAAAAACAGAGTAATTAATATATTTTTTTACTTTCAAATCATTCCCCCTTCTTTCCAAAATAATCACAGCATTCACATTTCAGTAAATATCAAAACTTCCAAAATTATTTAGAAGATTAATACTTCCAAAGCTTACAACTATATTACTGCAGAAAAACAGACTTAAATAATAGACTTGGCAGGAACTCTGTTACTGCTAAAAAAACAAAGCAACAATCAAAAGGATTCTTATTTCAATAATGAAAGGAAACAATAATTGACTGATAATTATCTGGAATGCTATATATATAGGAAAACATAACTAAAAAACTCAGCTACTTGGGCCTAAATATCATCATCTTCTTCGGAATATTCATCATCATTAAAATATTCATTATCATCTTCATCTTCATCACTACATTCTCTATCTTCATTTTCTGCTTCCGGTAACGATGGATCCACTTCTTCAGCAAATTGAGAATCATCAAGCAATATCAAATTCTGAGTTTGCTCCTCAATATTATATAAGTCAAAATCATGAAACTCTTCCTCCTGATATGTCTCTTCATTACTATTTTCAGCAACATCATATGTGTTTCTTGCTTTTGTTGTGATGACAGTAGACCAACCTTTAGCTTTAGTCGACACTGGATTAGCATAGAACACTTGTACAACTTGTGATGCAATAACAAATGGCTCATACGGCTTGTGCCTTGAATTTGTATCAATTGTAGTTATCCTGTACTTGTCAATAACTACCCCATTTTCAGAATCATACCATTCACATTGGAACAAAAATACCGAATTCTCTTCTCCATAGTATTCTAGTTCAACTACTTTAATTAATTGTCCATAATAGTCTCGTTCTTGGCCTTCAAAAGTACATCCCTGGACTAAAACACCACTATTTTGAGTTACCTTTCTTGACTCCAATTCTTTTGTATGGAACCTAAAGCCATTGACAATGAATCCATCATAACATGTCACCTCTCTAGACGGACCCATAGTGAGCGCTTTTAGACGCGTATCAACGACATCATCATTCTTGACTCTCTTTTCAAACCATTTTATAAATGTCGAATTATGTTCCTTTTGTAGCACTTTATCCGACATGTTTGGACGTAATTCTTTCAATAAATGCTTGTGCTCCCTAGAAGTAATGAAATAAATTAGTAGATATAGAGTAATGATTTACATATCTAAAAGTAATAAACTTTATAAGAATTAAAATGTCATACTCGATGAAATCAAAGACTTCCTCACAATTAGACAAGATGTATAAGGTTGCTGCCTCGAGTTCTTTATCGGACAGATCTTCGCGTTTTCGTTTTCCTCCAATTGGACAACCAGAACTAGGGTGGCTAAATATTGATAACTTTCCATTAGTTTTAGCTTGACCGCCATCGTCATTTCGATCAGCTCTGTTGAACTTGGTTTGCACCCTAAGATCAAAATATCGAGAAGAAAAGTAAACTAGTTCGTCTATTATGTATGCCTCGGCTATTGAACCCTCGGGGCAAGCCTTGTTACGCACCCTTTTCTTCAAAGAACACATGCACCTATAATTATATTAAAGTTAGGTAATCACTTTAACCATAAAAAAACTTGGCAAGAAAAGAGATTTAGTTTATTAAAACATCATCTCTCTCGAAAGGGTACATCCAACGATATTATCTTGGTCCTCAGGACCTTGGCTTCATATATGCCAAATGAATAGTAGATGCTCCATTGAATCAAAAAAGAAAGATGGTGGAAAAATCATCTCAAGGTTACCACAATATTCAAAGAATAAATAGCTCAAGCTTCTCTACTTTCAAACTAATTTATACACCTTAGAGCATATGTCTCGAAAGAATTTGCACAAAGCATTTATTGGTTCCCATATAGCGTTTGGTAAGAAATCACGAAAGGCTAATGGCAAGAATCTCTGCCTGAGAACATGGCAATCATGGCTCTTTAGCCCAATTATTTTGCAAATTATCAAGGTTAACACAATGAGAGATATTTGAAGCATAACCAAATGCGGAACTTTTAAATGATTTAAGCCACTTGCAAACCGCTTGACTTCTTCGCTTTTAAAGAATATTTGGCTTTTGGCAATTTAAATTTCTCATTACCACTCTCTTCAGGATGTAATTCAAATCTTATACCAAGCTCTTGCAAATCTAAACGAGCTTTGAGGTGGTCTTTTGATTTTCCAGTAATGTTCATCACAGTGTAAAATAAATTATCAAAAATATTTTTCTCAATATGCATCACGTTTAAGCAATGTCTTATTAGAAGCATACTCCAATAAGGCAATTCAAAGAAGATACTTTTCTTTGTCCAGTTATATTCGATTCCAAACCCAGGAGTCTTATCGGTACTATTGTTTTTATCCTTTCCAAAGATGACCGAACTAAATTGAGATACAAAATTTAACTCCTCAACACCTGTTCGTCGAGGCGGGGGATTTTTTCGCTCGGTTTTATTATTGAACTTATTCTTCTCAGCTCGATATTTATGATTACGCTTCAACCAACGACGATGGCATCCAAAATAACTCGGCTTCCTCCCATGTTTAAGGTTAAAAGCTACACTTGGATCCATACAAGAAGGAAGGACACATGAGGCCCATGTGTACTCGACCCTTCAATATGCCTAGCGCAGGAAAGTCGCTGATTGTCCATATTACAGCTGCTTTCATATTAAAATTTTGCTTTGAGAAAGCATCATATGTATCAACTCCAACATCCCACAAAGTCTTTAGTTCTTCTATAAGAGGTCGCAAATACACATCAATCTCTCTTCCAGGTCCATGTGGACCTGGAATAAGCAGTGACATAAACATGTACTCCTCTTTCATACACATCCAAGGGGGGAGATTGTACGGAACAAGGAAAACTGGCCATGTCGAATGAGGTTTGCTAGAATGCTCAAAAGGATTAAATCCATCAGTAGCTAAGCCAAGTCTTATACTACGAGCATCTTCAGCAAAAGATGGGTAATTGAGGTCAAAATCTTTCCAAGCCTGGCTATCAGCAGGGTGCCTTAGCTCACCTGGAATATCACATCATTTTTCTTTGTGCCACCTCATAGGCTTGGCCATTTTTGATGATAAATAAAGCCTTTGAAGCCTTGGTATAATTGGTAAAAAACTTAAGACCTTCCTTGCTATTGGTTTATTCTTTTTCCCTTTAACACTGCCATGGTTTTTATATCTAGATTCGTTACAAATTGGGCAAGCATCTAAATCTGCATATTCTCCTCGAAACAAGATACAATCATTATTACATGCATGTATTTTTTGTAGAGGTTGCCCAAGGTCCTTCATTAAGGCCTTGCAGTGATAAAATGACTCGGGTAATTTATTATTTTTAGGCAACATTTCCTTGAAAGCTGAAAGAAAAGCATCAAATCCAGTATTAGACAAACAATAATTGGATTTTAGGTGCAACAATAAAGTTACGGCTGATAACTTGGTGTGATTTTGACAACCATCCCACAAGGGCTCGTCTGCAGCCTTTAGAAGGGCATAGAACTTCTTTGATTCGCTATTAGGATCCTCATCAAATTCAGGGTTAATGCAGCTTGTAATATCCCTTAACATGTCTTTAGGCCAATTTGCATTTCCCTCATCAATATCGTCATCAGAATTCCCTACTTTCTCAAGTGACTCCCCATGCTCCGTCCATGTAGTGTAGTTTGGTACAAATCCATGCTTATAAAGACACATTTCTACTTCTTCACGCGATTTATAGTTTATGAAATCACACTTGGCACAAGGACACCGAATCATGCCATCATCTACGCACTCAGGATTAGAAAATGCAAAATCAAGAAACGTATTGACCCCACTCATAAATTCATGTATATGTTTAGACTTTTTCCCAACATGCCTATACATCCAACTTCGATCATCCATCTGCCATTTGTAATTCAAATAATTAAAAAATGTTCATTTATGGTGATAATTAACCCTTTTATGAAATAGAAAAGAAAAAAAAAAGACTGTACCGACTTTACAACTTATTTGCTAGCACACTGTTCTTAACATGGTCACAACTTATAATTAAAGAATACAACATATACTACCTGAAGTCGGCCAAAGAGAGAAGGAGAATTCAAGATAATATTGGTTATAAGGTATTAAATCAAACAACAAATTAAATGGCTAATTAATTTTCCTAATTAGTTTTATATTAGATTTTTTTACATGCTACACAGGAATTGGGGCCAAATTCGAACAGAGAAAGCATAATCAAAATTCTAAAATAAGAATTGGGGCCAAATTGGAACAGAGAAAGTAAAGAAGGAGACAATAAACACCCAAAGAAGAGAGGATTTACCTTCAAAATCACAAAACTTAACTGGGATCACAACTTTGGTAGAAGTTAGGGAGAGGGTTTTAGTTGTCGGCTATGGAGAAGATGGGAGGAGTTGTTTGGTTTGCCGTCTGGAGAAGAAGGGGAGGATCGAGGGGTTTTCTGTAACTGGGATAGGAGTTAGTTTTGTTAGGTTTATTTGCTTTAATTTTCTTTTGATATACTCTTTAAACAAAAAGAGTAAATTTTAATTAGTTTTTAATAAAATTTTGAAATATGAATTAATTGATTCGCTAATAATTAAGTACAAAATTGTTATTCAAAAAAGTAAATAAATTAAAATAATATAAAAAAATTATATCATTTTTTAGATTAAACTGCAAATTAAATGTCATTTCTTTTATTATTTGAATTTTAATTGTTTAATTTAATAATTATTGAATCACAAGCCTTAGAGGGATTTGTTTTGTGTATTTAATTACTTTATTTATTTAATTTGTTATTTTTTTTAAAATGTGTTAGTGTCAAAATATATTATCGCTTTGTGCATGAGAGGATACGATAACTTCATATTTACTAACTAATAACTTGGTATTTTTGAATCAAATATCAGCATCGACACATGATAAGCAATTTCTTCTAATGAATTAGGAGGGTCATCTAGATAGTACCATATTTGATATATAGTTTTTAATAAAAAGATTTAATTTAATGCATTTACTGTATATATTAATATCTAGGGGTGTGCAAATAAATCGATTTTTTCATTTTTTAGAAGAAACAGGGCCCAACCTCAGCAAGGCTGATTAAAGTATAAATATAATAGGTTTGATCAATTAAGTCTGAAAATCCTTATATACCCGGTAAACGGTACCGATTTTGGGACATGGTTTTCATGGATCGGTACAAACCGAACCGGACCGGTATATACTGGTTTTCTAATTTTTTATTATTAATAATAAATAATTAATAATACAGTAATTAAAACCACTATTTAGGAATAGACTTGGGACCAAACATAAATTATTTAGATTTTTAAACTAGGAAAATGTAGTATTTTATAGGAAATATATAGTCTTTTATATAAGAAATGTATATAGTCTTTTATAGGAAATGTAGTCTTTTATAAGAAAATATAATTATTTTATAGGAAATGTAGAAATGTAGTCTTTTATAGAAAATGTAGTATTTTAAAATTAATATTGTCTCTCTAATATATATGTATTTTAAAATTATATATATATCTCTCTCATATATATATATATATATATATATATATATATATATATATATATATAAATTATTACTATATATATAACAAATAAATTTTAAAGAATTTGATGATTCAAAAAGTATATATAACATATAATTTGAAAATTTTATAATTATTTATTTTGAATAAGTAATCCCAAATTAAAAATTAAAATTTTTTATCTTATTATTTGTTAAAACAATTATGCTTTTTTTAGGGTTTTTTACATATATAATAATATAATAAATAATGATTATAATAATAAAATGTGAATATACTTATCTTTGTATAAAACAATTATTTTTTTTTAATTTGATATATATATTATATGGATATAAATTTTTGATTTATTATTTCATATAAATTATAAATATTGCTATTAAGACATGATATATATAGAGAATTGGAAAAAAAATTCAGGCCTAACAAAAGAAGAATATGATTTATTGCATTAAGGTTCAATATTTTTTGTAAGAGTAATAATTGATATTAAAACATCATTTTTATTAATAATATTATTTTAAAATAATAAAAGAAAAGAGACTTAATTTGTAGCTTAATCTAAGAAAGGATATAAAAATTTTAATATTTAATTTATTTTACTTTTTTGAATAACAAATTTGTACTTAATTACTAGTGGATCAATTAATTCATATTTCACAAATTTACTAAAAAAATAATTAAATGATATTTTTTTAGTAGAACAAAGGATATATCAAAAGATAATTAAATCAAAAGAAATCTAAGCTAATTAAATTTAATTAAAAAATAATTAAACAAACAAAAATCTAAGCTAATTTAGTGGCATATTCCACTCATTTTGAAGCAATGGCCGGATCTCTCTTTCTATCTTTCATTTCAGTACGATTATATAAACTTCTCCATCTTTTCCATTGGCGGCAAACTGAAACCCTACACCCATCTTCTACCAAAGTTGTGATCCCAGTTAAGGTTGTGATTTCGAAGGTAAGTCCTCTCCTTGGGTGTTTATTCTCTCCCTCTTTCCTTTCTCTGTTCTAATTTGTCCCCAATTATTATTTTAGAACTGTGATTATGCTTTCTCTGTTCGAATTTGACCCCAATTCCTGTTTTTATAGAGATGTTTTATGAACTGTTATTGACAATTTGATTGTTCATGTATTTGTGGAGATTTAACATATATATGTCCCTCGATTTATATATGTATGTTAATTACGTACATATATGTATGCATGAATATATACAAAACTTTGTTAGTTAGTTACTTTGGTTGAGAATGGAGTGTCGTTTGTAAACAAATCTAATATGAAACTAATTAGGAAAAGACTTAAATTGGAATTCTTCTTTTGTTGGAATGGAAGGGTTACTCATTACTTCATTAATTTGACATTCATTTTGTATTATTTTGTTTGTAATTCAATTAATATTTACTTTAATTATTATCCTACCAGATTGATATTAAATATATATACGAATCTTGTATTTCAATTATTTGTTTGGGCCTACAGAGACAAATTTGGTATATGAAAGGAATTTGATTTAAAATTATGTTTTGGCTGGGTACTCGTATTTGAAACCTGTAGAGAAACACTACTGGATACAGTGTCGTGTGAAGATAAATAAGATTCCCTACAGTGCAAGAAGGTAGTTTATCATAGTTTGCTCATGTAATAGTTTAACTGCTGTTTTAGTTTAAGATCATCAGGGTATTTTTAAAGTTTGGTAGATATTGATTCATGGTGAAGCCTAAAACCATTTACATATCTGAATATGAAGAACAAAAATCATATTTTAGTGCATCAGCTCAGGTGCAAAATGCATCGTCTTTCTGCACTTGTGCCTTTGCAGATTGTCCTACATTATCATTCATAGACCTGATAATGATAGAATGAAGTTTTTGGTTTTAGGGTCGATCTACTTTACTTATAAAATTTTGTTATCATGCTCCTATGTAGATAGTACTTTTGTATTAGGTATCTTTTCCTTGTGTTACTCAATAGTACAAAGAGGGGTTACTCCTTTTGTCCTGAACTTGCAGCAAAACTAATAGCACCTCTGCTAGTTAATATTTCAACTAATGAACTTGCTTGGGATTATATTTGCATATCTGCTCTATCCAGAAAAGCAATGATACTTGTGTATGATATAATTTGATCAATCACTGGTCCATTGGATGGTTAAGATTATTTAGGCTGAGTACCTAATTTCTAGTTATTTTTTGTGGCCTCTCCGAGAAATATATCTTGGTAATTGCTGATGCTTATGGCACATTGTGACAATGTGACTGTGTACTTGAATGTTTACTCAAGTCAATAGGCTAGATTAAGGAGCCGAGTTGGAGTTCAATTTTAGACAAGATTCATTAATCGATTCGACCAGTTACTGTTTATGTGAGAATTCTTATATGTAATGCTGAACCTGAAATAAGGGAATGCAAGAGCTTAATATTTGCAATGTTTATTTGGTTCAACACATATGTTATCAATTCTTATTAAATAAAAGCTCATTTACTTGTTGCTTTTTGGTTTCCTCATTATTCTCACAATGATTGCAGCTCTTCCCCCAAGTCTAAATTTCTTTTCCATCACCAGTGATTATTCACGAGGTATACACAAATATTTATTGCAGCTTACTGGTCATATATAGGTTATTTGCTCTGCTAAGATAGAAAAATAGGTGGAAACTTCAATCAACTTTGGAACTCAAATTGCATGCAACATAAAATCAATTCGAATATGGATGAACTTTTTAAACTACTATTTGAAAGAAATTATTATTTCTAATTTACGACTTGGTTACTGTTTAAGAGGCGATTGTGAAAATATCAAAACTACTAGTATTATTGGGTCATTCCTATTTAAAACCTTCTGTTTGTGTAGCGTTGCAACTTCGTTTAAGGTTAGAGCAATGGTACAGGGCCTTTGATGAGTAAAATTTGAGAATTTCTTTTGGAAATAGGTAGCATTTAAGCTGTGAATTCCATACATTTGAATCATACAGTATACAATCTGCTCATGTTAACTTAGGCTTGTGTTTTACTTTTGACTAAAAATAGGCACTTTTCTTACTGCCTTTATCTCTCATTTAGCTTGATATATATTGGTAAAAATACCCCCTGCATATTTTGGCTCTAAACTTTGGGTTGGTGGAAATGGTTTTCTCTGCTTATAAACTTTGTTATGCAGTGCAAAAATTTGACTTATTTTGCATGACTGAGACGGGAAATTGTTGCAAACTCTATTTGTTTTTGGAGCTAGTAGAGTAGTGAAAAATTTTGAAATTGCATTACAACATCATCTTGAATAATTTCTTTTATTTATCCTATACTTAATTATAATTTTTTTTTCTTCTCCAGCTATGGTGAGAACTAGAGGTGGGAGTAGTCTTTCCGGTAGGAGATTAACTCTTCCTCATAATAGTTACGAGACTGTTAACATGGAGAGAATTAGAGATGAGCCTACTGTATCTCATAATAGTGGTGAGAGTGTTGATAGGGCTACACCGAATACTACACAAGCCGAAATCTTATCTCGTAAGAAAAGGGGGCCAACTCTAGGGATAATGAAGCCTAAAACAGGTCAAACAAAGATGCTTATCAATATCATTGGACAAAAGTAAGTTTTTACAAATATACTCATGTTTGTAAATATGCAAGATACATACAATCAATTCTTGACACGTTTAAGATTCGTTTTCTGACACATAATAATACGTCTATTTTTAACTATAACAGGGTAACCCATGTAGCACAATGTAATCCAAAGAACATAAAAGTAACTAATAATATCATGTTACTATAAAAGCAATTAATAGGGGTTCCATTTAACAAGATTTGATTAATCCTATTGTGACAGCTTTGTTTCTACTTTTCATTATTGTTGTACTAATCATATCATGCTATGTTATTATATCTTGTAATTAGCTTCCTTGAACCTGAAACTCGAAGCAAGACTCGCATATTATTTCAAAAACATTTTAAAGAAGCTCGAACCAAATTCGAGCAATGGCCAACACATGAAATTAAACTTCTGTGGGTAGAATATTTGGTATGTTTTAATGAACACAAATTTCAATTGTAGAAGAAAGTTTATCAAAAAGTGTATTATTCATTATGTATTAATTAATATTTTTACTTGTGGATGGTGTTATAGAAATATTTTTCGTTTCTCTTCATCCGAGGAGGAGGGAAGGGGTCGAATCATATGGGAGGAAAATGCACGAAAAAGCTACCCAAACTATTTATGGAGATGGAAAGATGATGCCATTAAGAAGTTTAGTTCAATTGAGGAAGCAAGGGATAAAAACCCTAGTTGGACAACTCTTGATGTGTGGCAAGAGATGTGTGATTATTGGCTGAGTAAAGACTTTTTAGACTCTAGTGAGCTACGAAAAAAGAACAGAAACATAACTATGTACGTTCCTCACACATCAGGCTCCATACCGTACGCCATTAAGAGGGAACAAGAGGTAAATTATAAGTTGATAAAATTAAATTAATAATATGCATAGTTAATAAATGCACATGATAACGGTAAAAGATTCATATCATGATGCTCTGTTTGGAGTTATTAAGTGTTCATGTGGTATGTATTGCTTATTTTTACTGTTAATGTTTTTAATTAAAATAATTATTATTTTGCTTGTTTTATCTTAGAAACAAAGGCGCATCATCCATGACGCAATATGAGTTATATAAACAAACTCGTATGAGGGAAGGAAGTAGTAGCGATGAAAAACATGGGTTTGTGATGAAGCAAAGAGGAAATTGGTATGATTTTCTCTCGTAAAATTATAAACTTTGTTTACTCATGTGAAAGTGAAGATTGTTGTTCGTTCTATTCGCAATTAGTTATGAGTATTGTTAATTATATATACATATTTTGTGTATTGTATAGGATGATTATGAGAGAAGACTCTTAGCTAAACACGATGATACAGATAAGCCTGCGAATGAGTTATATGATCCAAATTTGGAGACATGGCAGAAAACTGTTGGAGGCGTCAAAAAGGGTAGACTTGTTGGTCGACCAGGGGAAAAATGGAGTTCCCGTCGTGCTTCATATTGTCCATCTTTGGTTGCAGATGAGAATTACATTAAATTAAAGAAAATGGAAAGCTACATGACTTATCTTCATCGATATGCAAAGAATATGACCGAAACACTTGCACTTGATCCTCCTATAGACCCAAATGATTTGTTTGCTTCATCAAATGCATCAGTTGATATTCCAACGAATAACTTCGACCCACGCATCTTTGAGAATGACAACGAAGATGATAACGACTCTCACGAGGACTCCATGGAGAATTCAAGATGATTTAGCTTTTCTTTACTTATCTATTTTATTAGTTTAGGGTTCTTTGATAGATGTTGGGTTTGTTAATTGTTTGATGAACTTATGACATGTAGCTACCTATTTAAGTAGTTGGTTATGAATTTATTGTTAATTAAATTGATCAAATTTCTTCATTTTAATAAATTTGTATGATTTTATGTTTCAAATTTATTGTAATTTATGGCATTTACAAATTTGAAATATAAAATTGGCAATTAAATATATTTTAATATAGGAATTTTGTGATGGCTTTACTATCACCAAAACGTATAAAAAGGTTACAAAAATAGGGACAATTTTGATTGCTTTAGCCATCACAAGAAAAGAAACTTGATACTGCGTGGCCATACTGATTACTTTGGTCATCATAAAAACCTTAACAATTATGTGATAGTCGTGGCCATCACAAAAGGATGTGATTGCTTTGGCCATCACAAATAATTGGTGATTGTTTTGGCCATCACAAAAAGATGTGATTGCTTCCATCACATATAATCGGTGATTGTTTTGACCATCACAAAAAGATATGATTGCTTTGGCCATAATAAATAATTATGTGCGCTAATGTGACTGATTTAGTCATCATAAAAGGATTGAATGTTTTGGTGATTGTCAAAATCATCAAATAAAACCTTTCATGATGGGCGTATACAAGACAGCCATCGTGATTCTTAAAACCATCACGTAAACCTTTCGTGATGGTTTTTTTAGTTTTTGTGATGGATTTTTGCCATCACAAATGACCATTTTTTTAGTAGTGTTGCAGTATCCAGTCTTCTACTAAGGTAAGGGGTATTATTTCTTTCGTATTCATAAGAAATACTATTTTTCGTATTCATCCTTTAATATGTCGGAATAATCTGTCTACGCGGATTACGTACCGTATGATAGGTGAAAATCCATTTACAGTTTCGTATGTTATTTCCTTTCATATTTTTAAATCTAAACTTACTATGGTAAGTATTGCTTCTTTAATCCTTGAAATTAGTGAAATATCCTTGAGTTTTGCGCTTTATCCAGTATCGTTTTATTGGAATATTGATATGAACTTTCTTATTAAATATCAATATTTTTACCTGAGGTACTATTTACGGGTTACTATTCACCTGGTTACTATTCACTTGGGTATTCGAGGCACTTTTCATGCCGTGGTACTATTCACAAGTTACTATTCATCCGATTACTATTCACTCAAATATTGTTCACTCGGATATTCGGGGCACTTTTTATGTCGGGGTACTATTCACGAGGTGCTATTCCTGAAGTACTATTCACAGGGTACTATTTACGAGGTACTATTCACTGAAAAATTTATTTCTTTTCTGTCCAAATTATTTTTGATACATGGATATTATTCTTGAATTTTACTCCACAAAGCAGTATCATGTTGACAATTTGGACATTATTGAATTATGGATAGATTAAATTATAAATCTTTAAAAATTTATCCTTTGCTTTCTTTTAATTGAATTCTTATATCATTGTTATCATCATCATGCTTATATTATGATGAAAGTCATCTTTGGCTTACGTGCATAGATGAACTATTGATTGGTATGATTATGACCAGGGATAATTCGGTATGATCATGACCATTGATGATTTACGAATATTCTTGTCCGTAGTAGTGCAAGAAGAATTTGTGGACGCGTGATCTTAATGAATAACCTTGGCGCAGTAGGCGGGGATGATTCGATGATGTTATTTATTTATTAAAATTTGAGTCCCAATGATAAAGTTAATGATAAACTTTTTAAATCATAGAAGATAGTAGATATCATGCTCTACTTGACTTTTCTAATGGATTGCTTGTTCCGCTGCAGTTAAACTTGTTGTCTATTATATTCTATCAGTTTAACATTGTTGAAGGCTAATGATAACTTATTATGCATTATCTTTGTTATAATATTTTTTACTGGGCTAATTGAGCTCACCCTTTTACTTCCATTGTTCTCTTCAGGAAATGAGAACGTAGCCGAAACTAGTCGGGGAACGGAGTGATGGTCCAAGATGGTGTTATAGTAGTCCTCACTATTCTATAAAATAGTGTGCCAATAAATGTAATGCGGACTCCATTTGAGTTTGGATATTGTCTAAAAGATAATATTCGTGTAAAAACTCTCAGCTCATGTTGTATAATTAAGTTTGTATTTGTATTCAGTACCATGCATTTGGCGACCCAAGAAGGGTGATGTATACCTATTTTGGGGGCGTCACAGTTGGTATCAAAGCTTAGGGATATGATCCCTAGTTGAGATGTGAGACAAGAACTAGGAGGGGAGAGACGGGGAATTCCTTCGCAAGTATGACCTTCCTAATTTTATTTGGTATTTAATTGGTCGGTCAGAGTATAGGGATAATATGTGGCATGTCAATTAACCCTTGTTTTGTGGCAGTGTTTGAAAATGGCATTTAAAAATGTCGAGATAAGCAATGAAGCACATGAGACCGTTGAGTCACCAACAATCAATATCCAGGATAATGTGCAACAGGAAGACAATAATCCTCAAGTAAGCAACAACACCGATCAAATGATGAACGATGGGATGTTCAGAGGCTTTATGCAATTCATGCAACATCAGGTGAGAGCGGCTCCTGTTCAAAATACAGGTGGAAACACTGGCAACTCTCGGATGGTCACTGCTAAGTAGTTCAAGGAGCTTGGACCACCGGAGTTTTTGGGAGAGCCAAAACCACTTAAGGCAGAGACGTGGATAAATCAGATCACCAAGATATTTGATGTCTTGGGATGCTCCGAGGAGTAAAAGGTTCCTTTTGCCACCTTCATGTTGAGAAGATAGGCAGATTACTAGTGGGAATCAGTAAAATGTACTCAGCCTGCCGTACTCAAAATGTCTTGGGAAAAGTTCCAAGAACTATTCAACGACAAGTACTTTCTCAAAAGTATTCGTCACATGAAGGAGGTGGAGTTTATCAAGTTGGAGCAAAATAATATGACCGTGTCACAGTACGAGGCTAAGTTTTTCGAGTTGTCTCGGTTCGCATCCCATTTAGTTGATAATGAGGAGAGAATGACGCGAATGTTTCTACGAGGTTTGAGACCCGAAATACGTCAATACCTCATTTCTCACAAACTGTGTTTGTATTCAGATGTTGTAAATAGGGCTCGATTATTGGAGCGCGATAATGAGTCAACCCAACGAGGAAGCGGTAAAGCAAGTTGATAATACCGGTGGTAGCATTCATCGAAGCGGTGATAACAAGCGTGGAGGAATCAACATGCGAGAAATGGTAACCACTTGGTGGTAATCATGGCGAAGATAATAGAAGTGGAAATTTCAAGAAGAGGAGATTCAATAATGATGGAAGAAAAGCGTCGACCTGATTTTTGTTGTTAAGGAAGGAGAGCGACCACCGGTCGTATGTTACAAATCACGGAGGGGAGGACACATCGGTCAAAGCGTATGCTTGGCGATCAAAAGCATGTTATAATTATGGAAGAGAAGGTCACCTAGCTCGATTTTGTCGTGCAACAAATTCAAGTCCAGCTGGGATAGAGGCATCAAAGGCTATCCCAGATAAGAAAAAACCGATAGTTCAAAGGAGAGCATTTGTTGTAACCTCCCAAAAATCGAGGAATCCGAATGAGGTGATCACGGGTAAGCTAATCATAAACTCTTGCGAAGTTTATACCTTATTTGATACCGGTTCTAGTTACCCATTCTTTTATTTCTCCTACTTGCGCTCAATGTTTAAATTTAACTCCGGAGAAATTAGACTTTGATTTATCTGTTGAAACTCCGTTGGGAGAAACCTTCATTACATCCATTGTATATAAGTCTTGTTTGATTCAAATCGGTAACCGCACGTTACCTGTCGATCTTATCTCTTTAAAAATACTTACATTTGATGTGATCTTAAGAATTGATTGGTTGACTACTCATCATGCTAAAATTGATTATTTTCATAAGGTTGTTAGCTTTCATATTCTTAACCAACCTATTATGCGAATTCAAGCAACCAAACCATTAAAGTCAATCACTTTCATCTTAAGCCATAAAGCTATTCATTTATTGAAAAACTGATGTCAATCTTTCTTAGCTCATGTCACGAATTTAAACAAAAATACGTCAGTCTTGAATGATATTTCTATTGTTAATAAATTTCCTGACGTATTCCCTAAAAAACTTCCTGGCCTACCCCCAGAGTGTGAAATTGAATTTTATATCGACCTTGAATCCCATCTACAAAACCCATTTCAAAGCCCTATATCGAATGGCTCTATTGAACTCGAGGAGTTAAAAAACCATACTGAGGAATTGTTAGACATCGGTTTCATTCGTCCTAGTACATCTCCTTGGGTGGTGCTCACATTATTCGTGAAGAAGAAAGATGGAAGTATCGACTTTGTAT
This sequence comes from Panax quinquefolius, assembly GCA_020205615.1. Taxonomy (NCBI): domain Eukaryota; kingdom Viridiplantae; phylum Streptophyta; class Magnoliopsida; order Apiales; family Araliaceae; genus Panax; species Panax quinquefolius. The sequence continues at coordinate 42,931,870 of CM035163.1, read as the reverse complement.
TGATTATCGGGAGTTGAATCATGTCACCCTCAAAAATAGGTGCAGATTACCTCGTATTGATGACTTGTTTGACTAGTTGCAAGGCGCGCAAAATTCTTTTCAAAGATCGATCTTCGTTTGGATATCATCGAGTTAAAGATTAAAAACCGATGACATCCCAAAGCGCTTTCGGAACTTCGATGCAGACGGGCATTACTGAATTCCTAGTCATATCTTTTGGATTGACTAATGCTCCTGTTGCCTTCATGGATATGATGAGCAAAGTATTGAGGAATATTTGGATCATTTTGTGGTCGTCTTTATTGATGACATCCTTATTTACTCCAAAAGTCGTGAAGATGAAGATCAGAAAGCAACACTTGAGGCTAATACACCAAAAGCTTCGTGAGAACAAGTTATATGCGAGTTGAAGAAATGCGAGTTACGGCGAGGAAGTAGCATTCCTTGGGCACATAATATCAAATCATGGAATATGTCAATTCGAAGCAAAGATTGAAGCAATTCAAAGTTGGGAGCAACCTAAGTTAGTGATCGAAGTACGTAGCTTTCTCGGCTTAGCTGGTTATTATCGGAGATTCGTGGAAGGGTTTTCTTGAATCGCTACTCCATTAACTCAGCTGACTCGGAGAGATACAAAATTTGGTTGGACCGAGAAATGTGAGAAGAGTTTTCAAGAACTCAAGAGGAGACTCATTTCAGCACCTGTTCTGACAATATCATCTAGTTCGGAGGGATTTGTCATCTACAGTGATGCTTCAGGCAAAGGTTTAGGATGTGTTCTCATGCAACATGGGAAAGTCATAGCCTATGCCTCACGAAAACTCAAAGAATATGGGAGGAATTATCCTACTCATGATCTAGAGTTGGCAGCTATCGTTTTTGCGCTTAAGATTTAGAGGCATTACGTGTATGGAGAGAAGGTGGAGATCTATACGGATCATAAAAGCCTCAAGTATTTCTTCACTCAAAAGGAACTCAACATGCAGTAATGACGATGACTTGAGTTATTGAAAGATTACGATCATACCATTCAATACCATCCTGGAAAAGCGAACGTAGTAGCTGAGGCATTGAGTAGAAGATCATATCTTGGTCTGAGTGCGATATTGTCAATATGAGCCCATTTTGTATGAATTACAAAGGATGGTGATAGAGTTAAAGAATCTAGGGACCCTATATGATGATGGCGAATATCTGAGTAGAGCAGAGCTTTAATTGATAAAGTTAAAAGCTGCTCAAGCTACGGACTTGGAGCTAACGCGTATGAAGAAGAAAGTGCAAGAAGGTGTTATTAGGAAGCAAGAATAGATGAAGAAGGAATACTTGAGTCGACTCCGGACTTTGTGTTCTAATGATTACGACTTGAAGTATAAAATCATGATGGGGCGCCACAACACACCATTTGCAATCCATCCAGGAGTACCAAAATGTATCGTGATCTTGACATATATTTTGATGAAGAAATATGAAAGAGAGAGATAGCGGGGTTTATCTTAAGGTGTCTTACTTGTCGGCGAGTCGGTGAGACATCGAGTGCCAAAAGGTCCATTGTAACCACTTGAAATTCTAGAATGGAAGTGGGAGCACATTACCGTGGATTTCATTCTTTGGTCTTCCCAAGGTTTCTCAAGGCATAGATGCGATTTGGGTCATTGTTGATAGATTGACCAAGTCGCTCATTTCTTACCGTCGAGAAATTTATACACTTGAGCGTCTTGCTCGTATGTACATAAATGAGATTGTAAGATTTCATGGTATGCTAGTATCCATAGTTTAATCGAGACCCAAGATTCACTTCACGCGATTTGGGTTAGTTTGCAAAAAGCTATGGGCACTGATTTCTGATTTAGTTGCATATCATCCTCAAGCGGACGAGAAAATCGAAGAGGACTATTCAAAATCTTGGGGATTTATTAAGACTCTGTGTCCTTGACTTCAAAGGAAGTTGGGACAAGTTCTTACCATTGGTGGACTTTTCCTACAACAACGGTTATCAAGCAAGTATTGGCATGGCTCTATTTGAGGCGTTGTATGGAAGAAAGTGTCATTCTCCAGTATGCTGGGATGAGGTGGGTGAAGGAACGTTGTTGGGACCAGAGTTAGTACGTATGAATACGGAAAAGATTCAATCAATCCGACAACGTATAAAAACCTCACAAGATCGACAAAAGAGTAATGTTGATCTTCATCGAAAGGACGTGGAATTCGATATTGGAGATCATGTGTTGTTACGTGTTGCTCCATGGAAAGGAGTTACGAGATTTGGAAAGAGAGGAAAGCTCAGTCCTCGATTCATTGGCCCATTTGTAATCCTCGATCGAGTAGGAACTGTGGCCTATAGACTCGCCTTATCGCCAAGTATGTCTCATGTTCATAACGTTTTTCATATATCTATGTTACGTAAATATGTGAAAGACCCAAACCACATTATTGAATTAGAAACGGACGAGATAGCGGAAGATTTAATGTATGAAGAGGTACCTGTTAAAATCTTAGATAAGAAGGATCATATTATACGCTCCAAGGTTATACCTCAAGTCAAAGTTTTGTGGAGAAACCACGTTGTGGAGGAAATGAATGACCTGGGAGTTAGAATCTGAAATGAAATCAAGGTATCCTCACCTCTTCGACATATCAGGTACGTACCCTAATTTCGAAGACGAAATTTCATAAGAAGGGGAGGTTGTAAGACCCCAACTTTTTTGAATAAAGAATAATTTTTCTCGAAAAATATTTTTGAATATTATGGTGTGGATATGATATAATGTTATAGTTGTGGGTAATATTTAAAATTTTTGTAAAGTAAGCAAGTTGATATAAAATATTCGTTGTGTTGGGGAATATTCGATTAGTTGGGGAATATTCATTTTAACAGGGAATATTCGTATGACGACACAATCATTGGTGGACCCCACAACAGAAGTATTGTCGTAGTTAGAAAATGATAGAAATATCTTTTTATAAAAATAACGGCGAAAGTTTTACCGTTAAACTGTTGAACTACCCAGTGGTAAAAGTACAGTAATACGCGTGGTTGTATAGTAGCACACGGTATTGATTATTGATGCTTACGTGAGAAGTCACTCAGTTATACCCAATTATTGCTAAAGTAATTATTGCATAATATCTCACATTATTTGATTCAATTATTGTCATAGTATCATCTGTATAATATTTTATATTATTAAATCAATAATTGAGACGGCAAAGTTATTCATATTATTATTTGCAATATTGACGATGTCTAGAAAGTTCTATCGAGGAGAGGTTTGGTAACCTAATTGTGCGCCAATAGGGAGAAATCCTTATCGAAAAGCCCCCTCTTTCCTGGGAATGATCTGGTTGTTAAATATTGTGAGTTATAATATTAATGATGAATAATTGTTAATAATGTGTTTATTAAAGATAAATAATTTATGGTAAATATTTATTCAATTTTTGATATAAATATAGGGATTGTTATGAGGCGTTTGTTGTAAGTTTGACTTAGTATTCCTTGAGAAGATTTACTAATTTTATGGACCGTCGTTGGTGGTTTTAAAAGTAAATCAATCTGGACCGTCAGTTATGGTTTAAATAGTAATCAATATGAACCGTTCGTTCTAATAGTGAATCGATCTGGACCGTTCGTGAATTAGTTACTATTTAGTCCATTCTCCTATAAATAGAAGTTTAATTCTTCTTTCATTCTCACCAATTCACTGAGATTCACAAGAGACACTATAGAGAGAGAAACTATAAAGAGCAAGAAGAAGAGTATTCTGTTACTTTACTATTGTAGTATCCAGTCGTTTACTAAGGTAAGGGGTATTATTTCTTTGTATCCATAAGGAATACTATTTTCGTATTCATCCTTTAATATGTCGAATAACTTTATCTATGCGGATTACGTCTTAGTATGACGGTGAAAATCCATTCTTAGATTCAGTATGTTATTTCCTTTCATATTTTTAAATCTAAACTTACTATGGTAAGTATTGCTTCTATAATCCTTGAAATTAGTGAAATATCCTTGAGTTTTGCGCTTCATCCAGTATCGTTTTATTGGAATATTGATCTGAACTTTCTTATTAAATATTAATATTTTCACCCGGGGTACTATTCATGGGTTACTATTCACCCGGTTACTATTCACTATAATATTATTCACTTGGGTATTTGAGGCACTTTTTATGCCCGGGTACTATTCACGAGTTACTATTCACCCGATTACTATTCACTCAAATATTGTTCACTTGGGTATTCGGGGTCACTTTTCATGTCGGGATACTATTCACGGGGTAATATTCCTGAATTACTATTCACAGGGTACTATTCACGGGGGTACTATTCAGTAAAAAAATTATTTCTTTTCTGTCCAAATTATTTTTGATGCATGGATATTATTCTTGAATTTTACTCCACAAAGTAGTATCATGTTGACAATTTGGACATTATTGAATTATGGATAAATTAAGTTATAAATCTTTAAAAATCTATCCTTTGCTTTATTTTAATTGAATTCTTATATCATCGTCATCGTCCTCATGCTTATATTATGATGAAAGTCATCTTTGGCTTACGTGCATAGATGAACTATTGATTGGAATGATATATTATGACCAGGGATAATTCGGTATGATCATGACCATTGATGATTACACGAATATTCTTGTCCTGTAGTGCAAGAAGAATTTGTGGACGTGATACTAATGAATAACCTTGGCCCGTAGGGCAGGGATGATTCGATGATGTTATTTATTTATTAAGCTGAGTCCCAGCAATAAAGTTAATGATAAACTTTTTAAATCATAGAAGATAGTAGATATCATGCTCTACTTGACTCTTCTAATGGATTGCTTGTTCATTGCAGATTAAACTTGTTATACATTATATTCTATCGGTTTAACATTGTTGAAGGCTAATGATAACTTATTATGCATTATCTTTGTTATAATATTTCTTACTGGGCTAATTGAGCTCACCCTTTTACTTCCATTGTTCTCTTCAGGAAATGAGAACGTAGCCGAAACTAGTCGGGGAACGGAGTGATGGTTTTTTTCGGTGAATAGTGCTGTATTTGTGAATAGTACCGTATTCGTAAATAGTGCTGTATACGTGAATATAGTAACCCCGACACAAAAAGGTAGAAATTCCACAATAAAATTTATATCAATATTTCGGCATAATGATATTGAAGAAAATAATATCATTTACGAAGAAAATAACATCCCTTACCTCAAAAAATAATGAGATTTCGATCGGAATATCGGATGTAAAGTTGAAGGAAACTTGCACTGAATAGAAACTCTCGAAGTATCTAAATACTCACAAAAATACGCTCGATAATATAGAGAGAAAAAAAACTTATTTCTGGTGTAATTTTCAATTCTAACCTAAGGCCTATTTATAGGAAAATGCTAGAACGCCATAGGAGACTAAATAATAAAATAATATTATTTTTTATACAAAATTTCTACGCATGCCAAGCTAGACCAAAAATTTAGCCACCACAAGTGGGGCCCACCAATTCAGCACATGTTTTCTACACCAACCAAAAGTGGGTCCCACCCATAATTTTAATAAAAATATTTTATTTTCTGAAACTTCAATAATTCATAATAAATAGCCCTTTTATCAGAAAAATACGAATTTTATATCCATTCCACACAAAATCGAATTCTCTACAACTTTGTAGCTTTAAGTTTTTCCAAATTCCAAACAAAAAATATCCGAAATCCACAAACAAATGATATTTAACACCTCTTAAAATTCATAACAAATCATACGCTAATTTTTAACGGTTCAAAATTTGTGGACATATACTCAATTTATATATGCATAACATATCCAAAAATCACAACGATCCAACGGTCGGATTAAAATTATAACTCACGCAATAGAGCTTTAAGAACACCTATTTGAGTTTTTAATACCTCCAATCCGAAAAAATACTGATAAAATACCTCAACATTAATTCCTTCATTTATAACCACATAAAATAAATATTTTCCTAACCATCATTTATGTCCACATAAAATAAATATTTCCTTATCATATAAATCAATAATTAATTATTCACAAATAATATTACGGAATCACAATAATGACAACCGGTAGTTTCAAAGAAAGAGGGCTTTCGATAAGGTTTTGTCCTTATTCATGCCGCAATTAGGTGACCAAACCTCTCATTGATGTAACTTTTTAGACATTGCCAAAAATCTTTATCTAATAATATTATTCAAATAATATGAATTATTGATTTGATAATGGGAAATACTATGCAGTGACAATTATTGAAACAACAATAATATAAAATATCAACGCAACAATTATTGAACAAATAAAATAAAATATTGAATAAAGAATTATCGTAACAATTATTGAGTAAAACTGAGTGACTTCTCACATAAGCACCAATAATCAATACCGTGTGCTACTATGCAACCACGCGTATTACTGTACTTTTACTACCGGGTAGTTCAATAGTTAACGGTAAAACTTCCGCCATTATTTTCATAAAAAGATATTTATGTCATTTTCTCATTCCGACAATAATTTCGTTGTGGTATCCACCAATGATTGTGCCATCGTACGGATATTCCTCGACAAAAAGAATATTCCCCGACCAATCGAATATTATATAACAACCTGCTTACTTTGCAAAATTTATAAATATTACCCACAACAATAACATTATATCAAATCCACACCATAATATTAAAAAAAAAAATTCGAGAAAATTAAATCTTTATTCATAAAATTTGGGGTCTCACAATCTCCCCTCCTTATGAAATTTTGCCCTCGAAATTTACGTACGTACCTGGTATGCCGAATAGACGAGGACACTTCGTTAGATTCTAACTCTTAAGGTATAACCTTTGAACGTATAATATATTCCTTCTTATTCAAGATTTTAACAAGTACCTCTTCATACGTTAAATCTTCCGCTATCTCGTCCGGTTCTAAATCAATAACGTGGTTCGGGTCATCCACATATTTACGTAACATCGATACGTGAAAAACACACGACATACTTGGCATTAAGGCGAGTTTATAGGCCACAGTTCCTACTCAATCGAGGATTTCAAATGGGCCGTCTTCATCGACTCTTGTTTCTAGAATAACGCCTTCTTGAACCTTCTTCTTCGTATTCACCAGCTCCGGGTCTGTAGCTTTAACATTATCATTTAAAGTCGGTTCTAATCGTATATTCGTTATTTTCATGTAGGTTTATATATTTGCACTCGTAAACACATACGATCTTCTACTCAACACGTTGGCTACCACGTTCGCTTATCCCACGATGGTATTGAATGGTATAATCATAATCTTCAACAGCTCGAGCCAACATCTTCAGCGCATGTTACGTTCATTTTGGGTGAAGAAATATTTGAAGGTTTTAGAAATGGGTTTTGTACTGGGGTTAATACAAAATTTACTTTCACGCTCTGGGGTAGGTCAAGAAGTCTTCAGGGAATATGTCAGGAAATTTATTAACGCTAGAAATATCATTTAAAAATTGTGACTCTCATCCAAGACTTGGATAACACATGAAATGAAGATTTCTCCTAACAGAGTTTTAACAGATAAGTCAAAGTTTAATTTATCCGGAGTTAAATTTAAACATTGAGCGTAAATAAGAGAAATAAAAGAGTGGGTAGAACCGGTATCGAATAAGGTATAGACTATGCAAGAGTTTATGATTAACTTACCCGTGACAACTTTGTTCGGGTTCCTCAAAAATGCTCTCACTTAAACTACCGACTTTGACTTGTCTGGGACATCCTTTGGCGTCACTATCCCAGCTGGACTTGACTTCACTACACGATAAAATCGAGCTAGGTGACCTTCTCTTCCGCAATTAAAACATGCTTTGGGTTGCTGCGTACAGTTTTGACGGATGTGTCCCTCCTGTCCGCATTTGAAACATACGACCGATGGTCGTTCTTCTTCCTTAACAACGGGTGCTGGTGCTATTGTCTTTCCATCATTATTGAACTTTCTCTTCTTGAAATTTCCACTTCTATTATCTTGGCCATGATTACCACCGAAGTGGTTACCATTCTTGGCATGATAATTTCCCCCACGATGGTTATCATTGTTCCGATGGTCGTTGCCATCGGTATGATTATTATCGTGTTGTTGGTCGTTACCTTTTAGTTGTGCTGACTCATTATCACGCTCCACTAATTGAGCCCTATTCACAACATCTGAATATAAACAAAGTTTGTGAGGAATGAGGTATTGACGTATTTTGGGTTTCAAACCTCGCAGAAACATTCGCGTCATTCTCTCCTCATTATCGACCAAATGGGATGCAAACTGGGACAACTCGGCAAACTTAGCCTCGTACTGCGCCACGGTCATATTATTTTGTTCCAGCTTGATGAACTCTACCTCCTTCACGTGACGAATACTTTCGGGAAAGTACTTGTCGTTGAACAGTTCTTAGAACTTCTCCTAAGACATCTTGAGTGCGTCAGGCTGGGTACGTTTTACAGATTCCCACCAATGATCTTCTTCTTCACGCAACATAAAGGAGGCGAATGGAACCTTTTGCTCCTCTGAGCATTCCAAAACATGAAATATCTTGGTGATCTGCTTTATCCACGTCTCTGCCTTAAGTGGTTCTGGCTTTCCCAAAAACTCCGGTGATCCCAACTCCTTGAACTGCTTAGCGGCGACCAATCGTGGGTTGCCATTGTTTTCACCTGTATTATGAACAGGAGTCTCTCTCGTTTGTATGAATTCTAAAAAATTTCTAAACGTACCATCGTTCGTCATTTGATCAGTGTTGTTGTTTATAGGAGGATTATTATTTTCTTGATGCACATTATCTTGGCTATTGATCAGCGGTGACTCAACGGTCTCATGTGCTCCATTGTTTATCTCAACATTCTCAGATGTCATTTTCAAATACTGCCACAAAACAAGGGTTATTTGACATGTCACATATTATCCCTATACTCTGACTGACCAATTAAATACCAAATAAACTTAGGTAGGTCATACTAGCGAAGAAATTCCCCGTCTCTCCCCTCCTAGTTCTTGTCTCACATCTCAGCCAGGGATTATATCCCTAAGCTTTGATACCAACTGTGACGCCCCCAAAATAGGTATACATCACCCATCTTGAGTCGCCAAATACATGGTACAAAATTCAAATACAACTTAGTAATACAACTGTCGTGTGACACACAACAAAACATAAACTGAGAGTTTTAAAACGAATATTATCTTCTAGACAGTATTCAGCTCAAAAGGAGTCCTCAATACATTTATTATCACATTATTTCATAGAATAGTAAGGACTACTAATGCTATCATCTGGACTGTCACTTCGTTCCCTGACTAGTCCCGGCTACGTTCTCATTTCTTGAAGAGAACAATAAAAGCAAATGGGTGAGCTCAACTAGCCCAATAAGAAATATTATGACTAAGATAATGCAAAATAAATTATCCTTAGCCTTCAACAATATAACAACTGATAGAATATAATAGACAACAAGTTTTAGATCAACAACTGCAGCGGAATAAGCAATCCATTAGAAGAGTCAAGTAGAGCGTAAAATCTACTATCTTCTATGATTTAAAAGATTTATCATCAATTTTATTGCTGAAATTCAGCTTAATAAATAATCCACATCATCGAATCATCCCTGCACTACGGGCCAAGGATATTTTTTAGTATCATGACCACGAATTATCCTTGCACTACGGGCCAAAGATAATCGTGTTTTCATCAACGGTCATATTCATGCCATAAAACAATTCATCTTTGCACCCTTGGCCGAAGAGAATCCATGACCATAATCATACCAAAAACTGTCCATCAATGCACTATGGGCCAATGAGGACTTTTATCACATCATCTGTAACATTATGGTCATGATTATACCGAATAATCCCTAGTCATAATCATACCAAGTCCATCTATGCACTACGGGCCAAAGATGACTTTCATAACAATATAAGCATGAGGATGATGACAATGACATAATAATTCAATAAAACAAGTTCAATGATAAATTTTAAAGATTTATAATTTAATTTATCCAGAATTCAATAACGTTCAAATTATCAACACATAATCTTTGCTTTGTGGAGTAAAATTCAAGAATAATATTGTACCAAAAATGATTTGGACTGAAAATGAATCAATTTTTATCATGAATAGTACCCCGGGTGAATAGTACTCGAGTGAATAGTACTTCGTGAATAGTAACCCGTGAATAATACTCCAGCATGAATAAGTTAAACTTTATCAAGAATTCTCAGAATAATATTTCCATGAAAATATACTAGATGAAGCGCAAATATCAAGGATATTCTACTAATTTCATTGAATATAGAAGCCAAAACTTTAACCAAATGAGTATAGAATGAAGATCAAAACATGGATACAATCAATGATAGTAACCATAATAGACATTTAGGACGAAAAAGAGAAAATTTTATTTTTCGATGAATAGTACCGTATTTGTAAATAGTACCGTATTCGTGAATAGTGCCGTATACGTGAATAGTAACCCTGACACAAAACGGTAGAAATTCCACAATAAAATTCATATCAATATTTCGGCATAATGATATTGAAGAAAATAATATCATTTACGAAGAAAATAGCATCCCTTACCTCAAAATAACAGTAGTTTTGATCGGAATATCGGATGTAAAGCCAAAGGAAACTTGCACTGAATAGCAACTCTCAAAGTATCTAAATACTCACAAAAATACGCTCGATAATATAGAGAGAAAAAAAACTTGTTTCTGGTGTGATTTTCAATTCTAACATAAACGCCTATTTATAGGAAAATACTAGAACGCCATAGGAGACTAAATAATAAAATAATATTATTTTTTATACAAAATTTCTACGCATGCCAAGCTAGACCAAAAATTCAGCCACCACAAGTGGGGCCCACCAATTCAGCACATGTTTTCTACACCAACCAAAAGTGGGTCCCACCCATAATTTTAATAAAAATATTTTATTTTTTAAAACTTCAATAATTCATAATAAATAGCCCTTTTATCAGAAAAATACAAATTTTATGTCTATTCCACACAAAATCGAATTCTCTAGAACTTTGTAGCTTTAAGTTTTTCCAAATTCCAAACAGAAATATCCGAAATCCACAAACAGATGATATTTAACACCTCTTAAAATTTATAACAAATCATACGCTAATTTTTAACGGTTCAAAATTTGTGGACATATACTCAACTTATATATGCATAACATATCCAAAAATCACAACGATCCAACGGTCGGATTAAAATTATAACTCACACAATAGAGCTTTAAGAACACAGATTTGAGTTTTTAATACCTCCAATCCGACAAAATACTGATAAAATACCTCAACATTAATTCCTTCATTTAGAACCACATAAAATAAATATTTTCCTAACCATCATTTATGTCCAAATAAAATAAATATTTTCTTATCATATAAATCAATAATTAATTATTCACAAATAATATTACAGAATCACAATAATGACGGCATCTGTTCCTGTGAAAGAGGGGCTTTTCGATAAGGATTTCTCCTTATCATGCGCGCAATTAGGTGACCAAACCTCTCATTGACAGAACTTTCTAGACATTACCAATAATGCTATCTAATAATATTATTCAAATAATATGAATTATTGATTTGATAATGGGAAATACTGTGCAGTGACAATTATTGAAACAACAATAATATAAAATATCAACACAGCAATTATTGAACCAATAAAATAAAATATTGAACAGTAATTATTGTAACAATTATTGAGTAAAACTAAGTGACTTCTCACATAAGCACCAATAATCAATACCGTGTGCTACTATGCAACCACGTGTATTACTGTACTTTTACTACTGGGTAGTTCAACAGTTAACGGTAAAACTTCCGCCATTATTTTCATAAAAAGATATTAATGTCGTTTTCTCATTTCGATAATAATTCCGTTATGGGGTCCACCAATAATTGTGTTGTACGGATATTCTCCGACAAAAAGAATATTCCCCGACCAATTGAATATTATATAACAACTTGTTTACTTTGTAAAATTTATAAATATTACCCACAACTATAACATTATATCAAATCCACACCATAATATTAAAAAAATATATATTTCGAGAAAATTTAATCTTTATTCATAAAATTTTGGGTCTCACAGATTCGGTTGATATAATCTATCGTAACATCACATGATATGAAGTTATAGCAGCTTAATGTAAAAACAACTTTTCTACATAGTGATTTAGAAGAAAAGATCTATATGAAGAAGCCTGAGGGGTTTATTGAACTAAGAAAAGAGGGCTTAGTTTGCAACTTGAAAAAGTCTCTCTATGGTTTGAAGCAGTCCTTGAGTCAGTGGTACATGAAGTTTGACAACTTCATGGTGGCTCATGGTTATTCTCGTTCGGAGTATGATCCATATGTGTATTTCAGATTCCTTGATGATGGTTCTCTAGTATTTCTAATGTTATATGTCGATGACATGTTGATATCAACAAAGCGGAAGTAAGATATTCTCCAGCTAAAGAATTTTTTGAGCAATTAATTTGACATAAAGGATCTTGGGTCAGTCAAGAAGATCCTAGGTATGAAAATTCACAGAGATCGTCAAGCAGGAAAGTTATGGCTAACTCAGAAAGGATATGTGCAGAAGGTCTTAGAAAAGTATAAAATGAACAATGCCAAACCAGTTAGCACTCCGTTGGCAGCACATTTCAGGTTGTCTTCACAGTTGAGCCCACAGACAGATGATGAGGTGAAGTATATGTACAAAGTACCGTATACAAATGCAGTGGGTTGTCTAATGTACGGCATGGTTTGTACAAGGAAATATATCTCACATGCAATCCGTGTGGTTAGCAGGTGTATGACAAATCCAGGAAAAGAGCATTGGAATGTTGTGAATTGGAATTTTTGTTATCTAACAAGTACAACCAATTACGGTATTATGTTTGATCGTGATACCGCGAGAAGTGAGGTTACAGGGTTTGTTAATTCGTATTATGATGAAGACTTAGATGCAATGAGATTTACGACAGGGTTTGTATACACCTTTTGTGGAGAATGTATATGTTAGAGTGTTGTAGTCTACAGTAGCATTATCAACAACAGAGGCTGAGTATATGACATTGAAAGAGGCAAGCAAGGAGATTTTGTTGCTTAAGGGACTAGTTGAAGAACTAGGTTTCAAGTATGGCAGTATCCAGATTTAGTGTGATAGTCAAAGTATTATTCATTTAACAAAGAACTAGGTGTTCCATGCCAGGACCAAACATATAATGTTCGATATCATAAGATTCGTGAGTGGCTGAACAATGGTGACATTGCGGTTCATAAAGTTCACACAAAGGAGAATGTCGCAGATATGCTCACAAAGTCAGTTACAGCAGAAAAGTTCAAGCACTGCTTGGACTTAATTCACTTCATCGAATGCTAAGTTCGTGGTGGAGTATCTAGAGAGAGTGATACATTCACAGACACGAAGAAATTCACAATATTTGAAAAATGCAAGTCAAGGTGAAGATTGTTGAAAAAGTTGCCTTGCATTTGCCTTTCCCAAATTCTGTTCCCCTAAGACTTTGGAATTTAGCCTTCCCCGATTTTTGTTCCCCTTAGACTGTTGAATTTTGCCTTCTGATCCATTTCTTGTTCCCCTCCCTAGATTTCTTCTATAAAAGGGAGCTTTGACTCCTCATTTCTATACACCACAACAAAGAGAGCAGTACCTTTAGTAAAAGCATAGAGAGTGAGAAGCTCAGTTAGAGCATTCTAAGAGTGGCGGTGTAGAGAGAAATAAACAGTTAGTTTATTTCTCATTAGAGAGTTTGTAATCTCCATATTATTTTCATAATGAATTTTTGAGATATTTCCATGTGATTTTTTTCAGTTAGATTTCCATATAAAATTCTATTGTTATTATTTTATATCTCATACAATAATGTATTTATATTTATATTAGTGTATTGTGTGAGACTGATGTCTCAACAAATGCAATGTGTTCTCGATAGACTGATGTTATAGGAACAACTTCATGCTGGTCACACATCTCGAGGGCCTATAAGTTAACATCAGGCTAGTTATGCAGTGCCAGTTAGCAGTGGCCTCTAATGTCCAGGTAGAACCTATCTGACACATGGACGATTACCGATTAGCCTAATAACAAGGATAATCGGATACGTGGCCTCAGTCTACAACACAACGGTATGATCGGCCTGAAATACATTGGCCCATGACAAACTCATTTGATGAGCTTGGGAACTGTTAGAACTTGTGACGCATAACATAGAAGCTACTGAAAAAGGCTAGTGTGGAGCAGAGCGAAGCGACGCACTAGCCCATCGGGGTTGAACTGAAGGTTGCCGGGGGGCGGTACGTGTGAGACCCTAAATTTTATGAATAAAGATTTAAATTTCTCGAAATATTTTTTTTGAATATTATGGTGTGGATTTGATATAATGTTATAGTTGTGGGTAATATTTATAAATTTTGCAAAGTATGCAAGTTGTTATAAAATATTCGTTTGGTCAGGGAATATTCTTTTTGTCAGGGAATATCCGTACGATGACACAATCATTGGTGGACCCCACAACAGAAGTATTGTCGTAGTTAGAAAACGAAAGAATTATCATTTTATAAAAATAATAAATGAAAGTGTTACCGTTAAAAGCGTTGAACTACCTAGGTAGTAAAAAAAGCGATGAATACGCTGTGGTCGCATAAGTAGCACCACGGTATTGGTTATTGATGCTTACATGAGAAGTCACTCAGTTATACTCAATTATTGCTACAGTAATTGTTGCATCATATCTCTCATATTATTGATTCAATTATTGTCATGGATCATCTGCATAATATGTTATATTATTAAATCAATAATTGAGACGACAAAGTTATTTATATTATTAAATTGCAATATTTACAATGTCTAGAAGTTCTGACAAGGAAAGGTTTGGTCATCTAATTGCGCGCCAATAAAGAAAAATCCTTATCGGAAAGCCCCTCTTTCCTAGGAACGACCTGGTTGTTAAATATTGTGAGTTATAATATTAATGATGAATAAGTTCGTGTTGATTAAAGATGAATTTGATAGTTCCATTGTGTTGGGATTATTAGTGTTAGTGGAAAATGACATCTATTCCGATGATAATTGATGTCTGGGGGTTATATTGATAAATCGGGTAATTACTCGGATAAATGAGTAATTAATTGCTACTAATTCACATGCTTATATAACTATTTGTTCACACGTGTGTACTATTGAATCACATTCTTGTACTATTAGGGGAGTTGGTGCAAGATTGATAATACTTGCATGACTAAGTTAAAAATGGAGGTATAGATGGAGGTACTATACTGTAATTTGTATTTTCACATGATTATAACTATTGATTCACATGATTGAACTATTGATTCACATTATTTACTATTAGGGGAGGTGGTACAAGTTTGATGATACTTGCAAGACTAAATTAAAAATGAAAGAAAAGTTGGAGGTATTGTACTATAATATTTCGAGTCCCCAAAATGTGCAATTATCAAAACTATATATTTTCCAATAAATAGAAGCTCATTCTTCCTTTATTTCTCACCAATTCACTAAAGCTATAGAGCAATTATTATAGAGAGAAATTATAGAGAAAAAGAAGAAGAGAAGTCTGCTACCTCTCTACTCTAGTATCCAGTTTCTTTCTAAGGTAAGGGGTATTATTTCTTTCGTATTCATGAAGAGAGCTTCTGTTATTCCATTCTTTATTATTATGTTGGAATAACATGTCTATGCGAAGTATCGCATACATGGTGAAATTCTTCTATTATTCCATTCTTTATTATTATGTTGGAATAACATGTCTACAATCAAGCATCGCATACACGGTGAAATTCTTTCGTTATTCCATTCTTTATTATTCTCGTTGGAATAACTCGTCATGCATATATCTATCGCATGCACGGTGAATTCGTTGTTATTCCATTCTTTATTATTCATTGGAATATCACATGCATGCGGTTTTACGCAAGACCGGTTCCATTCTTTATTATTCTATTGGAATATCCATCTGCCTTGAATTACGCATTTGACTGGTTCCGTTATTTATTATTACATTGGAATAACTGCTCTACGCGGACTACCGTATGCATGGTGAATTCTTCTGTTATTCCATTCTTTATTATTCTATTGGAATAACCTATGTATGTGGATTACCGCATGCATGGTGAATGATCCTTTGTATTCATATGAATAGTATTTTCATTCATAAGGGGTTTCTGCCAGGGGCAGTTTTATAATTTTTCTGACCCTCAAAAATTCTGAAAAAAATTGAAATGATAATTTGATGGGTTTTCTAGATTGTGTCCAAAAATGGCGATTTTCGGATGTATAGATTAAGAGTTATGGATTTTATGGGAAAAGACTATTTTAAAAGTAAACCCTTATAACTCTTTGTGGTTAACACCAAAATTGGTGAAAATTTTATTGGGAGTACATGTATATAACATGAGTATACCCTGTAAATTCGAAATTTTTTGACAAAAGTACAATTTATGATAAATGTCTAAATATTCGGCAGTTTTGGCCATATGAAAAATAGTAAATGAATTTTAAAAATTCCGAGAAAAATATATGTTCAATATGAGACTATATTCTGATAAATCCCAGAAAAGAAATATTTTTGGGACTGATTTGGTATTTTTCATGAAAATAAACTAGTTATGAGTAAATGAATTAAATATGTTATGTGAAGTAACATAATTACAAAGTAGGATTTTATGGCTTGGGAAACCTATATAGGGTATATGCAGATTTTTGATGAGGGATTTGATCATTGGTGATGAAATCTTATGAGTATGACATTTTTGAATGATTAAATGCATTATTTGGTAAAGTATAAACAATTGAAATAAATTATTTATAAGTTTAAGAAGTGATTAAAATATTGTTATAATATTAATAATATTAGATGATGAGTTTATTAAGTGATTGATAATATTTGTATAAATTTAAAGTCTTTAATATTTATCCTTATTTTCGTTTGATTAATGCTTATATCATTGTCATCATCCTCATGCTTATATTGTGATGAAAGTCATCTTTGGCTTACGTGCATAGATGGACTTGGTATGATTATGACCAGGGATCATTCGGTATAATCATGACCTGTAATGTTATAAACGATGTGGTAAAAGTCCTCAGTGGCCTGTAGTGCATTGATAGACAATTTTTAGTATGATTATGATTAGGGATTATTCGGTATAGTCATGACCATTGATGATTTAATGAATATCCTTGGCCTATAGTGCAGGGATGATTCGATGATGTGGTTTATTTATTATTAGTGAGTCTCAAATGATAAAAATTGATGAAAACATTTTAAAACATAGAAGATAGTAGATATCATGCTCTAGTTGACTCTTCAAATGGATTGCTTATTCCGCTGCAGTTAAACTTGATGTCTATTATATTTTATCAATTTAACATTGTTGAAGGCTAATGATAATTTATTACGCATTATCTTAGTCATAATATTTTTTATTGGGCTAGTTGAGCTCACCCTTTCTTTCACCGTTTCTCTTGAGAAATGAGAACGTAGCGGGACTAGTCGGGGAGCGGGAGTGACGGTCCGAGATGATAGCATTAGTAGTCCTCACTATTCATTAAATAGTGTGACAATAAATGTAATGAGGACTCCATTGAGTGTGGATATTGTCTAGATGACAATATTTTTATTAAAACTCTTAGATTATGTTTTGTCGTATTTCACAATCATTGTTGTATAATTAAGTTGTATTTGAATTTTTGTACAGTGTATTTGGCGACTCAAGATGGGTGATGTATACCTATTTTAGGGGCGTCACAGTTGGTATCAAAGCTTAGGATATGATCCCTGGCTGAGATGTGAGACAAGAACTAGGAGGGGAGAGACGGGGAATTCCTTCGCTAGTATGACCTACCTAAGTTTATTTGGTATTTAATTTGTCGGTCAGGATATAGGGATAATATGTGATGTAACGCCCCCAAAATAGGTATACAACACCCATTCTGAGTCGCCAAATACATGGTACAGAAAGCAACTACAACTTCAATAATACAATTGTCGTGCAAAATACGACAACACATACTATGAGTTTAAATACAAATATTGTCTTCTAGACAATATCCACACTCAAATAAGTCCTCATTACAATTATTCATACACTATTTTACAAAAATAGTGAGAACTGCTAAAACATCTTTCTAGAACCATCACTCCATACCCCGACTAGATCCTGCTATGTTCTCACCTCCGAGAGAAGAAAATGGAACAAAAGGAAAAGGGTGAGCTCAATTAGCCCAAAGAAAGAATATTATGACTAAGATAATATACAACAAAATATCATTAGTCTTCAACAGGAAAAATCGATAAAAATATAATGTATAAACAAGTTTTAGATCAACAAATGCAAATGGAAACAACAATCCATTAGAAGAGTCACGTAGATAATGAATTCTACTATCTTCTAAGATTTAAAAGTCCATCATCTATATTTTATCCCTGTAACATCAATCAATATACATCTTTAATCAAATATTCATCTTTGCACTACAGGCCAAAGATATTCATTTATATCACCAGTCGGTTATGTTAATCTCAACACCTGTTCATCTTTGCACTATGGGCCAAAGATATTCATTAGTTAATCATTCATCTTTGCACTACAGGCCAAAGATATTCAGTAATATCATCATTTAAGACTGAGGATGATGAAAAATATTTTAAAGAAAACGAATTCAGTGAGACAGAAGGACAAATATTAGGGATTCGTATAACAGTTTATCCAAGATCAATAATACTTCATAATAACCAATTGTGAAGTAGAATTCAAAAATAAAGATCAAAACATGGATATAATCAAAGATAGTAACCATAATAGACATCTTGGACAAAAAGAAAAATTTTTATTTTTCGGTAAATAGTGTCGTATTCGTGAATAATGTCGTATACGTGAATAGTACCATATACGTGAATAGTAACCCCAACACAAAAAGTTCCAAATTTGATTAAAAAGTTCAAACCAATATTTCGGCATAATGATATTAAAGAAAATAATATCATTTAAGAAGAAAATAACATCCCTTACCTCAAAATAATGGTACTTCTGATCGGAATATCGGATAGAAAGCCGAAGGAAACTTGCATCGTAACAAAGAACTCTCAAAGTATCAAAATACTCACAAAAATAAACCGATAATCTAGAGAAAGAAAACTTGTTTCTGGTGTGATTTTCAATTCTAACTTAAGCGTCTATTTATAGGAAAATGCTAGAACGCCATAGGAGACTAAAATAATAAAATAATAATATTTCTTTTTAAATCATCTACGCCACCCACCATTTTGAGTCAAGCATGCCTTCTTGGACACAAATCAGTAGCCCATATGTATTCAACACCAACCAAAAGTGGGTCCCACCCATAATTTAATAAAAATTATTTTATTTTCTGAAACTTCAATAATTCATAGAAAATAGTCCGTTTATCAGAAAAATACGAATTTTACGTCCATTCCAGACGAAATCGAATTCTCTACAACTTTGTAGCTTTGAGTTTTTCCAAATTCTAAACAAAAAATATCCGAAATCCACAAACAGATGATTTTTAATACCTTCATTCCGACAAAATACTGATAAAACACCTCAGCATTAATTCCTTCATTTATAACCACATAAATAAAAAAAATCCATCATTTATATCTACATCAAATAAATATTTCCTTATCCTATAAATCAATAATTAATTATTCACAAATAATATTACAGAATCACAATTATGACAACCAAGCAGTTCCCAGGAAAGAGGGGGCTTTCCAATAAGGATTTCTTCTTAGTGACGCGCAATTAGGTGACCAAACCTCACCTTGACAGAACTTTCTAGACATTGCCAATAATGCTATCTAATAATATTATTCAAATAATATGAAGTATTGATCTGATAATGGGAAATATTGTGCAGTGACAATTATTGAAACAACAATAATATAAACTATTAACGCAGCAATTATTGAATCAATAAAATATTGAGCAAAGAATTCATCTTGTAACAATTATTGAGTAGTGCCTTCTTCACGCATTTAATTAATAATTCAACAATATCGTGTAATACTGGCAATGCTATCGTGCAACCACGTAGCCAGACATCGTAATTTAACCACCAGGTATTCTAATAGTGTTAACGGTAATAATTACGCCATTATTTATAAAAACTCAAACTTTGTCATTTTCTTCATCTGACAGTTATTCCGTTATGGGGACCACAAATGACTACGCCGCCGTACAGATATTCCCGACAAAAAGAATATTCCACGACCAAACGAATATTCCTCGACAGAAATGAATATTTTATAATCACTTGCTTATTTTGCAAAATTTGCACATTTCACCCATAACCAAAGAATTATATCAAATTAACACTTTATTAATTTAGAATAATAAATAGAGGACAAATTCAATTTTATTTATAATAAGTTGGGGTCTTACATGTGACATGTCAATTAACCCTTGTTTTGTGGCAGTATTTGAGAATAGCAGCTGAAAATGTTAACAATGGAGTGAATGAGATCGTGGAAACACCTCTAATCACCAACCAGGATAATGTGATGTCAGGCGAAGAAGGAATTAGAGATATCCATGTGGTGAGTGAAGAATTGATAGTTTCACTCGAGATAGTCGCAGAGGTAGCAGCTAAGAGTGAGGAAGAAGAGGAACCTGAGGAGAATTTATTAGAAGAATTTTATGATCGAAATTTAGAATTGCAAAATTGTGTTCATGAGTTAGAAGAGCAGGTTGAAGAATGGCAGGCAGTGGTGGAGCAAAAGGATGCAACAATTCAAGCTTGTGTTACCCGATATGTGATGCTTGAACAAAAGCACTATTTGGTAAAGTATAAGATGATAAAGCTAGAATCTGAGTTGAAAGAAGAAACAACTGAACGAGTGAGAATGAGTGATGCATGGGTAAAAGCCGCACAACGCGTTGATATTGTGGAAAGAGATGTCCGATCTAAGAAGGCTAAAATAGATGATATGTATTTCTCTTTTTGGACAACAATTGAGAGATCCCAACATATAATTTTGAATTACCCTGTACATTGCGGTCAACCTCAATTTGATATGGATCGAAGATTAATGATTCAGATCATGAAACAGGAGTTCGATGAAGCAGTTGAGGGTGGAATATGTCCTATAGAAAAGTCAATTTCAACGGTAGTTATGACACCAAATGATGCCCCAAACAAGTCAAAGTCGGGTAGTTCAAGGGAGAGCGGTTGTCATGACTTCCCAACAAGTGAGGAACCCAAATGAAGTTATCACGGGTTAGTTAATTATAAATTCTTGCGAAGTCTATACCTTATTCGATACCAGTTCTACCCACTCTTTTATTTCTCCTACTTACGCTTAATGTTTAAATTTAACTACGGAGAAATTAGACTTTGATTTATCTGTTGAAACTCCGTTGGGAGAAAACCTTCATTACATCAATTATTTATAAATCTTGTTTAATTCAAATTGACACTTTCACGTTACTTGTCGATCTTATCTCTTTGAAAATACTTGCCTTTGATGTGATTTTAGGAATCAATTGGTTAAGTACTCATCATGCTTTTCGTAAGGTTGTTAGCTTTTATATTCCTAACCAACCTGTTATGTCAATTCAAGCAACCAAACCACTAAAGTCAATCATTGTCATATCAAGCCATAATTAAAGAGCCCCGAGCCTTTCGCTAGTGACTTCCAAGTCTTGGAATACACCAAAGCCAGAATATCCGTAGGGGACGTCGTGAATAACGGTGGCAAGTTGATAGGTATCAATGTGACGTGCTATCCAAGTCTTGGATGAGAGTCACAATTTTTTTTCTTCTATCGTTAATAAATTTCCTGACGTATTCTTGAAGAACTTCCTAGCCTACCCTTAGAGCGTGAAATCGAATTTTGTATTGACCTCAGTACAAAACCCATTTCTAAAACCGTTAAATATTTCTTCACCTAGAACGAACGTATTATGCACCAAAGACGTTGGCTCGTGCTGTTGAAGATTACGACTATACCACTCAATATCATCGTGGAAGAGCGAACGTGGTAGCTGACGCGTTGAGTAGAAGATCATATGCGTTTACGAGTGCGATGTTGTTAACACAAAAACCCATTTTGTATAACTTACAAATGATGAAGATAGAGTTAAAGACTCTAGGGACCCATGTGAAGATAACGAATATACGAGTAGAATCGACTTTAATCGATAAAGTTAAAGCCGCTCAAGCTACACACCCGAATCTGATGAATGTGAAGAAGAAGATTCAAGAAGACGTTATCTCAACCCTCAATTTAATTGGCCCATTTGAAATCCTTGATCGAGTAGGAACTGTGGCCTATAGACTCGTTTTACCGCCAAGTATGTCGCGTGTTCATAACATTTTTCACGTATCGATGTTACGTAAATATGTGGATGACCCGAACCACATTATTGAATTAGAACTAGACGAGATAGCAGAAGATTTAATGTATGAGGAGATACATGTTAAAATCTTAGATAAGAAAGATCCTATTCGACACTCAAAGGTTACACCTCAAGAGTTAGAATCTGAAATGAAGTCAAGGTATCCTCACCTCTTCGGCATACCATGTACGTACGTAAATTTCGAGGGCGAAATTTCATAAGGAGGGGAGATTGTGAGACCCCAAATTTTATGATTAAAGATTTAAATTTCTCGAAATATTTTTTTTGAATATTATGGCGTGGATTTGATATAATGTTATAGTTGTGGGTAATAATTATAAATTTTGCAAAGTATGCAAGTTGTTATAAAATATTCGTTTGGTCGGGGAGTATTCTTTTTGTCGGGGAATATCCGTATGACGGCACAATCATTGGTGGACCCCACAACAGAAGTATTGTCGTAGTTAGAAAATGACAGAATTATCATTTTATAAAAATAACGGCGAAAGTGTTACCGTTAAAATTGTTGAACTACCCGGTAGTAAAAAAAAGTACGATGTCTGGCGTGGTTGCGTAGTAGTACTTTTACGGTATTGGTTATTGATGTTTACGTGAGAAGTCACTCAGTTATACTCAATTATACCTACAGTAATTGCTGCATCATATCTCTTGTATTATTGATTCAATTATTGTCACAATATCATCTACATAATATGTTATATTATTAAATCAATAATTGAGACGATAAAGTTATTTATATTATTAAATTTCAATATTTACAATGTCTGGAAGTTCTATCAAGGAGAGGTTTGGTCATCTAATTGCGCGCCAAGAAGGAGAAATCCTTATCGGAAAGCCCCCTCTTTCTTGGGAACGACCTGGTTGTTAAATATTGTGAGTTATAATATTAATGATGAATAAGTTCGTGTTGATTAAAGATGATTTCGATAGTTCCATTATGTTGGGATTATTAGTGTTAGTGGAAAATCGACATCTATTCCAATGATAATTAATGTCTGGGGGTTATATTGATAAATCAGGTAATTAATCGGATAAATGAGGAATTAATTGCTACTAATTCACATGTTTATATAACTATATATTCACATGTGTGTACTATTGAATCACATTCTTGTACTATTAGGGGAATTGGTGCAAGATTGATAATACTTGCATGACTAAATTAAAAATGGAGGTATAGATGGAGGTACTATACTGTAATTCATATTTTTATATGATTATAACTATTGATTCACATGATTGAACTATTAATTCACATTATTTACTATTAGGGGAGGTGGTGCAAGTTTGATAATACTTGCAGGACTAAATTAAAAATGAAAGCAAAGTTGGAGGTATTGTACTGTAATATTTTGAGCCCCAAAACGTGCAATTATCGAAACTATATTTTCCTATAAATAGAAGCTCATTCTTCCTTTATTTCTCACCAATTCACTAAAGCTATAGAGCAATTATTATAGAGAGAAATTATAGAGAGAAAGAAGAAGAAAAGTCTGCTACCTCTCTACTCTAATATCCAGTTTATTTCTAAGATAAGGGGTATTATTTCTTTCGTATTCATGAAGAGAGCTTCTGTTATTCCATTCTTTATTATTATGTTGGAATAATCTGTCTATGCGAAGTACTGCATACATGGTGAAATTCTTCTATATTCCATTCTTTATTATTATGTTGGAATAACCTGTTTATGCGAAGTACCACATACATGGTTAAATTCTTCTGTTATTCCATTCTTTATTATTCTGTTGGAATAACCTGTCTGTGCGGTCTATCGCATGCATGGTGAATTCTATTGTTATTCCATTCTTTATTATTTTGTTGGAATATCTCATCTCATGCGAATTACGCATTTGAATTCGGTTCCGATTATTTATTATTCTCGTTGGAATAACTTTGCTCACGCAGGACTCACCGTATGCATGGTGAATTCTACTGTTATTCCATTCTTTATAATTCTGTTGGAATAACCTTTGTATGTGGATTACCGCATGCATGGTGAATGATCCTTTGTATTCATATGAATAGTATTTTCATTTAAAAGGGATTTCTGCCAGGGGCAGTTTCATAATTTTTCTGACCCTAAAAAATTCTGAAAAAATTTAAAATGATAATTTGATGAGTTTTCTAGATTGTGTCCAAAAATAGTGATTTTTGGATGTATAGATTAAGAGTTATGGATTTTATGGGAAAAGACTATTTTAAAAGTAAACCCTTATAACTCTTTGTGGTTAACTCCAAAATTGGTGAAATTTTTATTCAGAGTACATGTATATAACATGAGTATACCCTGTAAATTTCGAAATTTTTGGACAAAAATACAATTTATGATAAATGTCTAAATATTCGGCAGTTTTGGCCATATAAAAAATAGTAAATGAATTTTAAAAATTCCGAGAAAAATATATGTTCAATATGGGACTATATTCTGCTAAATCCCAAGAAAGAAATATTTTTGGGACT
Source organism: Panax quinquefolius (assembly GCA_020205615.1). Classification (NCBI taxonomy): domain Eukaryota; kingdom Viridiplantae; phylum Streptophyta; class Magnoliopsida; order Apiales; family Araliaceae; genus Panax; species Panax quinquefolius. The sequence continues at coordinate 42,906,932 of CM035163.1, read as the reverse complement.
GATTTGGTATTTTTCATGAAAATGAACTAGTTATGAGTAAATGAATTAAATATGTTATGTGAAGTAACAAAATTAGAAAATAGGATTTTATGGCTTGGGAATCCTATTTGGGTATATGCAGATTTTTGATGAGGGATTTGATCATTGGTGATGAAATCTTATGAGTATGACATTTTCGAATGATTGAATGCATTATTTGGTAAAGTGTAAACAATTGAAATAAATTGTTTATAAGTTTAAGAAGTGATTAAAATATTGTTATAATATTAATAATATTAGATGATGAGTTTATTAAGTGATTGATAATATTTGGATAAATTTAAAGTCTTTAATATTTATCCTTGTTTTCGTTTGATTAATGCTTATATCATTGTCATCATCCTCATGCTTATATTGTGATGAAAGTCATCTTTGGCTTACGTGCATAGATGAACTTGGTATGATTATGACCAGGGATCATTCGGTATAATCATGACTTGTAATGTTATAAATGATGTGGTAAAAGTCCTCAGTGTCCTGTAGTGCATTGATGTACAATTTTTGGTATGATTATGATTAGGGATTATTCGGTATAGTCATGACCATTGATGATTTAATGAATATCCTTGGCCCGTAGTGCATGGATGATTCGATGATGTGGTTTATTTATTAAGCTGAGTCTCAGTGATAAAAATTGATGAAAACATTTTAAAACATTGAAGATAGTAGATATCATGCTCTAGTTGACTCTTCTAATGGATTACTTATTCCGGTGTAGTTAAACTTGATGTCTATTGTATTTTATCAGTTTAACATTGTTGAAGGCTAATGATAATATATTCGCATTATCTTAGTCATAATATTTCTTCTTCGGGCTAGTTGAGCTCACCTTTCTTTTCACCGTTCTCTTCAGAAATGAGAACGTAAAAGGGACTAGTCGGGGAATGGAGTGACGGTTCAGGATGATAGCATTAGTAGTCCTCACTATTACATTAAATAGTGTGACAATAAATGTAATGAGGACTCCATTGAGTGTGGATATTGTCAGATGACAATATTTTTATTAAAACTCTTAGATTATGTTTTTAGTATTTCACTTTATTGTATATAATTAAGTTGTATTTGAATTTTATACCATGTATTTGGCGACTCAAGATGGGTGATGTATACCTATTTTGGGGGCATCACAGTACGGTACGGAGTTTCTGCAAGGGTAGCGTGGGTCGCGCCAGTATAAGGCTAGGATTGGGCGAGGTAGCGCCAACATCGATCTAAATATCGCATGTGTGTGGCGTGAGGCTTGTAAATCTACGGATAGAGTTTTCCTGGTTCGTTTGTTGGAATGACATTATGGGTATTTGAGCCATAATGTGAAGTAGGGTATGGATACAATTAGTAGCTATAAATAGGACTGATCATTCGGTAATAACCGAACTGAATAAGCTATTCGGTTATAACCGAATACCGAAATATTTCTATTTTCAATATTCGAACTAATAACCGAATTTTGGTAATAACCGAATAACCGAATTACCGAATTGTAAATTCGGTATTTCGGGTAATAACCGAAATAATCGAAGTTGCAGTATCCTTCACATGACTCGCCATATCCTCGCATAATCAACTCGATTCGAACCGACCGGATGTAACCCCCTATAATACCTATAAATTCAAGACACAGCAACAACAATACCGACTCCAAATCGGAATCAACAAACCGATAAAAAATCAGAGACAACAATGAAAAGCACGGTTCCAACCTGGACCCAAATCTAGCTCAAAATCAGAATCAATGGGGTGAAGAAAATCAGACCCAAAACCGTGGTAGACTGGTAGTTGTCAGACTGGTGAAAAAGAGTAAAATGGTGCTGGAGTTCCGATCGGTCTGAGGCTCTGAGTGGTGGTGGGTCTTTGTTGTCTTTGGAGTTGGCCGGTGCCGGAGTTCCGATCGGTCAGAGAGAAAATGAGAAGATAAAAGTGAGGGGACTGGGGAGTGTGAGATAGAGTGAGGGCCTGAGGGGTTTGGTTGAGGAGTCCTACAGTCTCACTATTTTTATCTCAGACTGGCTAAACATGTACTAAAATGGAGATGGGAGTCTCTATTTTCTCAATGAGGACCTTAAGGTTGGGCTTGTGGGGCACCGTATTTTTTTATAATTTTTATAATGCTCCATTGGGCTGAAGAATGTATGGGCTTACGGCTGAAGAATGCATTCTAAAATTATTATTTTTAAGCAATAAATTCGGTAATTCGGATACCCGAATAATCAATTTTTTAAAACCGAATCCGAAATCGAATACAGAACAATAAATCGGATATAACCAAAATTAGAAAAAAAAACCGAAAAACCGAAATAATTCGGTTAAAAAAATTCGGTTGTGTTCGGTTATTCGGTTTTATCCGTTTTTTGCTCACTCCTAGCTATAAATACTATCTATTGTAAAACTCTATGTTAACTGAAATCATCAATAAAACAACAAGCCGCCTGTGGAGTACTCAAATTGAAAAACCATGTAAATTTCTGTGTTAATTCTCTATTGTCGTGTACGTGTGTGCGATCCTAATTCTAACAGGAACGCCTATAGAGTCCCTCCCCTCTGTTGGTAAGAATTACTTATCCTCACTCAGAAAAAACTCTAAATTAAGTGCTCTAATTTCTTTCTATAATTGCTTATTGACACTTGAACTGGAGGCGTCCCACATCAACCACAACCACAAACCCATGGTAGAATTTGTGCAGGTGTTCCAAGGTTGAACAATCACCGAAGATACCTTCTCCGAAAGACCAAAGTTCATCGCTCTATTAAAATAAAAATGGCAAAAAAGAAAAAGAAAAAAAAGGAATCCTGCAACTCTATTTTACTCTTTAAGATATGCACCAAATCTATAATCTACTCTCTTATTTTTACTCTTTTATTTATCCACCACATCTATAATCTACTCTCTTATTCATTTGATAATCACGAAAGGCCATAAACTGAATGTAACTTCATCATGCCAAAGATTTTCAAGCAGATTGCAACAACTTTTGTATTTAAAGGTTCGCTTAGTTACGGGAAAAATTCAAACGTTTGAACTATGTATGTTTGCTTTTATTATGCATTTGATCATATAAACAGTGTTTGCAGAACACCACCCAGATGAACTTATATTTGTGTCCCGTCATAATAGTAAAGAAAGGATGAGAAATCTTCTGCACCAGATTTCTCAAATTATTGACTTCCTCCGTTCTAAATTATTGACTTCTGAAACTCAAAATATTTTGACATAACTTATTAAAAATTATGAAACAATATATCCCACACTATAATATTTTTTAGATAATTTATAATATTGATAATTGTATAGACTAAAACTAAAGGAATTCGTGTCATTTTGAGTTTGAAAATGTCTTAAGTTAATTCAAAAAGTCAATAATAATATTTTATTTTGGAATGGAGGAAGTATCATTTCGTATACCCATTCCAAACAAGTTGCAGCCAAAAAAAGAAGAAAATAGGAGTTCCATAATTCAAAACTAGTTTCATGTAAGCCTTAAAAAGTTAAAATCAATCTTCAGGACACATCATTGGTAATGGTTGACTTAATGTGTATTCCACATGCAGCATACTCCCAAAATCAGTTAACTCTACTTAGCATGGAAAGAAAGAAAATATTGAGATACATATCTAGTGATGAAGTATTACAGCGCAAATCATTTCAGCTTAGATTTTTATGAGCTCTTTAGAGGTTGTGCGACGGTACGAGCTGGGGCGCTTTTCACAACGTTTTTCGTATGGTACTTATTGACACAGTGTCTCTCATATATTAGTACTCTTCAACTAAGCTGTTGTATTGGATAAGTACTGCATCTATCCAAGGCTGACATATGTTAGAATATTTTATTTTCTTATGTGGTCTCTGCTATTTATGTAATTAATAGGTTTACATATTATATTAATTTAATTATTTTATTTATGGGTTTGCTAATTAATTATGTGACCTATAAATAATATTACTGATAGTACTTGGCATAATGAGCTATATGGTTTCATAATTTTGATGGACTATTTTGACCCTTAGCTATTATATAAATAAAACAGTTAGGATTTGGTCCCAATTGTCGTCTCAAGAACTTTAAACACACTTATACATCCATCATAAGATTGAGAGAGTCAATCGAAGACTTTCACCATTAAGCGCAATGAAAACGTGATATATTGATTAATTAATTTTATTCTATATAATAGCACGTTCCGATATAATTTTTTAAAATCTGGCATCAAAGCGTGGTTACGCTATTGCATAGAATAAATTAATTTTGTTTTTATGTTAAAAAAATAAAAAATAAATAAAAAATAAAGAAAAGACTTTGCAGATTATAGCATTGTTTCAATTTTTATTATTTACATCTGCAACTGATCTCTTCTATCACATGATGAACCTAATGCACAATTCATCCCCTTAAATCTATTTTGCTATAGTGTAGAACAATGTTTGTCCAATTCAATAACTTCATAAGCTCTCTTTCACAATTCAAACTAAAAAGGTGTCAGGACCTTAAAGGCATGTATAATTCATGAAATTATGATACATCATGGATACTTACCTACTCTCAATTAATTATTTTGTTACATCATAGTTCATGAATATTTAAGTATTCTGTTGCTACAAAAAAAGGGTTTTCGGAAGTAAAGTATTATCTTGATTATGTTTACCCATGTGTTGTATTCAACTATTCATGATATTAAAGTGTTTCTCATGTTCTATGATCTCTCAATTCATTGTGATCTTCATGTTTTGCTGTGATCTCAATTCATGGCTATTGCATATGCCCATTACTTTATGTTTATGGGACTTGGACCATTTGTAATGGTTATTTATGTTTTTCTAATTATATTTAATATTATAGATTATGTCCTTATGTATTTAGTTATAAAATTAATGTTACCATTTTATAAGCAATTCATGTTCATAATTATATATCGTAATTTAGATTTTGGAACATGATATATTATTAGGGCATTTAAGTTGTTACATGTAAATTATAAATAATGTTAATTTTCATACTTGATTAATATGTTATCTAAAGAAAATTAAGTTTGATCATAATAATTTACATGTATGCGTGACTCTTTTATTGTTAAAATTAATAATCATTTAACGGAGAATTATTAATTGAGTCAATTAAAGATTAAAAAAAGTCACATAATTTTATATTTAATAAATAAAGATTTTAATTTTACCCAACGAAAAAATTAGAATTAAAATTTATTAAATAAAATTTTATTACATAAGTAACATGCTTATTTTGTTTCTGCCCAACGGTGATGCGTGGATAAATGTGTTTTGCATTATATTATGGGGATGTTATTAGGATATTATTAATTGGACCAACGAAAGATTGATAATTATATGCACCAACATCTTATTAAAATATATATTTGAGTGTTGTAAATAGATTTTATGCAAGTAACTGCTTGCCCTACAGTTGATTTTATTATGATTAAATATTAATTATTATTGTACATTGTGGATTTCTTTTAGTTTTTTGTAAGCATGCTTATGAGCTTGATTATGTTTTAGCATTGACTCCAACTAGTATTTTTGAGTATCGCCATATGCGTCCAAGAGGAAGAAAGGCTTAAGGTTGAAAAACTTAATGTTGCTCATTTGATCACTACCACTGGATCCTATAAGAAGAAGGCTTATAAAAATGGTAAAGGTTTTAAGAATAAGGATAAACCAATTTCTACCAAAACAAATAAGGTAAATTATTTAGGTAACAACTCTGAGGCAGGTCCTAAATGTCGCTTCTGTAAGAAGCAATGATATATTTAGAAAAATGCCTTAAGTTCAAAGAATGGCTTGAAAAGAAAGGGATTCCTTTCAAAGAAGAGACACTCCAAAAGGGGTAAAGAACCATTAATGTTGGCAATGGAAAGTCTATACAAGTTAAAGCTGTAGGAACTCTTCCTTAATTTAGTTTTGGAGAGTGGTTTCACCTTGTATCTATATGATACTCCTTATGTTCCCAGTATGACACATAATTTAATTTTTGTATCTAAACTTGACGTTGATGGATTTTTGTTTAAGTTTGAGAATAATAAAATAAGTATTTATCATTACTCTCATGTTATTAGTTTTGGCTCTTTAGCGGAAAACCTCTATAAGATAAATTTGGATAATGTCTTTGCTTAATCCTTGTTAACAATGAATGTGATAGAAAGTACTTCTAAAAGTGGAAATAAAAGAAAAATAGATAATGAAAATTCTTCAAAATTATGGCATCAACGCTTAGGCCATATTTCAAAAGACAGAATGCAACGTCTTATAAAGGAAGGAATTCTTCATTCAATAGATTTTTCTAATCTTGACCGAAAAATTAAAGTAGTGAGACTAGATAGAGGCGGAGAGTATTATGGTAAACACTCCGATATATGTCATAATTCTGGTCCATTTTCCTTATTTTGTCAAGAAAATTGCATAGTCAATCAGTATACAATGCCTGGTACACCGCAACAGAATGATGCAGCTGAGAGGCGAAATCGTACCCTTATGGATATAATACGTAGTATGTTATGCAATTCTAATTTACCTATATTTTTGTGGACTGAGTCATTAAAGACAATTATTCATATTTTAAACTGGGTTCCTAGCAAATCTGTCCCTAACACTCCTTATGAAATTTGGACACGTAGTTAACCTTAGCTAGTTTAAAATACTTACGGGTATGGGGCTGTCCAGTCGAGGCTAAGATTTTTAATCCAAAAATGAAGAAACTTGACTCTAAAACCATTAGTTTCCATTTCATTGGATATACTGAGAGATCTAGGGGTTTTTGATTATACTGTCCCTCACATACCACTAGAATTGTTGAGACTAGGCATGTATAGTTTTTTGAGAATAGTGATTTTAGTGGGAGTGGTGAGCCTAGAAAAATTGATCTTGAATAAAACATGTTTTATGTTTCTAATCCTGTAATTCAATAGGGTGAGAAACAACAACCTCTTATTGAGGAGAATGATGCCCTTGAGATAACTGAATCACCACCTAATGTTGAACCCCACATTATTGAAAATCATATTCCTGAAATTATGCAACCTTTACAGAGGTTCGAAAGACCTAGAAAGCCTGTTAATTTTGATTATTTTATAACCTTGTTTAATGAGATTGACTATGATTCAAGTAAAACTAATGATCCTATCTCCTATAAAGAGGCCATTACGAGTGCTCAATCAACTCAATGGCTTGAAGCCATGAATGATGAGTTGAAATCAATGGAGCTTAATAACGTTTGAGATCTTGAAGAATATTTACCAAAAGGTGTTAAACCTGTTGGTTGCAAGTGGGTCTATAAGACCAAATTAGATCTTAAAGGGAACATTGAAAGATATAAAGCTCGATTGGTTGCTAAGGATTTCACTCAAAAGGAAGGTATGGATTATAATGAAACTTTATGTACAATATCCAAGAAAGATTCATTTAGAACATTAATGGCTTTAGTAGCTCATTATGATTTAGAGTTACATCAGATGGATGTTAAAACTGCATACCTTAATGATAACTTGCATGAGAATGTCTATATGGCACAACCAGAAGGTTTTTTGGTTAAAGGCAATAAAAATATGGTATGTAGACTTAAGAAGTCCATCTATGGGTTAAAACAGGCTTCTCGAAAATGGTATCTTAAGTTTCACGAGGTGATAAGTAATTTTGATTTTAAGAAAAATGTGACTCCCCCAAAATAAGTATACATCATCCATTCTGAGTCACCAAATACATGGTACAAAATTCAAATACAACTGTCGTGTAAAATACGACAAAACATAAGCTGAGAGTTTTAACATGAATATTATCTTGTAGATAATATCCAAACTCAAATGGAGTCCTCATTACAATTATTATCACATTATTTTATAAAATAGTGAGGACTACTACATCCACCATCTCGGACCGTCACTCCATTTCCCGACTAGTCCCGGCTGTGACGCCCCCAAAATAGGTATACACAACACCATTCTGAGTCGCCAAATACATGGTACAAGAAACAAACTACAACTTCAATAATACAAATGTCTTGTGAAATACGACAATATATCTTTGTGAGTTTAAATATAATATTGTCTTCTAGACAATATCCACACGCAAATAAATCCCCATCATAATTATTGATACATTATTTTACAAAATGGTGAGGACTACTAAACAACTCTCTCTAGAACCTTCATTCCATACCCCGACTAGTACTCGCTACATTCTCGCCCTCCCGAGAAGAAGAATGGAACAACAAGGAAAAGGGTGAGCTCAACTAGCCCAAGAAGAATATTATGACTAAGATAATATACAACAAATTATCGTTAGTCTCCAACAGGAAAAATCGATAGAATACAATAGACAACAAGTTTCAGATCAATATTCGCAAGTGAAATAATAATTCATAAAAGAGTTACGTAGAGAATGAAATCTACTATAATCTATGAATTTAACGATCCATCATCAATATTTTATCCTCGTAACATCAATCAATATTCATCTCAAATCAAATATTCATCTTTGCACTACTGAGGCCAAAGATATTCATCAATCGGTCATGTTCATCTCAACACTGTTCATCTTTGCACTAAAGGCCAAAGATATTCATCGATCGATCATGTTCATTTAAACACTGCTTCATCTTTGCACTCACAGCCAAAGATATTCTTGAAATCATCCATCTTTGCACTACTAAAGCCAAAGATATTCAATAATATCATCATTTAAGACCGAGGATGATGAAAATATTTTAAAGAACGAATCCGGTGAAACAAAATGACAAGGATTAAGGATTAAGGATTCGTACTTGGTTTTATCCACGTCAAAAATACCTCAAAAATAATCATAGTGGTGTAAAATTCAAGAATGATCAAAACATGGATACAATCAAAGCTAGTATCCGTAATAGATATTTTGGACTAAAAGAAGAAATTTTATTTTTCCGATGAATAGTCAGAGTATCGTGAATAGTGCCAGATACGTGAATAGTAACTCAAGACACCAAAAGATAGAAATTCCAAAAAACATTTTCACGCTTCATGAATAGTACTCGTGAATAGTAACTCGTGAATAGTAACTCATGAATAGTAACTCATGAATAGTAACCACGACATGAAAAAGTTCTAAATTTGATAAAACTTCAGATCAACATTTCAAAGATAATGATATTGAAGAAATAATATCATTACGAAAAAATAATATCCCTTACCTCAAAGAATCAAGATTGCCGGAAGGAAAGGCGGAAGTGATCTTTGAATGAAACTTATCTTGAACAACAACTCTCAAAGTATCTAAATACTCACAAAATACGCTCAATAATAGAGAGAAAGAGAAAACTTTGTTTCGGTGTGATTTTCAATTCTAACTTAGCCCTCTATTTATAGGAAAATGTTAGCCAGTCAAAGCAGACTTGACACGCTACCGATGGCTTTACACGCTACTATTGCCACCCACCACATTTGAAATAAAATTCAGCACATTTTTTCACCAACCACAAGTGGGGCCCACTCAATTCTAGAATTTTCCACCAAAATCAATTATAACCCTAATTTCTGAATCAAACACCTCTTAAAATTTATAACAAATCCTTCGTTCATTTTTAACGGTTCAAAATTTGTGGACATATACTCAACTTATATATGTATAACATATCCAAAAATTACAACGATCCAACGGTCGGATTAAATATTATAACTCACACAATAAAGCTGTAATAACACCGATTTGATCTTTTAATACCTCCAATCCGACAAAATACAAATAAAACATCTCAGCATTAATTCCTTCATTAATAACCACATAAATAAATCCATCATTTATATTCATATAAAATAAATATTTCCTTATCATATGAATCAATAATTAATTATTCACAAATAATATTATAGAATCACAATTATGACAACCAGGCCGTTCCCAGGAAAGAGGGGGCTTTCCAATAAGGATCTCTCCTTACTGGCGCGCAATTAGGTGACCAAACCTCTCCTTAGACAAAACTTTCTAGACATTGCCAATAATGTTATCTAATAATATTATTCAAATAATATGAATTATTGATCTGATAATGGGAAATACTGTGCAGTGACAATTATTGAACAACAATAATATAAAATATCAACGCAACAATTATTGAATCAATAAAATAAAATATTGAAGCAAGAATTCATGTGTGAAAATTATTGAGTAAAGTGCCATCTTACGTAAGGATCAATAATTCAACAATATCGCCGTAATACTGGTGTAATCATGCAACCCGCGCCAGACATCGTATTTTAACCACGGGTATATCCAACAATCTTAACGGTAATAATAACTCTTGTAGTTATTTTTAACCAACTTATATTTGTCATTTTCCTCATCCAATCGCTTTCAGTTATGGGGCCCACACATGGTTGCTGTGGTCGCATACGAATATTCCCGACGATCACGAATATTCCACGACCAAACGAATATTCCCGACAACAATGAATATTTTATCACCACTGCTTATTTAAAATATTTAGCATTTTACCCATAACTAACCACATTAATCAAATCCACCCTTACTATTTCAAAATAATAAATAAAGGAAATTCCTTTTATTTAAAAAAAATTTCGGTCTTACAACCTCCCTCCTTATGAAATTTCATCCTCGAAATTGACGTACGTACTGGTGTTTGAAAAGGTGAGGATACCTCGCTTTCATTTCCGTTTCCAACTCCCGTGTCATTTCCTCTATAAGCATGATTCCTCCACAAAACTTTAACTTGTGGTATAACCTTTCATGCGTAGGACATGCTCCTTCCTATCCAAAATCTTGACAGTACCTCCTCTCACGTTAAGTCTTCGGCTATCTCGTCCGGTTCTAACTCTATAACGTGGTTCGGGTCTTTCACATATTTACGAAGTACAGATATGTGAAACACATTATGAACACGAGACATACTCGGAGGTAACGCAAGTCTATAGGCTACATTTCCTACTCGGTCAAGAATTTGAAATGGACCGATAAATCGTGGATTGAGCTTTCCTCTCTTCCCAAATCTTGTAACTCCCTTCCATGGAGCAACTCGCAACAATACATGATCCCCTACATTAAATTCCACGTCCTTTCGATGAAGATCCGCATAACTCTTTTGTCGATCTTGTGCCGTTTGTATACGTTGTCGAATCATTAGTCATACGTACTAACTCGGGTCCCAACAATGTTGCTTCACCCACCTCATCCCAACATATTGGAGAACGACATTTTCGTCCATATAATGCTTCGAATGGAACCATGCCTATATTTGTTTAATAACTATTGTTGTATGAGAATTCCACCAATGGCAAGTACTTATCCCAACTTCCTTTGAAATCTAGGACACAGAGTTTTAATATATCTTCAAGAGTTTGAGTAGTCCTTTCTGATTGTGCCCATCCGTTTGAGGATGGTAAGCCAAACTAAATCGCAAATTGTGCCCATAGCCTTTCTACAAACTAACCCAAAATCATGAAGTGAATCTTGGGTCACGATCTAAAACTATGGATACTGGCATGCCATGCAATCTCACAATCTCATTTACGTACATACGAGAAAGACGTTCAAGGGAATAAGTCTCTCATATCGGTAAGAAATGAGTAGACTTGGTTAATCTATCAACAATAACCCAAATCGCATCTATGCCTTGAGAAACCGTAGGAAGACCCGTGAATGAAATCCATAGTAATGTGTTCCCACTTCCATTAGGAATCTCAAGTGGTTGCAACGGACCCTTAGGTACTAGATGCTCGCGCTTTACACGTTAGCAAGTTAAACACATCGAGATAAACTTTGCAATCTCTCTCTTCATATTATTCCACCAAAATGTATGTCAAGATCACGATACATTTTAGTACTTCCAGATGGATTGCAAATGGTGTATTGTATTGCCTCCATTATAATCTTGTACCTCAAATCGAGTCGTTAGGAACACAAAGTCTAGAGTGGACTCAAGTATTCCTTCTTCATTAATTCTCGCTTAGGAATAGCTCCTTCTTGTACTTTCTTCTTCATACGCATCAGCTCCGGGTCGGTGGCTTGAGCAACTTTAACTTTATCGATTAAAGTCGATTATACTCGTATATCATCACGTGGGTACCTAGAGTTTTCATCTCCATCTCTATTATTTGTAAATTATACGAAATTAGTCTTTGACAATATCGTACTCGTACTTGTATACGATCTTCTACTCAACACGTCAGCTACCACGTTCGCTTTTCCAGGATGGCATGGTCAGAACATGTGCTGAAATGAGTCTCTTCTTGAGTTCTTCGAAGCTCTTCCCACATTCCTTGCTCCATTCGAATTTTGTATCTCTACGAGTCAGCTGCGATAATGGAATAGCGATTCGAGAATATCCTTCAACGAATCTCCGATAATAACCAACTAAGCCTAGAAAGCTACGTATTTCGACATCGACTTAGGTTGCTCTCAAGCGTGACTCATATCCCAATCTTGGATAAGACGTCACAATGACACCTATCGATTTACTATCGCACGAATATAGCGTCCCTATAGAGAGTTCGACTTAGGTGAATTCCACAAAGGAAGTCACAAGATAAAGGCTCAGTACCAAATTCTATAGTTGAATTTTTAACTCCACGAAGTTCAATAGAGCCATTCGATATGAGATTTTAGAAATGAGTTTTGTACGGAGTTCAAATTCAATACAAAATTTAATATCAGGCTTTGGGAGTAAGCCAAGAAATTCTTCAGGAAATACGTCAGGAAAAATCAATAACAACAAGAATATTATTCAAATCTGACGTGTCTTTATTCAAATCCATAACATGGATTAAGAAAACTTGACATCCGTAATAAACAAATGACTTCATGGCTTGATATTAAAATGTTTGATTACAATGGTTTGATTGCTTGAATTCGAATAACAAAGTTGCTTAGGAATATGAAAACTAACAACCTTACAAAAAGCAATCAATTTGGCATGATGAGTAGTTAACCTTAAAATCACATCAAAAGCAAATATCTCTATGAAATAAGGTTAATGTGTAATGTGATAGTGCCAACTGAATCAAACAAGATTTCTAAACAACAGATGTAATGAAAGTTTCTCCTAACGGATTCTCCATAAATAGGTCAAAGTCTAATTTCTCCGTAGTCAAGTTCAAACGTTGAGCGCAAGTAAGAGAGATAAAAGAATGGGTAGAACCCAGATATCTAGTAAGGTATAAACTTCGTAAGAATTTATAATTAACTAAACCGTGCTAACTTCGTTGGGTTCCTCGCGATTGAATTCCCGGTCACGACAAACGCTTCTTCCAAGAACCGTTGACTTTGACTTTTACGGGACATCCTTTTTGAGTCACCATTCACGCTGGATCTGGGTTTCGATATCGCATAATCTAAAGCGATATGTCCTTCTTTTCCACAATTATAGCATACCTTGGAAGGCTTTGAACAGTTTGACCTTATATGTCCCTCCTCTCCACATCTCGTAGCATCTAACTCGGCGATCGTTCTCTTCCCCTAGAATTTGTTGATGGTGTTGATGTTGTCCGACGTCTTCCGTCATCGTTAAATCTTCTCTTTTAGATTGGACATCTCTTTCCATAATATCAACAACGATGCAAAGCTTTTACCCATGCATCACTCATTCTCACTCGTTCGATTATTTCTTCTTTCATTTCGATTCCGACTTTATCATCTTATACTCGCCAAAGAGTGCTTCATTCAAGCATCACGATTCGGGTAACACAAGCTTGAATCGTTGCATCCTTTTGCTCCACATCGCCTGCAATTCTTTAGCTTTTGCTTCTTCTAACTCATGAATACGATTTTGCAATTCTATATTTCGATCATAAAATACCTCTAATAAACTCTCTTGGTACCTCTTCTTCCTCTTCTTCCTCACTCTCACCGTTACCTCTGCGATTATCTCAAAGGTGCAACTATCAATTCTTCACTCACCACATGGATATCTCTAATTCCTTCTTCGCCGACATCACATTATCCCGGTTGGCGATTAGAGGTGTCTCCACGATCTCATTCACTCCATTGTTAACGTTCTCGTGACCATTCTAAAAAAACTATCATAAAACAAGGGTTAATTAAATAAATTAACAAATCACATAATACCCCCTATAATATGACCAACCAACAAATAAGCTTAGGTAGGACACACTAGCGAAGGATTTACTCGTCTCTCCCTCCTAGTTTTATTCCCCGATCTCGCCAGAGATCATATCCCTAAGCTCGATACCAATCGTAACTCATGTCCCAAGTGGACAAGACTCTCATGATGGTACCTATCGATTTTGCCACCATGAGCAGGCGTCCCCTACGGAGAGTCCGGCGGTGCATCCCCCATCAACAGGAAGTCACCGGTGAGAGGCTGGGGCTCTTTACTTATAGCTCGATACCAAATTGTGGCGCCCCCAAAAATAGGTATACACAACACCATTCGAGTCGCCAAATACATGGTACAAGAAACAAACTACAACTTCAATAATACAAATGTCTTGTGAAATACGACAATATATATTTGTGAGTTTAAATATAATATTGTCTTCTAGACAATATCCACACGCAAATAAATCTCCATCATAATTATTGATACATTATTTTACAAAATGGTGAGGACTACTAAACAACTCTCTCTAGAACCTTCATTCCATATACCCGACTAGTACTCGCTACATTCTCGCCTCCCGAGAAGAAGAATGGAACAACAAGGAAAAGGGTGAGCTCAACTAGCCCGGTAAAGAATATTATGACTAAGATAATATACAACAAATTATCGTTAGTCTCCAATGAGGAAAAATCGATAGAATACAATAGACAACAAGTTTCGGATCAATATTCGCATGGTGAAATAATAATTCATAGAAGAGTTACGTAGAGAATGAAATCTACTATAATCTATGAATTTAACGATCCATCATCAATATTTTATCCACCGTAACATCAATCAATATTCATCTCAAATCAAATATTCATCTTTGCACTACAGGCCAAAGATATTCATCAATCGGTCATGTTCATCTCAACACCTGTTCATCTTTGCACTAAAGGCCAAAGATATTCATCAGTCGATCATGTTCATTTAAACACCTGCTCATCTTTGCACTACAGGCCAAAGATATTCTTCAGAAATCATTCATCTTTGCACTACAGGCCAAAGATATTCAATAATATCATCATTTAAGACTGAGGATGATGAAAAATATTTTTAAAGAACGAATCCAGTGAAACAAAATGACAAGGATTAAGGATTAAGGATTCGTACTTGGTTTTATCCACGTCAAAAAATACCTCAAAAATAATCATAGTGGTGTAAAATTCAAGAATGATCAAAACATGGATACAATCAAAGCTAGTATCCAGAATAGATATTTTAGACGAAAAGAAGAAATTTTATTTTCGATGAATAGTCTCAGAGTATCGTGAATAGTGTCAGATATCGTGAATAAGTCTTAGATATCGTGAATAGTAACTCTCCGACACCAAAAGATAGAAATTCCACAAAAAATATTTTCACGCTTCATGAATAGTACTCGTGAATAGTAACTCGTGAATAGTAACTCATGAATAGTAACTCATGAATAGTAACCCTAGAGCATGAAAAAGTTCCAAATTTGATAAAACTTCAGATCAACATTTCAAAGATAATGATATTGAAGAAATAATATCATTACTGAAAAAAATAATATCCCTTACCTCAAAGAATCAAGATTTCGGAAGGAAAGATCTAAGTGATCTTTGAATGAAACTTGTCTTGAACAATAACTCTCAAAGTATCTAAATACTCACAAAATACGCTCAATAATATAGAGAGAAAGAGAGAAAAGCGTGTTTTCGTGTGATTTTCAATTCTAACAGCCCTCTATTTATAGGAAAATGTTAGCCTAGCCAAGCAGACTTGACACGCTACCGATGGCTTTACTCGCTACTACTATTGCCACCCACCACATTTGAAATAAAATTCAGCACATTTTTCACCAACCACAAGTGGGGCCCACTCAATTCTAGAATTTTCCACCAAAATCAATTATAACCCTAATTTACGAATCAAACACCTCTTAAAATTTATAACAAATCCTTCGTTCATTTTTAACGGTTCAAAATTTGTGGACATATACTCAACTTATATATGTATAACATATCCAAAAATTACAACGATCCAGCGGTCGGATTAAATATTATAACTCACACAATAAAGCTATAATAACACCGATTTGATCTTTTAATACCTCCAATCCGGACAAAATACAAATAAAACATCTCAAAGATTAATTCCTTCATTAATAACCACATAAATAAATCCATCATTTATATTCATATAAAATAAATATTTCCTTATCATATGAATCAATAATTAATTATTCACAAATAATATTACAGAATCACAATTATGACAACGGTAGTTCCCAGAAAGAGGGGCTTTCAATAAGGATCTCTCCTTCTTGGCGCAATTAGGTGACCAAACCTCTCCTTAGACAGAACTTTCTAGACATTGCCAATAATGTTATCTAATAATATTATTCAAATAATATGAATTATTGATCTGATAATGGGAAATACTGTGCAGTGACAATTATTGAACAATGATAATATAAAATATCAACGCAAACAATTATTGAATCAATAAAATAAAATATTGAGAATTAACTCTTTGTGAAAATTATTGAGTAGTGCCATCTTACGTAAGGATCAATAATTCAACAATCGCATGCAATCTGGTGTGCTTCTTTATGCAACCACAGCGTAGACATCGTATTTTAACCACGGGTATTCCAATGATCTTAACTTGGTAATAACTACGCGTTATTTTTAACCAACTTATATTTGTTGTTTTCCTCATCCAATCGCTTTCCGTTATGGGGCCTACATACACATGCATTTCGCTGTAGTAAATGCGAATATTCTTGACAAAGATTTAATATTCCACGACCAAACGAATATTCCCAAACAACAATGAATATTTTATCACCACTTGCTTATTTAAAATATTTGCGCATTTTACCCATAACTAACCACATTAATTAAATCCACCCTTACTATTTCAAAATAATAAATAAAGGAAATTCCTTTTTATTTAAAAAAAATTTCAGGGTCTTACACCGGCTATATTCTCATTTCCTGAAGAGAACGATAAAAGCAAAGGGTGAGCTCAACTAGCCCAGTAAAGAATATTATGACTAAGATAATGTAGAATAAATTATCGTTAGTCTTTAACAATGTTAAACTGATAGAATACAATAGACAACACGTTTAACTGCAGCAGAACAAACAATCCATTAGAAGAGTCAAGTAGAGCATGATATCTACTATATATCTTCTATGATTTAAAAGTTTATCATTAATTTTATCACTGAGACTCAACTCAATAAATAATCCACATCACTGAATTATCCATGCACTACGAGCCAAGGATATTCATTATTATCACATCCATGAATCATCCATGCACTACGGGCCAAGGATATTCATTATTATCACCAATGATCATGATCATGCCAACAACTGTCCATCAATGCACTACGGGCCAATGAGGACTTTTACCACATCATTTGTAACATTACAGGTCATGATTATACCGATACATAATTCCTAGTCATAATCATACCAATCAACAGTCCATCTATGCACTCCGAGCCAAAGATGACTTTCATCACAATATAAGCATGAGGATGATGACAATGATATACGAATTCAATTAAATGAGAGCAAGAATAAATTTTAAAGATTTATAATTTAATTTATCCATAATTCAATAATGTCCAAATTGTTAACATGATACTGCTTTGTAGAGTAAAATTCAAGAATAATATTGTATCAAAAATAATTTGCACATAAAAGAAATCAATTTTTGTCATGAATAGTACCCTGAGTGAATAGTACCCCATGAATAGTATTTCAGGAATAGTACCCCACATGAAAAGATTAAAAATTATCAAGAAAGTTCAGAATAATATTTTCATGAAGAGATACTAGATATGATGAAGCGCAAATTTCAAGGATATTCTACTAATTTCATGGAGTATAGAAGCAATACTTATCAAAATGAGTGTAGAATTCAGAATCTGAAATGAAATAATATTACTTACATACTGTAGAGTATGGAAGAAAATATTATTTCTTACGAATATTGAACAAAAATAATATCCCTTATAACTGTTGAAAGAAAATAATATTCCTTACGAATATTGAACGAAGATAATATTCCTTACGAATATTGAACGAAAATAACATTCCTTACGAATATTGAATGAAAATAAAATTCTTTACGAATACGAAAAATAATATCATAAGCGAATATGAAATAAATGATACCCCTTACCTAAAAAGGAGAGTATTTCTGACTGGTAGGGCGGAGATATTCTTGAAGAAAACTTATACTATTTTCTACACTCAAAGCTTCCTTAAACTCTAAAGAAATACGCTCAATAGTATAGAAGAAGAATTCTCTGATTCTGGTGTGATTTTCATTTCTAAACTAAGCATCCTATTTAAAGGAGAATGACAGGATACTATTTGAATTTTAGAATCATGGACCAACAATAAATTTTTCACGGGCGCTGCAACTGGCAAAAAAAATTTAATTTACTATTCATTACTGTGCAATAAAATATTCTAATAAAACGAAAAACTTTATAATATATATATATATATATATATATATATATATATATAAAAAACTCCTCCCTTCCAAGGCACCACCTGTAAGACCCCAACTTTTATGAATAAAGATTAAATTTTCTCGAAATATATTTTTGAATATTATGGTGTGGATATGATATAATGTTATAGTTGTGGGTAATATTTACAAATTTTTCAAAATAAGCAAGTTGTTATAAAATATTTGATTGGTTGGGGAATATTCGTTTTAACAGGGAATATTCGTACGACGACACAATCATTGGTGGACCCCACAACGAAAGTATTGTCTTAGTTAGAAAATGACAGAATTATCTTTTTATAAAAATAACGGCGAAAGTTTTACCGTTAAACTGTTGAACTACCCGGTAGTAAAAGTACAGTAATACACGTAGTTGCATAGTAGCACACAGTATTGATTATTGATGCTTATGTGAGAAGTCACTCAGTTATACTCAATTATTGCTACAGTAATTACTGCATCATATCTCTCATATTATTGATTCAATTATTGTCACAGTATCATCTACATAATATTTTATATTATTAAATCAATAATTGAGACGACAAAGTTATTCATATTATTATTTACAATATTGACAATGTCTAGAAGTTCTGTTAAGGATAGGTTTGGTCACCTAATTGCGCACCAATAAGGAGAAATCCTTATCAGAAAGCCCCCTCTTTCTTGGGAACGACCTGGTTGTTAAATATTGTGAGTTATAATATTAATGATGAATAAGTTCGTGTTGATTAAAGATGATATTGATAGTTCCATTGTGTTGGGATTATTAGTGTTAGTGGAAATCGACATTTATTTCGATAATAATTGATGTCTGGAAGTTATATTGATCAATCGGGTAAGTAATCGGATAAATGAGCAATTAATTGCTATTAATTCACATGCGTATAACTATATGTTCACATGTGTGTACTATTGATTCACATGCATGTACTTGAAGGGTTTCGACACAAAAATGCAGTGGAAATAAACCAATTTAAAGGCAATTCTGAAACCCTAAAACAGGATCCATGCGAAAATCAATTAACTCAGAGGTTAAAAATTATACGGATTATGAAAATAAAATTGATGCGCTTGAATCTCCAACGCAATCCAAATGAATCGCACCTCTACGGTATCCACACGAACGCCCCGCGAACCGTCGTACGATCTGCAATAAAATGAACTGCGGTACTTGTGAGACCCCAGATTTTATGAATAAAGATTTAAATTTCTTGAAATATTTTTTTTGAATATTATGGTGTGGATTTGATATAATGTTATAGTTGTGGGTAATATTTACAAATTTTGCAAAGTAAGCAAGTGGTTATATAATATTCGAATGGTCGGGGAATATTCGTTTTAACAGGGAATATTCGTACGACGGCACAATCATTGGTGGACCCCACAACAGAAGTATTGTCGTAGTAAGAAAATGAAATAATTATCTTTTATTAAAAATAACGGTGAAAGTGTTACCATTAAAACTGTTGAACTACCCGGTAGTAAAAGTACAGTAATACGCGTGGTTGCATAGTATTACACGATATTGGTTATTGATAATTACGTGAGAAGTCACTCAGTTATACTCAATTATTGCCACAATAATTATTGCATCATATCTCTCATATTATTGATTCAATTATTGTCACAGTATAATATGTTATATTATTAAATCAATAATTGAGACAGAAAAGTTATTCATATTATTATTTACAATATTGACAATGTTTAGAAGTTCTGTCAAGGAGAGGTTTAGTCATCTAATTGCGCGCCAATAAGGAGAAATCCTTATCGAAAAGCCCACTCTTTCCTGGGAACAACCTGGTTGTTAAATATTGTGAATTATAATATTAATGATGAATAAGTTTGTATTGATTAAGGATGAAATTGATAGTTCCATTGTGTTGGAATTATTAGTGTTAGTGGAAATTGACATTTATTTCGATAATAATTGATGTCTGGAGATTATATTGACCAATCGGGTAATTAACCGGATAAATGAGCAATTAATTGCTATTGATTCACATGATTATAACTATTTGTTCACATGTGTGTACTATTGATTCACATTCATTTACTATTAGGGGAGTTGGTGCAAGATTGATAATACTTGCATGACTAAGTTAAAATGGAGGTATAGATGGAGGTACTTATCTTTGTAATTCATTATTTTCACATGTCTAGAACTATTGATTCACATGATTTACTATTGATTCACATTATTTACTATTAGGGGAGGTGGTGCAAGTTTGATAATACTTGCAGGACTAAAAAAATGAAGAAAAAGAGGAAGGTATTATACTGTAATATTTTGAGCCCCAAAACGTGCAATTATCAAAATTATATTTTCCTATAAATTGAAGCTCATTCTTCCTTCATTTCTCACCAATTCACTAAAGCTATAGAGTAATTATTATAGAGAGAAATTATAGAGAGAAAAGAAGAAGAAAGTACATTACCTCATTTATTCTAGTATCCGGTTTTCTTACGAGATAAGGGTATTATTCTTTCGTATTCATGAAGAGAGTTATTTTCTTTCAATACTCATAAGGGTTGTTATTCCATTCTTTATTATTATGTTGGAATAACATGTCTATGTGAAGTACCGCATACATGGTGAAATTCTTCTATTATTTCATTCTTTATTATTATGTTGGAATAACATATCAGTATAGTCTATCGCATGCTGGTGAATTTCGTTGTTATTCCATTCTTTATTATTACATTGGAATATCACATGCATGCGGATTACGCATGACCTAGTTCCATTCTTTATTATTATTTCATTGGAATATTACGTGCATCTGGATTACGCGTGATCTCGGTTCCATTCTTTATTATTACATTTGGGAATAACACATGCGTGTGGTCTATCGCATGCATGGTGAATTCTTCTATTATTCCATTCTTTATTATTCATTGGAATAACTTTGTTTATGTGGATTACCTGCATGTATGGTGTGAATGATCCTTTGTATTCATTCCTTATTAAATTATGGAAATGATCTGTCTACCTGGATTACCGCATGGCTGACGAAAATCCACTTGCAGTTTCATATATTCTATTATACTCATTTGGTTATTTGGCTTCTACACTCTATAAAATTAGTAGAATATCCTAGATATTTGCGCTTCATCCAGTATCTTTTCATGGAAATATTCTTCTGAGCATTCTTGAATTTTACTTTACAAAGCAGTATCATGTTGACAATTTGGACGTTATTGATTTTTGGATAAATTAAAATTATAGATCTTTAAAATTTATCCTTGAACTTATTTTATTGAATTATTATGCCATTGTCATCATCCTCATGCTTATATTGTGATGAAAGTCATCTTTGGCTTACGTGCATAGATGGACTTGGTATGATTATGACCAGGGATTATTCGGTATAATCATGATCGTAATGTGACAAATGATGTGGTGAAAGTCCTCAGTGGCCTGTTGGGCATTGATGGACAGTTTTTGATATGATTATGACCAGGGATTATTCGGTATAGTCATGACCATTGATGATTTAATGAATATCTTTGGCCCGTAGTGCAGGGAAGATTCGATGATATGGTTTATTTATTAAGCTGAGTCTCAGCGATAAAAATTGATGAAAACATTTTAAATCATAGAAGATAGTAGATATCATGCTCTACTTGACTCTTCTAATGGATTTCTTATTTCACTGCAGTTAAACTTGATGTTTATTGTATTTTATCAGTTTAACATTGTTGAAGGCTAATGATAATTTATTCTGCATTATCTTAGTCATATTATTTCTTACTAGGCTAGTTGAGCTCACCCTTTGCTTTCATTGTTCTCTTCAGGAAATGAGAATATAGCTGGGACTATTCTGGGAATGGAGTGATGGTCCAGATGATAGCATTAGTAGTCTTCACTATTCTGTTAAATAGTGTGATAATAAATGTAATGAGGACTCCATTAAGTGTGGATATTGTCTAGATGAAAATATTCTTATTAAAACTCTTAGATTATGTTTTGTCGTATTTTACACGACTGTTGTATAATAAAGTTGTACTTGAATTTGTACCATATATTTGGCGACTCAAGATGGGTGATGTATACTTATTTTGGGGGCGTCACAGTTGGTATCAAAGCTTAGGGATATGATCCCTGGCTGAGATGTGAGACAAGAAAAAGTAGGGGAGAGACGGGGAATTCCTTCGCTAGTATGACCTACCTAAGTTTATTTGGTTTTTAATTAGTCGGTCAGAGTATAGGGATAATATGTGATATGTTAATTAACCCTTATTTTGTGGCAGTATTTGAAAATGGCATCCGAAAATGTTGAGATAAGCAATGAAGCACATGAGACCGTTGAGTCACCATAGATTAATACCCAGGATAATGTGCAACAGAAAAACAATAATCCTCATGTAAACAATAACACCGATGAAATGGTGAACGATGGGATGTTCAGAGGATTTATGCAATTCATGCAACATCAAGCGAGGGCGGCTCCTGCCCAAAATGTAGGTGGAAACACAGACAACTCTCGGATGGTCACCGCTAAGAAGTTCAAGGAGCTGGGACCACTGGAGTTTTTTGGAGAGCCAAAACCACTTAAGGCGGAGACGTGGATAAAGCAGATTAACAAGATATTTGATGTCTTGGGATGCTCCGAGGAGCAAAAGGTTCCCTTTTCCACCTTTATGTTGCGAGCAGAGGCATACATTGGTGGGAATCGTAAAAGCGTACTCGACGCCTTGACTTGAAGATGTCTTGGGAGAAGTTCCAAGAACTGTTCAACGACAAGTACTTTCCTGAAAGTATTCGTCACATGAAGGAGGTAGAGTTCATCAAGCTTGAGCAAAATAATATGACCGTGGCGCAGTACGAAGCTAAGTTTGCTGAGTTATCTCGGTTTGCATCCCACTTGGTTGATAATGAGGAGAGAATGACACGGATGTTTCTAAGAGGTTTGAAACCTGAGATATGTCAATACCTAATTTCTCACAAACTGTGTTTGTATTTAGATGTTGTGAATAGGGCTCAGTTATTAGAGCGCGATAATGAGTCAACCCAACCAAGAGAGAGCAGTCGACAAGTCGATAATACTAGCGGTAGTAGTCATCGAAGCGGTGACAACAAGCGTGGAGGGAATCAATATCCCAGAAATGGTAATCACTTCGGTGGTAATCATGGCCATGACAATAAGAGTGGACATTTCAAGAAGAGGAGATTCAATAATGATGGAAAGACGTCAGCACCAACACCTGTTTTTAAGGAAGGAGAACGACCGCCTGTCGTATGTCACAAATGCGGAGGGGAGGGACATATCAGTCCAAACTATGTGATGCAGTCCAAAGCATGTTAAAATTATGGAAAAGAAGGTCACCTAGCCCAATTTTGTCATGCACCAAAGTCAAGTCCAGCTGCGACGGTGGCACCAAAGGCGGATACAGACAAAACAAAGTCGGTGGTTTCAGGAAGAGCGTTTTTTGTGACTTCTCAAAAAGCGAGTAACCCGAACGAAGTTAGCACAGGTTAGTTGATTATAAATTATTGCGAAGTCTATACCTTATTAGATACCGGTTCTACCCATTCTTTTATCTCTCTTACTTGCGCTAAATGTTTAAATTTGACTCCGAAGAAATTAGACTTTAACTTATCGGTTGAAACTCCGTTAGGAGAAACCTTCGTTACCTCTACTGTTTATATATCTTGTTTGATTCAAATCGATACTTTCACATTACCTGTCGATCTTATCTCTTTGAAAATACTTGCCTTTGATATGATTTTAGGAATCGATTGGTTAACTACTCATCATGGCTTTTGTAAGGTTGTTAGCTTTTATATTCCTAACCAACCTGTTATGCGAATTCAAGCAACCAAACCACTAAAGTCAATCACTATCATATTAAGCCATAAGTAAAGAGCCCCGAGCCTTTCGCCGGTGACTTCCTTGTGTGGAATGCACCAAAGCTAGACTTTCTGTAGGCGACATCGTGAATGACGATGGCAAGTTAATAGGTATCAATGTGACGTACTATCCAAGTCTTGGATGAGAGTCACATTTTTGAATGATATTTCTATTGTTAATAAATTTCCTGACGTATTCTTGAAGAACTTCCTAGCCTACCCCTAGAGCGTGAAATCGAATTTTGTATTGACCTCAGAACAAAATCCATTTCTAAAACCCTTAAATATTTCTTCACCTAGAACGAATGTATTATACACCAAAGACGTTGGCTCGAGCTATTGAAGATTATGACAACACCATTTAATATCATCGTAGAAGAGCGAACGTGGTAGCTGACGCATTGAGTAGAAGATCGTATGCGTTTACGAGTGCGATCTTGTTAACACAAAAACCCATTTCTTATAACTTACAAATAATGAAGATAGAGTTAAAGACTCTACGGACCCACGTGAAGATAACGAATATACGAGTAGAATCGACTTTAATCGATAAAGTTAAAGCCGCTCAAGCTACACACCCGAATCTGATGAATGTGAAGAAGAAGGCCCAAGAAGGCGTTATCTCAACCCTCGATTTAATTGGCCCATTTGAAATCCTCGATCGAGTAGGAACTGTGGCCTATAGACTCGTTTTACCACCAAGTATGTCGTGTGTTCATAACGTTTTTCACGTATCGTTGTTAGTAAAAACTTAGTCTTGGGGGACTTTGGAGCTAAATTTTGGAATAATTAATGAATTTGAAAAATTATGAAATCATGGGGGTTTTATAGAGCATGTTACAAGCTTTCCACAGCCTCGAAAATGGACTAATTCCGATAACGGATGAAGAAGTTATGAAGATTTGAAGTATGTGTGTTAAAAGTTACAAAATCTGGAAAATTGGTGTTAAGTGCCAAAGGTCGAGCGCCTAGGCACTAGGCACAAATAACCCAGTAAAGAATATCATGACTAAAGATAATTAAATTATCAATAGCCTTCCTCAATTATAAATCAGAGATTTAGAACATATGGTAGATGATAAAACTTTTCAACCATAATTGCAGCGGAACGAGCAATCCATTAGAAGAGTCAAATAGACCATTAGGTCTATTATCTTCTCCATGTTAAAAGTCCACCAATAATGTTTTATCCCTGTAACATCAATCAACAATTCCTATCCACAATCATATGAATTACTCAATCATAATTCTGATTCTAAATTCCTCTTCGCACCTGTGAATGAAGATAATTTTCATCATTTGTCTTCACTGAAACATCAAAAATCATGGTTATACCAAATCACAATTCCTCTGCCATAATCATACTAATAAATTCATCTTTGCACTACTACCAAAGATATTTATTAACAATTTATTCTTTGCACTACGTGCCAAAGACATATACAACCCGTATTTTAGAAGAGTCGAGTAGAGCATGATATCTACTATCTTTACGTAATTAAAAGTGTATAATCAATATTTTATCATTGAGACTCGACAATAAATAATCCACATCATCAATTCATCCCCACACTACTACCAAGGATATTCATGTAATCATCAATGGTCATGATTTATCTTTGAATAATTCCTATTTATAATCATACCAATTCATCATCCATCAATGCACTACGGGCCAATGAGGACTTTTACCACATCATCTATAACATTACGGGTCATGATTATACCGAATGATCCCTGATCATAATCATACCAATAAACAGTTCATCTATACACATAAGCCAAAGATATTCATCAATCAATAGTTCATCTTTGCACGTAAGCCAAAGATATGCAACTGTAAAACCAATAATCAACAGTCCATCTTTGCACGTAAGCTAAAGATATACAACTGTAAAACTAATAATCAACAGTCCATCTTTGCACGTAAGCCAAAGATGACTTTCATCATAATATAAGCATGAGGATGATGACAATGACATAAACATTAATCAAACGAAAACAAGGATAAATATTAAAGACTTTAAATTTATCCAAATATTATCAATCACTTAATAAACTCATAATCTAATATTATTAATATTATAACAATATTTTAATCACTTCTTAAACTTATAAACAATTTATTTCAATTGTTTACACTTTACCAAATAATGCATTTAATCATTCAAAAATGTCATACTCATAAGATTTCATCACCAATGATCAAATCCCTCATCAAAAATCTACATATACCTTATGTAGGATTTTCAAGCCATAAAATCCTATTTACCAATTTTTCAACTTCACATAACATATTTAACTCATATGTTCGTAACTAAACTATTTTCATGAAAAATTACCAAATCAACTTATTATTTTTCTATCCTTTTCCCAAACATATATACATATATTTCATACACAACAAGTATTTTTTTATAATTTTTCAACTCCTTAAGTATTTTCAAAAATCAATTTCTAATTAATTCCTTAAGAAATTAGCTACCTCAAGTTTAACTCCAGAAATTCCCAAATCTTGGCAGGATCATACACATGTTAACGTGAGCTTCCAGTTTAAATTTCATGGTCATCGGAGTTATAGAACTCCGGTTATAGCATTTTTCGTTGGAAAAACCTAAATATTGAAATAGTCATAAATTGCTCATTTTAAGTCGGAATGAGCTCTTTTTTGGACAGGAGGTACTTTATACCATATATTTCTATGTCCCAAAAGGCCGGAATTTTTCTCATAAATTAAGTGGCCGAAAAAGCCCTTATAAAATTTTGGGCAGTAGCTTTTTCTCCTTTTTCATTTTTTCGTGCTTTGTTAAAAATAGTCCATACAAAAATCTACAACTCCTCTTTCAGTGATTTCACTTGGAGATGTTAGAAAACTTAACATAATATCCTCCTAGTTTTTCCAAAATTTTTGAATGTCCAAAAAGTTACGAAACTGTAAATGGATTTTAACCCGCCATGCGATAATCCACGTAAACAGATCATTTTCACAATTTAATAAGGAATGAATACGAAGGATCATTCACCATGCATGCGATAGTCCACACAGACAGGTTTTTCCATTGGAATAATAGATAATGGAACCAGGTCATGCATAAACGCACAGACAGGATATTCCAACAGAATAATAAAGAATGGAATAATAACAGAATTCACCATGCATGCGATAGACCGCACATACAGGTAATTCTCAACAGAATAATAAATAATGGAATAACTGAAGAATTTCACCATGTATGCGGTGCATCAGCGAGTTATTCAACGAGAATAATAAATAGTGGAACCAGGTCATGCGTAATCCGCACAGACAGGATATTCCAACAGAATAATAAAGAATGGAATAACAGAAGAATTTCACCATGTATATGGTACTTCGCATAGACAGGTTATTCCAACATAATAATAAGGAATGGAATAACAATAACTCTCTCTTCATGAAAATGAAAGAAATAATACCCCTTACCTTAGAAGAAACTGGATATTGGAATAGTGAGGTACCAGACTTCTCTTCTTCTTTATCTCTATAATTTCTCTATTTAATAATTGCTCTAAAGCATTAGTGAATTGGTGAGAAATGAAGGAAGAATGAGCTTCTTTTTATAGAAAAATATAGTTTCGATAATTGCACATTTTGTGGCTCGAAAAATTACAGTACAATATATACCTCCAACTTTTCTTTCATTTTTAATTTAGTCCTGCAAGTATTATCAAATTTGCACCACCTCCCCTAATAGTAAATAATGTGAATCAATAGTTCAATCATGTGATTCAATAGTTATAATCATGTAAAAATACGAATTACAGTATAGTACCTCCATCTATACCTCCAGTTTTAACTTAGTCACGCAAGTATTATCAATCTTGCACCACCTCCCCTAATAGTACAAGAATGTGAATCAATAGTACACACATGTGAATAAATAGTTATAATCATGTGAATTAATAGCAATTAAATGCTCCTTTATCCGGTTAATTACCCGATTGGTCAATATAACCTCCAGACATCAATTATTATCGAAATAAATGTCGATTTCCACTAACACTAACAATCCCAACACAATGAAAATATTTTTTTCAAAAATTTATTTTTGAAATTTCAAAGTTTGACTTTTTCTGAAAAAGTCAACTATGAACTTTTTTGACAAAAAAGTCAACCCCGATAAATTTTGTGTTTATAGTCTATTTCTACTAATTTCATCGTTCCGGTCTAAAATATCACGTCCGCGTCTCCAAATTCAACTCTGAACTCAAATTCAATTTTTAATAACATTTATCATTAATATTATAACTCACAATATTTAACAACCAAGTCGTTCCCAGGAAAGAGGGGGCTTTCCGATAAGGATTTCTCCTTATTGGCGCGCAATTAGGTGACCAAACCTCTCCTTGATAGAACTTCTAGACATTGTCAATATTGCAAATAATATTATGAATAACTTTGTCGTCTGAATTATTGATTTAATAATATTTAAAATATTATGTAAATGATACTGTGACAATAATTGAATCAATAATATGAGAGATATAATGCAACAATTATTGTAGCAATAATTGAGTATAACAAAGTGACTTCTCACGTAAGCATCAATAACCAATACCGTGTGCTACTATGCAACCACGCGTATTACTGTACTTTTATCAATTTAACAATTTACTAAATAGAATAATAATTATAAAAATTGAATACTTTTATTTCGTAAAATTTGGGGTCTTACAATCTCCCCTCCTTATAAAATTTTGCCCTCGAAATTTATGTACCTGGTAGTTCGAAGAGATGAGAATACCTTGCTTTCTTTTCGGGTTGTACCTTCCCGGTTATTTCCTCTATATTATTATTTTTCCATTGCTCATCTCCTGTATTTCAGATATCATTCTAGAATATATCTACTAAACAAAGGTTAATTGACAGATCACAATTTGTCAACTTATCAAATAAACAATTTCAGCTTAGGTAAGTCACACCCTAGCGAAGTATATTACTCGTCTCTCCCCTCCTAGTTCTAGACTAATATCTCCGCCAGTGACCATATCCCTAATCTATGATACCATTTGTGACGCCCCCAAAATAGGTCCACAGAGCCCATTACGAGTCTTGAGATATCACTCTATAAAATCAAATACAAACTTCATTTATATAATGTTGAAGCGTCATACTGAGTACTTAACACATAAGTCATGAGTTTTAATACAATATTATCTCGTAGACAGTATCCAAACTCAAATTGTTAAAATGCCATATAAAATACAGCAGAAAATATTTTAAGACCCTAAAGAAGAACGAGAAGATTACTATCATATTCATTCTAATGAGGTGCACTTTTGACGCTTTCAAAGTTGGTTTCTCATCAGCTTATTGTTGTTCGCCAAAATCAATTATTAAGTGACTCATAAAATACGACACACACATCTTAGGTCCTCAATACAATTATCTGATTGCATGTCATGCCATTTTATAATGTATTGAGAAACTTAGACAGTCTCGGACCATCACACTATTTCCCTGTTATCCCCGCCGACCCAGCTACACTCTTATTACCTGAAAGAAATTGTGAAGCAAAGGGTGAGCACAAATAACCCAGTAAAGAATATCATGACTAAAGATAATTAAATTATCAATAGCCTTCCTCAATAATAAATCAGAGATTTAGAACATATGGTAGATGATAAAACTTTTCAACCATAGTTGCAGCGGAACGAGCAATCCATTAGAAGAGTCAAATAGACCATTAGGTCTATTATCTTCTCCATGTTAAAAGTCCACCAATAATGTTTTATCCCTATAACATCAATCAACAATTTCTGTCCACAATCATATGAATAACTCATAATCGTAATTCTGATTCTAAATTCCTCTTCTCACCTAGGACGAAGATAATTTTCATCACTTGTCTTCACCTAAAACATCAAAAATCATGGTTATACCAAATCACAATTCCTGCTCATAATCATACTAATAAATTCATCTTTGCACTACGACCAAAGATATTCATTAACAATTTATTCTTTGCACTACAGGCCAAAGACATTCAACTGTATTTTAGAAGAGTCAAGTAGAGCATGATATCTACTATCTTTTATGAATTAAAAGTGTATAATCAATATTTTATCATCGAGACTCAAACTTAATAAATAATCCACATCATCGAATCATCCCCCGCACTACTGACCAAGGATATTCATGTAATCATCGATGGTCATAATTATACTAGAATAATCCCTAGTTATAATCATACCAATAAGCGTCCATTAATGCACACTACGGGCCAGTGAGGACTTTTACCACATCATCTATAACATTACGGGTCATGATTATACCGAATGATCCCTGGTCATAATCATACCAATAAACAGTTCATCTATACACATAAGCCAAAGATATTCATCAATCAATAGTTCATCTTTGCACGTAAGCCAAAGATATGCAATTGTAAAACCAATAATCAACAGTCCATCTTTGCACGTAAGCCAAAGATATACAACTGTAAAACCAATAATCAGCAGTCTATCTTTGCACGTAAGCCAAAGATATACAACTGTAAAGCCAATAATCAACAGTCCATTTTTGCACGTAAGCCAAAGATGACTTTCATCACAATATAAGCATGAGAATGATGACAATGATATAAACATTAATCAAACGAAAACAATGATAAATATTAAAGACTTTAAATTTATCCAAATATTATCAATCACTTAATAAACTCATAATCTAATATTATTAATATTATAACAATATTTTAATCATTTCTTAAACTTATAAACAATTTATTTCAATTATTTACACTTTACCAAATAATGCATTTAATCATTCAAAATGCTATACTCATAAGATTTCATCACCAATGATCAAATCTCTAATCAAAATCAGATATACCTTATATAGGATTTTCAAGCCATAAAATCCTATTTACCAATTTTTCAACTTCACATAACATATTTAACTCATATGTTCGTAACTAAACCATTTTCATGAAAAATTACCAAATCAACTTATTATTTTTCTATCCTTTGTCCAAACATATATACATATATTTCATACACAACACGTATTTTTTTATAATTTTTCAACTCCCTTAAGTATTTTGCAAAAATCAATTTCTAATTAATTCCTTAAGAAATTAGCTACCTCAAGTTTAACTCCAGAAATTCCCAAATCTTGGCAGGATCTTACACATGTTAACGTGAGCTTTCAGTGTAAATTTCATGGTCATCGGAGTTATAGAACTCCGGTTATAGCATTTTTCGTCGGAAAAACCTAAATATTGAAATAGTTATAACTTGCCCATTTTAAGTCGGAATGAGCTCATTTTTGGATAGGAGGTACTTTATACCATATATTTCCATGTCCCAAAAGGCCGGAATGTTTCTCACAAATTAAGTGGCCGAAACAGCCCTTACAAAATTTTGGGCAGTAGCTTTTTCTCCTTTTTCATTTTTTCGTGTTTTGTTAAAAATAATCCGTACAAAAATCTACAACTCCTCTTTCAGTGATTCCACTTGGAGATGTTAGAAAACTTATCATAATATCCTCCCAATTTTTTTCAGAATTTTTGAATGTCCAAAAAATTACGAAACTGCAAATGGATTTTAACCCGTCATGCGGTAATCCACGTAAACAGATCATTTCCACAATTTAATAAAGAATGAATACGAAGGATCATTCACCATGCATGCGATAGTCTACATAGACAAGTTATTCTAACAGAATAATAGATAATGGAACCAGGTCATGCGTAAACGCACAGACAGGATATTCCAACAGAATAATAAAGAATGGAATAATAACAGAATTCACCATGCATGCGATAGACCGCACAGACAGGTTATTCTCAACAGAAAAATAAATAATGGAATAACAGAAGAATTTCACCATGTATGCGGTACTTCGCATAGACAGGTTATTCCAACAGAATAATAAATAGTGGAACCAGGTCATGCGTAATCCGCACAGACAGGATATTCCAACAGAATAATAAAGAATAGAATAATAGAAGAATTTCACCATGTATGTGGTACTTCGCATAGATAGGTTATTCCAACATAATAATAAGGAATGGAATAACAATAACTCTCTTCATGAAAATGAAAGAAATAATACCCCTTACCTTAGAAGAAACTGGATATTGGAATAGTGAGGTACCAGACTTCTCTTATTCTTTATCTCTATAATTTCTCTATATAATAATTGCTCTAAAGCATTAGTGAATTGGTGAGAAATGAAGGAAGAATGAGCTTCTATTTATAGAAAAATATGGTTTCGATAATTGCACATTTTGGGGCTCGAAAAATTACAGTACAATATATACCTCCAACTTTTCTTTCATTTTTAATTTAGTCCTGCAAGTATTATCAAATTTGCACCACCCCCCCTAATAGTAAATAATGTGAATCAATAGTTCAATCATGTGATTCAATAGTTATAATCATGTGAAAATACGAATTA
Source organism: Panax quinquefolius (assembly GCA_020205615.1). NCBI lineage: Eukaryota > Viridiplantae > Streptophyta > Magnoliopsida > Apiales > Araliaceae > Panax > Panax quinquefolius. Next base: position 42,874,002 of record CM035163.1, on the reverse strand, counting down.
CAGTATAGTACCTCCATCTATACCTCCAGTTTTAACTTAGTCACGCAAGTATTATCAATCTTGCACCACCTCCCCTAATAGTACAAGAATGTGAATCAATAGTACACACATGTGAATAAATAGTTATAATCATGTGAATTAATAGCAATTAAATGCTCCTTTATCCGGTTAATTACCCGATTGGTCAATATAACCTCCAGACATCAATTATTATCGAAATAAATGTCGATTTCCACTAACACTAACAATCCCAACACAATGAAAATATTTTTTTCAAAAATTTATTTTTGAAATTTCAAAGTTTGACTTTTTCTGAAAAAGTCAACTATTAACTTTTTTGACCAAAAAGTTAACCCCGACAAATTTTGTGTTTATAGTCTATTTCTACTAATTTCATCGTTCCGGACTCAAATATCACGTCCGCGTCTCCAAATTCAACTCCGAACTCAAATTCAATTTTCAATAACATTCATCATTAATATTATAACTCACAATATTTAACAACCGTGTCGTTCCGGAAGAAAGGGGCTTTCAGATAAGGATTTCTCCTTATTGGCGCGCAATTAGGTGACCAAACCTCTCCTTTACAGATCTTCTAGACATTGTCAATATTGCAAATAATAATATGAATAACTTTATCGTCTCAATTATTGATTTAATAATATATAAAATATTATGCAGATGATATTGTGACAATAATTGAATCAATAATATGTGAGATATGATGCAATAATTATAATAGCAATAATTGAGTATAACTGAGTTACTTCTCTCGTAAGCATCAATAACCAATATCATGTGCTACTATGTAACCGCGCGTATTACTGTACTTTTATCAATTTAACCATTTACTAAATAGAATAATAATTATAAAAATTGAATACTTTCATTTCGTAAAATTCGGGGTCTTACATAATGAGTAGACCTAAAACTTTCATTCTTTATATTTTGAGATTTGAGGTCGATATCAAGGCCTAAAATGGCTATTTTAGGGACTGATGTGCATTCAGAGGCAATCGAAGGACATTGGCCTTGCACGTATGCAACGTGTAATGTTTTCGACGATAAAGGTATTCAAGGTATCCTCACCTCTTCAGCATACAAAGTACATACGTAAATTTCAAGGGCGAAATTTCATAAGGATGGGAGATTGTGAGACCCCAAATTTTATGAATAAAGATTTAAATTTCTCGAAATATTTTTTTTGAAGATTATGGTGTGGATTTGATATAATGTTATAGTTGTGGGTAATATTTACAAATTTTGCAAAGTAAGCAAGTGGTTATATAATATTTGATTGGTCTGGGAATATTCATTTTAACAGGAATATTCGTATAATGCAAGACAATCATTGGTGGACCCCACAATGTAAGTATTATTCGTAGTAAGAAAACAATGTAATTATCTTTTATTAAAATAACTAAAAGTGTTATGTTTAAAGCTGTTGAACTACCCAGAGTAGTAAAAGTACGATGAATCTGGCGTGGTCGCATAAGTAGCACAAGATATTGGTTATTGATACTTACGTGAGAAGTCACTCAGTTATACTCAATTATTGCTACAATAATTACTGCATCATATCTCTCATATTATTAATTCAATTATTGTCACACTATCATCTGTATAATATGTTATATTATTAGATCAATAATTAAGACGGCAAAGTTATTCATATTATTATTTACAATATTGATAATGTCTAGAAGTTCTGTCAAGGAGAGGTTTGGTCATCTAATTGTGCGCCAATAAGGAGAAATCCTTTTCGGAAAGCCCCTTCTTTCTTGGGAACGACCTGGTTGTTAAATATTGTGAATTATAATATTAATTATGAATAAGTTTGTGTTGATTAATGATGAAATTGATAGTTCCATTGTGTTGGAATGATTAGTGTTAGTGGAAATTGACATTTATTTCGATAATAATTGATGTCTGGAGATTATATTGACCAATCGGGTAATTAACCGGATAAATGAGCAATTAATTGCTATTGATTCACATGATTATAACTATTTCTTCACATGTGTGTACTATTGATTCACATTCATTTACTATTAGGGGAGTTGGTGCAAGATTGATAATACTTGCATGACTAAGTTTAAAATGGAGGTATAAATGGAGGTACTATACTGTAATTCGTATTTTCACATGTCTATAACTATTGATTCACATGATTTACTATTGATTCACATTATTTATTATTAGGGGAGGTGGTGCAAGTTTGATAATACTTGCAGGACTAAATTAAAAATAAAGAAAAAGAGGAAGGTATTATACTATAATATTTAGAGCCTCAAAACGTGTAATTATCGAAACTATATTTTTCTATAAATAGAAGCTCATTCTTCATTCATTTCTCACCAATTTACTAAAGCTATAGAGCAATTATTATAGAGAGAAATTATAGAGAAAAAAAAGAAGAGAAATCTGCTACCTCACTATTTTAGTATCCAGTTTTCTTCTGAGGTAAGGGGTATTATTCTTTCGTATTCATGAAAAGAGTTATTTTCTTTCAATACTCGTAAGGGTTGTTATTCCATTCTTTATTATTATGTTGGAATAACCTGTCTATGCGAAGTACCGCATACATGGTGAAATTCTTCTGTTATTCCATTCTTTATTATTCTATTGGAATAACCTATTTGTGTGGTCTATCGCATGCCAGGTGAATTCTGTTGCTATTCCATTCTTTATTATTCTATTGGAATATCATGTCTGTGCGGATTACGTATATGATTCGGTTACATTCTTTCTTTATTATTCGTTGAATATCCCATCTGCGCGGACACTGCGTGACACGGTTCCATTCTTTATTATTCTATTGGGAATAACCTGTCTATGTGGTCTATCGCATGTATGGTGAATTCTTCTATTATTCCATTCGTTATTATTCATTGGAATAACTTTGTCTATGTGGATTACCGCATGCATGGTGAATGATCCTTTGTATTCATTCCTTATTAAATTATGGAAATGATCTTGCGTCTCACGTGGATTCTGGCGTGGTGCGAAAATCCACTTGCGGTTTCATATATTCTATTATACTCAGTTGGTTAAAGTTTTGGCTTCTATACTCCATGAAATTAGTAGAATATCCTAGATATTTGCGCTTCATCCAGTATCTTTTCATGGAAATATTCTTCTGAGCATTCTTGAATTTTACATTACAAAGCATTATCATGTTGGCAATTTGGACGTTATTGATTTTTGGATAAATTAAAATTATAGAACTTTAAAATTTATCCTTGAACTTGTTTTATTGAATTATTATGTCATTGTCATCATCCTCATGCTTATATTGTGATGAAAGTCATCTTTGGCTTACGTGCATAGATGGACTTGGTATGATTATGACCAGGGATTATTCAGTATAATCATGACCGTAATGTGACAAATGATGTGGTGAAAGACCTCAGTGGCTTGTTGGGCATTGATGGACAATTTTTGGTATGATTATGACCAGGGATTATTCGGTATAGTCATGACCATTGATGATTTAATGAATATCCTTGGCTAGTAGTGCAGGGAAGATTCGATGATATGGTTTATTTATTAAGTTGAGTCTCAACGATAAAAATTGATGAAAACATTTTAAATCATAGAAGATAGTAGATATCATGCTCTACTTGACTCTTCTAATGGATTGCTTATTTCGCTGCTGTTAAACCTGATGTCTATTGTATTTTATCAGTTTAACATTGTTAAAGGTTAATGATAATTTATTCTGCATTATCTTAGTCATAATATTTCTTACTGGGCTAGTTGAGCTCACCCTTTGCTTTCATTATTCTCTTCAGGAAATGAGAATATAGCTGGGACTAGTCGGAGAACGGAGTGACGGTCCAGATGATAGCATTAGTAGTCCTCACTATTCTGTTAAATAGTGTGATAATAAATGTAATGAGGACTCCATTGAGTGTGGATATTGTCTAGATGAAAATATTCTTATTAAAACTCTTAGATTATGTTTTGTCGTATTTTACACAACTATTGTATTATAAAGTTGTATTTGAATTTGGAACCATGTATTTGGCGACTCAAGATGGGTGATGTATACCTATTTTGGGGGCGTCACAGTACTAGCCAGCAATGATGAGGATTTCAGAACTGTTGCTCTCTAGTCTCTCTCTAAGAGCGGCTAGGGTTTTGGTTAATGAATAATACCTAATTGGCTGCTACATATCATATTATAGCGATTAAAAGGAATTATTCAAAATCTAATTTAATAAAATCCGAATATATATATATATATATATATATATCTTAATTAAGTCTTACTTAATTAATATACCTATATATAAATTATCCTATTAATTTAAATTCGTAATTCAAATACTATCAATCATATTGACATATTTAAATCTTTACAATTAAAATTAATTCCCTTTTAATTATGTTTTATGTGTTTGACCCTATAGGTTATTATTACGTTGGCAATAATTTTAAAATCATATTATAAAATTATAAACAGTGAGCGGCATCTAGTAATGCATCACTGTTACCCAAGTAATAATAAGATCGATGATTCGATGCAAACTTTTCGTGACCAATGTTTCAATGTAATTTAATCCTTTTAACCTTGACATCCTAGATTAAACTCGAGTCATGGAATGTGTCATACTCTTCTTAATTTAATCTGTGTTTTCTTGATCAATGAGTAGACTATATGAAACAAATCACTATTTGAGCATGACCATGCATTTCATAGTCCTACTTAATCACGAGGCCTATGGATATCACCCCTAATATATAGGAGGGTTAAATTCCATTTAGATCACTCATATTCCTCACACGATTCATGATGTACCCAATAATCATCTTTATTGTCCATCCTATTAAAGGTGACATTTGATGATATTAAAGTACATAAATTCCTATGTAGTAATATAGTGATTTCAGGTCGGAGGACCATTGCACCATTGTCACTATGAGAATCTCTAATGACACTTTACATACTGTTCCACGTAGAATTCTCATGGTGGGTTTGTCCAGTACATCGTTCTCTAACATGTACCTATGCATTGACTTAATATCTCATATATTTATGACTAATGAGATTTGGTCATCAGTCAATCCATATATTAGTCTCAATGCATCATTGTTGTCCCATCAACAATGATACTCGACTAGGGACATTTAAGAGCAATGATACTAATTGTAATTATATAATCTCATGTTCAAGTCATATACTTGAAACTATATAATTTGTATCACTATTCTAAGGAATTTTATTATGTTAACATTATATAACGCAATAAATAAAACCATAATAAAATCATTCATTTATTCAATCAAATATAATATTAAAATGTTAAGCAATTATATCAAATAATTGGCCTCTAGGGCATAAACTCTAACAATCTCCCACTTGCACTAGAGCCAATTACTCATGTATCTAATACCCATAGAACTAGTGTGACCTTCATGCTTCTGCTGTGACAAAGCCTTGGTTAGTGGATTTGCAACATTATCATCTGTTGGCACTCTTCTTATATATACATCTCCTCTATCAATGATTTCATGGATGAGATGGTACCGCCTAAGTATATGCTTAGATCATTGGTGAGATTTTGGTTCCTTAGCCTGTGCAATGGCTCCATTATTATCACAGTATAAAGCAACCGGATCAACAATGGTTGAAACAACATCAAGTTCAGTGATGAACTTTTTAATCCATACAGCCTCCTTGGTTGCACTAGAAGCAGCAATATACTCAGCCTCTATTGTAGAATCGGCTACTGTCTCTTGCTTCGAACTCTTCCAGCTAACAGCACCACCATTAAGGCAAAATATAAAACCTGACTGAGACTTATAGTCATCATTGTCAGTCTAAAAACTAGCATCTGTGTAACCCTTTACTGCCAGTTTGTCTTCACCTCCATATACCAAGAATGAATCCTTAGTCCTATTTAGGTACTTGAGGATATTCTTGACTACTGTCCAGTGACCTTCACCTAGATTCGACTAGTATCTGCTTGTCATGCTCAAAGCATACGAGACATCCGGACGAGTACATATCATTGCATACATGATAGATCCAATTGCCGAAGCATAAGGGATCTTTCTCATACGCTCCTCATCATCTTGTGATTTAGGACATTGGGCCTTAGAGATCTTTACACCATGAGTCATGGGTAAGTGTCCTCTTTTTGCCTCTTGCATGATGAACCGTTTCAGCACTTTATCAATATATGTACACTGACTTAGGTCGAGCATTTTTCTCGATCTATCTCGATAGATCCTGATACCTAAAATGTAGGCTGCATCGCCTAAATCTTTCATGAAGAAACATTTTCCTAACCATGTTTTTACAGCCTGTAATGAAGCAATGTCATTCTCAATAATTAATATGTCGTTAACATATAATACTAGGAATATAATGTGACTTCCACTAACCTTCTTATATACACAAGGTTTATCTTCATTTTTTATAAAGCCAAACTCTTTGACTGCTTCATCAAATTGAAGATTCTAACTCCGAGATGCTTGCTTCAATCCATAAATGGATCGCTGCAGCTTACATACCTTTTCAGCATCCTTTGGATTGACAAAACCTTCAGGTTGTGCCATGTACACATCCTCAAGGAGATTTCCATTAAGGAAAGCAGTTTTAACATCTATCTGCCAGATTTCGTAATCATAGCAAGCTGCAATTGCAAGTAAGATCCTGATGGATTTAACCATTGCCTCTGGAGAGAAGGTTTCATCATAGTCAACACCTTGAATTTGTTTGTAACCTTTTGCTACCAGTTGGCCTTTGTAGGTTTGTACATTACCATCCATGTCGGTTTTCTTCTTGAAAACCCACTTGCACCCGATTGGTTTTATCCCTTCGGGTGGATCAACCAAAGTCCATACTTGGTTAGTATACATGGGGTCCATTTCAGATCTCATGGCTTCAAGCAATCTCTCAGAATTTGATCCATTCATAGCTTCTTAGTAGGAAGCAGGCTCATCCTGATCTATGAGCATCACATCGTCGTTTTGAGTCACCAGATATCCATAATATCTCTCGGGCTCTTGGTGTGTCCTAACAGATCTTCGAATTCCTTGTGTAATTTGAGCAGGTTCACTTTCCACAATTTCTTGTGGTTCCTGCTCACATTCCAACTCAGGTTCAATGATATTTTGTGGTTCTCAAATTTCTTCGAGTTCTACTTTCCTCCCACTATTTCCTTTAGAGACAAATTCTCTTTCTAGAAAAATACCAGTTCGAGCAACAAACACTTTGTTCTCAGAAGGTTTGTAGAAATAATACCCTTTTGTTTCCTTTGGATATCCCACAAAATTACATTTATCAGATTTGGGTCCGAACTTGTCAGAATCAAGACGTTTTACAAATGCCTCGCGACCCCAAATCTTCATGAACGACATACTAGGACATTTCCCAGTCCACATCTCATATGGTGTCTTCTGAATCGTCTTTGTAGGAACACGGTTAAGTGTGTAATGCGGTGCCTCTGAGGCATGACCCCGAAGCTTATTGGAAGATCCGCATGACTCATCATTGATCGTACCATGTCCAATAAGGTGCGATTTCTCTTCTCAGATACACCATTCCATTGTGGTGTTCCAGGTGGAGTGAGCTGTGATATAATACCACACTCCTTTAGAAGGTCATCAAAGTCTTGGCTTAAGTATTCACCTCCTCGATCGGATCGAAGGGCTTTTATGCTTTTGCCAAATTGGTTTTGAACTTCATTCTTGAATTCCTTGAACTTTTCAAAGGATTTGATTTGTGTCTCATAAGATACATATCCATATCTACTAAAGTTGTCAGTAAATGTAATGAAGTAATAAAACCTACCTCTTGCTAACGAACTCATGGGTCCACATACATCACTATGTATAAGTCTCAATATATCGTTAGCCCGTTCACTGTGTCCAGTGAAAGGGGCTTTAGTAATCTTGCCTAATAAAAAAGATTCGTATTTTTCATATGATTCAAAATTAAATGAATCCAAAAATCCATCTTTATGGAGTTTTGATATGCGTTTCTCATTTATATGGCCCAAACGACAGTGCCAGAGATATGTCATATTTGAATCATTTAATTTAAATCATTTGGTATTTATGTTATAGATAGGCATTTCTAAATCAAGAATATAAAGACCGTTAAACAATTGTACAACACCATAGCAAATATTATTTAAGTAAAATGAACAACGATTGTTCTTAATTATAAATGAATCTTGTCCAAACAAGAAACAGAAATAATGTTTTTGCTTATAGCAGACACATAATAACAATCCTCTAATTCTAATACTAGCCCGGTGGGCAAAGATAAATGATAAGTTCTTATGGCCAGTGCAACAACTTTTGCTCCATTCCCAACTCGTAGGTCAACCTCTCCTTTTTCCAAAGTCCTACTCCTTCGAAGTTCCTGCACATTAACACAAATGGGAGAACCACATCCAGTATCCAATACCCATGATGTAGAAGTAGACAAGTTGACTTCTATAACATATATACCTGAATCAGAAGTCACACATCCTTTCTTTTTCTTCACTTCTTCCAAATAAGCATGACAATTCCTCTTAGTAGTCCGTGTTTTCCATGTAAGTGACAATCACCTTCTTTAGCCACCCCACCTTTAGGTTTTAAAGCCTATTTGGTTTTGGGATTAGGTTTAGCACCAGATTTAGATCCTATCTTCTTCTTGGCTTTCTAATTTCCCTTAGCATTCCCCTTTTGCACCATCATTATGGGAGCGGGTCCTGCTATTTTTATGTTGTTCTCTGCAGTTTTTAGCATGCTCAACAACTCAGTAAGTGGTTTCTCAATTTCATTCATTAGATAATTCATAACAAATTGAGAGTAGCTGTTGTTCAAAGATTGCAAAACAAGATCAGTTTGGGCCTCCGGAGTGATTGGAAAACCCAACCTATCAAGGTACTCAATATACCCAATCATTTTTAGCACATGTGGACCAACTGGATCACGTTCACCCATCTTGCAGTGATACAACGCCTTGCTTGTATTATACCTCTCCTGTCGAGCATGCCCTTCGAGCAATTTCTTGAGATGCTCGATCATCTCATAAGCATCCATCAACTCATGTTGCTTCTGAAGCTCATCGTTCATGGTTTCTAGCATGAGACAACTCACGTCCAGAGCATCATCTTGATGCTTCTTGTATGCATTATGCTCCGCACGTGGTGCAGTGATAGCCGGTGCTGCAGGAATGGGCTAATCAAGGACATATAGCTTGCACTCTTGTTTGAGGACAATCCTCAAGTTCCTGTGCCAGTCAAGGAAATTAATTCCATTCAGCTTGTCCTTCTCAAGGACTGATCGTAGTGAAAGACTACTTGTGGTGTTGTTGTTTGCCATTGATATCTACAATTTATAAGTGCCAAAATAATAAGTCAAATTGCAGAGTTGATATTATGTAATTGATAATAGTACATTCAAAATATACCTCCCACTATTTTATTCAAATTAATAGCCCTCACCATTAATTCGGAAAGCATTTTCTATTAAATCTTTTTAGTGAGCCAAGATCCATATTTCATTATGACTTAAGTTAGCTTTGGCTAATCTCTTAAAACATAATTATTTAGGTAGATAACCCTTTTGTCAATTATATCATATATAACTCTCGGATAGTTTGGTAAACAATAATTGTTTCTAGTCCATCTAATGGTAGCTACCAAACTCCATGCCTCTAAGTTCACAATCCTATTGAGATAACTTAGTTAGGTCGGGCCTAATGATTTTAACAGTTTGGATATCACAATTATCCTATCACATCTTACCTAGATAAATAGGGTACTTTGCTTTGGCAAACCTATATCTATTGATCAAGGTCTTGATGAGTGTTATTCATTAGAAGGCATCTGATTTAGACTTAATAATTTAATGAGGGATTTTATTAATAAATTTAGATCTCACAAATTTTAATCTTATTAAGCATGCACATTATTTATCATATCATATCGCAAACAAGCATAAATAAAGTGCAAAATTAAATGTGTCACAGTTATGGCCCAATCCACTGTCAATCTTTTCAAGCTAATGAAAGATTGAAGGTCAATCTAAGGTGGTAAAAGATCTCAAAATAGTAGCTTCCTTAGATCTTCCTCATACATGTGCCTCCTCTCCATCATCATCTTTCATCGTGTTCTCCATCTTGACATCTTCATCGATTACAGATTATTACATGACATAAAGAAACCTCGAGTTACATTCGAGGGGATTTAGATGAGAAGAGAATGTTACATTAGAATTTATAGAAAGACGCAACATGCAAGCCGTATTTCAAAACCAAAACCACTAACCTATGGGTCAAAAGGCCATAACTGTGCACCATGCATATCACAATAAGCACATAACAATTTATATATAATTAAAGAAAACTATATATAACATATTGGGGTCACGACCATCGTGTTTCTCACGATGGGGGGTCCAAGGGGTCTCCCCACGGTGGTGGTCCGGTGACCGATCGGTCACGGGGTGGTCTCACTGACCGGAATTCGTGGCGGGATAAAGCGGCGCGCCCTCGTAAATTTTTTTTTGAACTATAATCTGTATTGTAGAATTTTTCCATATGAATATTTGAAACAGTTTCAAAATCATATATTTTAATCCACCAAAACACCCATAATAACAAATCATATATGTCCAGTTTCGATTAATCATATTAAAACGAATAACAGTACACCCAGAATATATCATATATGTTCAGTTTTGATTAATCATATTAAAACGATTCTTCATGCTTCTAATCCGATTAGAACAATTGTATTATTATTCCACCTTCTAAGATACGATTAACAGAATCATCATATATATGCATATATAATACAGATACAATTCATAATTAAAGAATATGCATACAACGGAATATCATATATTTAATTTTAGATCGGTAAACATGCATCATCATATATCATATATATCAAATACAATAAAACACGTAATCTGAATTAATCATTTTCGCAAGTAGCTTTGATACCACTGAAGGGTTTCGACACAAAAACGCAACAGAAATAAACAAATTTAAAGGCAATTCTGAAACCCTAAAACAGGATCCATGCGAAAATCAATTAACTCAGTGGTTAGAAATTATACCGATTATGAAAATAAAATTGATGCGCTCAAATCTCCAACGCAGTCCAAATGAATCGCGCCTCTACAGTATTCACATTACGCGGCCGTAACCGCCGCACGATCTGTAGTAAAAGGCTGCTGATACTAGCCACCAAAGATGAGGATTTGAATCTGTTTTTCTCTAGTCTCTCTAAGAGCGACTAGGGTTATGGTTAATGAATAATACCTAATTGGCTGCTACATATCATATATATAGCGATTAAAAGGAATTATTCAAAATCTAATTTAATTAAATCTGAATATATATATATATATATATATTAATTAAGTCTTACTTAATTAATATACCTATATATAAATTATCCTATTAATTTAATTTCGTAATTTAAATACTATCAATCATATTGACATATCTAAATCTTTACAATTTAAATTAATTCCCTTTTAATTACGTTTCATGTGTGTGTGACCCTATAGGTTATTATTACATTGGCAATAATTTTAAAATTATATTATAAAATTATAAATAGTGAGCGGCATCTAGTAATGCATCACTACTACCCAAGTAATAATAAGATCGATGATTCGATGCAACCTTTTCGTGACCAATGTTTCAATGTAATTTAATCCTTTTAACCTTGACATCCTAGATTAAACTCGAGTCATGGAATGTGTCATACTCTTCTTAATTTAATCTGTGTTTTCTTGATTAATGAATAGACTATATGAAATAAATCACTATTTAAGCATGGTCATGCATTTCATAGTCCTACTCAATCAAGAGGCCTATGGATATCACCCCTAATATATAGGAGGGTTAAATTCCATCTAGATCACTCATATTCCTCACACGATTCATGATGTACCCAATAATCATCTTTATAGTCCACTCTATTAAAGGTGACATTTGATGATATCAAAGTACATAAATTCCCGTGTAGTAATATAGTGATTTCAGGTCGGAGGACCACTACACCATTGTCACTATGAGAATCGCTAATGACACTTTACGTACTGTTCCACGTAAAATTCTCACGGTGGGTCTGTCCAGTACATCGTTCTCTAACATGTACCTATGCATTGACTTAATATCTCATATATTTATGACCAATGAGATTTGGTCATCAGGCAATCCACATACTAGTCTAAATGCATCATTGTTGTCCCATTAACAATGATACTCGACTAGGGACATTTAAGAGCAATGATACTAATTGTACTTATATAATCTCATGTTCAAGTCACATTCGTGAAACTATATAATTTGTATAACTATTCTAAGGAATTTTATTATATTAACATTTATATAACGCAGTAAATAAAACCATAATAAGATCATTCATTTATTCAATCAAATATAATATCAAAATGTTAAGCAATTATATCAAATAATTGGCCTCTAGGGCATAAACTCTAACAGAACTATTAGGGGAGGTGGTGCAAGATTGATAATACTTGCATGACTAAATTAAAAATGGAGGTATAGATGAAGGTACTATACTGTAATTATTATTTTTTACATGTATAGAACTATTGATTCACATGAACGTACTATTGATTCACATGATGTACTATTAGGGGAGGTGGCGCAAGTTTGATAATACTTGCAGGTGTGAGACCCCAAATTTTATGAATAAAGATTTAAATTTCTCGATTTTTTTTTTAATATTATGGTGTGGATTTGATATAATGTTATAGTTGTGGGTAGTATTTATAAATTTTGCAAAGTATGCAAGTTGTTATAAAATATTCTTTTTGTCGGGGAATATCCGTACAACGGCACAATCATTGGTGGACCCCACAACGGAAGTATTGTTGTATTTAGAAAACGACAGAATTATCATTTTATAAAAATAACGGCGAAAGTGTTACCGTTAAAACCGTTGAACTACCCGGTAGTAAAAGTACGATGTCTGGCGTGGTTGCGTGAGCACACGGTATTGATTATTGATGCTTACGTAAGAAGTCACTCAGTTATACTCAATTATTACTACAGTAATTGCTGCATCATATCTCTCATATTATTGATTCAATTATTGTCACAATATCATTTGTATAATATGTTATATTATTAAATCAATAATTGAGATGGCAAAGTTATTCATATTATTAATTGCAATATTGACAATGTCTAGAAGTTTTGTCAAGGAGAGGTTTGGTCACCTAATTGCGCGCTAATAAGGAGAAATCCTTATCGGAAAACCCCCTCTTTCCTGGGAACGATCTGGTTGTTAAATATCGTGAATTATAATATTGATGATGAATAAGTTCGTGTTGATTAAAAATGAAATTGATAGTTCCATTGTGTGGGAATTATTAGTGTTAGTGAAAATTGACATTTATTTCGATAATAATTGATGTCTGGAAGTTATATTGATCAATCGGGTAATTAAACAGATAAATGAGCAATTAATTGCTATTGATTCACATGATTATAACTATTTGTTCACATGTGTGTACTATTGATTCACATTCATTTACTATTAGGGGAGTTGGTGCAAGATTGATAATACTTGCATGACTAAGTTAAAAATGGAGGTATAGATGGAGGTACTATACTGTAATTCATATTTTCACATGTCTAGAACTATTGATTCACATGATTTACTATTAGGGGAGATGGTGCAAGTTTGATAATACTTGCAGGACTAAATTAAAAATGAAAAAAAGAGGAAGGTATTATACTGTAATATTTGGAGCCCCAAAACGTGCAATTATCAAAACTATATTTTCCTATAAATAGAAGCGCATTCCTTCATTATTTTCACCAATTCACTAAAGCTATAGAGCAAATATTATAGAGAGAAATTATAGAGAGAAAGAAGAAGAGAAGTTTGTTACCTCACTATTCAAGTATACAGTCTTCTTTTAAGGTTAGGGGTATTATTTATTTCGTATTCATGAAGAGAGCTTCTGTTATTCCATTCTTTATTATTATGTTGGAATAACTTTGTCATCCAAGTACCACATACATGGTGAAATTCTTACATTATTCCATTCTTTATTATTATGTTGGAATAACTTTCATCTATGCAAAGTACCGCATATTGGTGAAATTCTTACATTATTCCATTATTTATTATTCTCGTTAGAATATCACATGCATGCGGATTACGCATGACCTGGTTCCATTCTTTATTATTCATTTGAAATATCACATGCATGCGCATTACGCGCATGACATTCGGTTCTATTATTTATATTACATTGGACTAACTTTTATGCATGCGATTACATCACATGCATGGTGAATTCTGTCGTTATTCCATTATTTATTATTCTGTTGGAATATCCTATCTGTGTGGATTACGCATGACCTGGTTCCATTCTTAATTAATCTGTTAGAATATTCTGTCTGTGCGGATTACGCATGACCTAGTTCCATTCTTTATTATTCTATTGGAATAACTCCTGTCTATGCGGTCTATCGCATGCGGTGAATTCTTTTGTTATTCCATTATTTATTATTCTGTTGGAATAACTTATCTGTGTGGACTACCGCATGCATGGTAAATGATCCTTCGTATTCATTCTTTATTAAATTATGAAAATGATCTGTTTACATGGATTACCGTATGGCGGGTGAAAATCTATTTGCAATTTCGTATATTCTATTATACTCGTATTAGATATCATTTCTTTTGTACTCGTCATGGAATATCATTTTATTTGGTATTTTTCTTTTACGAGTTACTATTCACGAATTACTATTTACCTGGTTACTATTCACTCTAGTATTATTCACTCGGGTATTCGGGGCACTTTTCGTGTCGAAGTACTATTGACGAGTTACTATTCGCGGGTTACTATTCACCTGATTACTATTCACCCAAATATTATTCACTCGGGTATTTTGAGTACTTTTCATGTCGGGGTACTATTCAAGAGGTACTATTCCCGAAGTACTATTCACGGGGTACTATTCATGATGAAAAAATTATTCTTTTCTGTCCAAATTATTTTTGGTACATGAATATTATTCTTGAATTTTACTCTACAAAGCAGTATCAGGTTGACAATTTGGACGTTATTTATTTAATTATTATGAATATTGGTATCAGTAATAATATTTTGAACTATATGCGATATGAATTAAGCATGTTAGTAAATTAATTTTTTATAAGTTAATTAAGAATGAAAGTGAAGTCGGATATTGTTCAAAACCCTAATTTGGATTTTTAATAAGAATTTGAATATTAATACAATATTAATTGTATTTCAGTATGATATGTATGTGCAGTATGTGAGTATTGTTTGTCGACGTCGGAATTTTTGAGTGTCCCTTTTCGTTACTTGTTCTTTGGTGTTCTCATGTTAATGTGAGATTTGTTTGAAAAAAATAAGTGAAAAAGGTCCGACATGTATAATGTCGACATTTTTACTTTAAGAGTCGCCAGTTGGTGTATTTAACTGGTTGCACCAACGCAACCAAAAAAGGTTTGCACATTGACCCAGTGATTTGACACTGCTAGACGGGTCTGTGAAACCAGTATTCATTTTGGGTCCGGGGGCTTGATTATGCGGAGGGAAGGTGTTAGGCACCCCCTGACATCTGTGTTACCACGGTGACCGCCACTCTTCAAAGAAATTGTTATATGAATGTGTGTGTTTGTGTGTGTGTGTGTGTGTGGATCAATGTGCAGTTATTTGAAAGTAGTGCGAGGCCTCGTTCGCACCTATATACAAAGGGTTTGAATTTATAGAAAAATTCAGTTTTAACCACAATATAACAATGACGTTTTATAAAAGAGGTTTTTCAAACCCTGTGCTCAATAGGAATTGAGACCTTTTCATACTTCCATTTTATTACTAAATGTTTGGCTTGTTTGCTTTTATTTTCGAGATGCGAAGCATTCTCAAGAAAATAATATACAACAGTGGCGAACTCCTCATGGGCATGACAGACATCCAAGGAAATTCAGACACTGTAAAATAATGTACAGGCTGCTTGTAGCTAAAAAATGTCCATCATGGGAACCGAATCTAGATTCAGTAAGCTGAACATGTGATCATATGATTCCTAGGCTCATATGATACCGTAATTTGTATGGAAAGCAGTAAGCAGTTATATATATATATATATATATGTAAAAGCTATAAATATATATATATATATATATAAACATGATCAACCGCCACGAAGTAAACTCCAGGCGGGACAAAATGTAAATAAAGCTTCAAAGCGATCAACTCGCCACTTAAGTAAACTCAGCAGGATGAATGTAAATAAAGTCGTAAAAGGCCATTTAAGTGAACTCGGACTGATGTAAAATATATATATATATATATATATATATATATATATATATAAAGCAATAAACGCCTTTGGATGTGAATCTGGGCTCATCGGATATGTAAATAATATATATATATATATATATATATATATATATATATATATATATATATATATATATATATATATATATATATATATATAAAAGCGATTAAACATATTTGGATGTAAATCAGGGCTCATCGAGATATATATCGATAATGATTATATATATATATAAATATATATATATATATATATATATATATATATATATATATAAATAAATATATATATATATAAATAAATATATATATATATATATATATATATATAAAAGCAATTAAACGCACTGATATATAAAATGAGGCTCATCGATAAAAAATCCGATATACATTTTATATATATAAGTATATATATACAGATAGAAATGAAAACCACGGACCAAAGTCAAGGCAAACACACTCACACGACTCTCAACGTGTACAACAAAGGTGTGCTTTAATATGAGAAAAATGCTTTATAGAATATAAGAAGGCTTACGGTAAGTGCGCAAAGTAGATTTCTATGACTTTAAATGGATAAACACTCGGCTCCATGGGATAAAAGATATCTATACGTGAGCTAACTAGTGTTTAGAAATGAGGAAACACTCAAAAGATGTGTATGCAGAGTAAAATAGACAGGGCTTCCTCGCCTTTTTTCCTCTCTCTTTTTTCTTAAATGGCTGACCCCAAGGCTTGTATATATAGACGGATGGCAGCGCAATACTACTACTGCGGCGACAGCAGATTACTACTGCTATTTGGTCGTGATGCATCCGAGCCTCGCGGGTCCCGTCGTCTCGTCGTACATGCACTCATGCACTGTAATGTCTGTTCGAACTTGCGGAACTTCAATCCGAGCATCCGAACGAGGTATATCTGACCTTCTTCGGACCGCTTGTGTCGAGAGTTACGCAATGACATGGATTAGAAGTTGTACGAAGTCAGGAAGAGGGGCTATGCCCATGGTCTTGAAGCTTCAAATTCTATCCAAAGTACTGTCACACATAATAGTCACTCGGGATTGTCAATCCTCGGTTCTTGTGGGACATTGTTGGATGTATGTATGTATGAAGTGTTGAGACGATGTGCCATTGTCGAAGGAACAAGATGACGTTTGACTCCTCATGGGGTTATCACGGTTTGAGTTGAAAGTAGACGTTGCTCAGGGTTACAGCTGAGATTGGACTACTTGTTGGTATGCCACGATATCATCTTGTTGAGATGGTAAGATAACGTTGTTAGTCCTCACTGGGGTTATCGTCGGTTTAAGCGGAAAGCAGACGTTGCTCAAGGTTACATCTGAGATTGGACTGCTGCTTGTTTGTATATCTCACTGTCATCTGTGGATGTTCATGTCTGCCCATTATTAACTCCAGGTCTAAGGTGTGTGTGCCTCAACAGGATGTCTGGGGTTGAAGCTGATTGCATATGTTTAAAACAAGCATTTCCGGGGTTATCGCCGGAACTGCAATGGCATCTCTTAGGGCTATCACCAAGGATGAGGTTGCTATTCCCAGTGTTGTCTCTGGGACTGGAACTGAGCATCACGGTATTATTGTCGAGACAGAACTGTCCTCTCCGGTGTTGGAAATGACATTCCCGGTGTGTGTTCTGGGGTTTGATATGATGTTCCCGGTTTGTGTTCTGGGTTGGAACTGAACTTCCGGTAGTATCCAGAATGGATCTGAACTTCCGGTAGTATCCAGAATGGATGCAAGTTGTCTTCCAGGGTTATCTCCAAAAGACAAATCTACCCTCCTGTAATGTTAGTAATAGGAGCGCAGAAAATTTTGAGTGTCTGTAGATGCCCCTCTTTATCATATTCATGCAATGCAAGGCATGGATAGGATAAAGAATACTAGACACTTGAAATGCAAGCAAGATAAACATGATGCTATACGCAGCAACATGATGCAAATGCATGTAGAATGCATGAATGATTGTCAAGTAATCCTGTTGGGATGACAATCAATGATGGCTTGGACATGTGATCCAGGTCTCCAAGGATGTTGACGTTGAGGTTATCACTAAAGTCTTGAATCCTAGACACTGGCTTATATTCCATAAAGGTAGCACTTGTGTGTAAGAGATCTGTGGGGATAATGCTTTGTCTATTTGAAGATGTGTATAACATATTCCCTCATTCTGTTGGAGTTACTGCCAACAGTTTGTTGTTATCAGGGTTGCCTGATCTTCGCTGATGTGTGTATCACCGGATAAATCCCTGTTGGGTGCATTGTCAAGGCTGCTTGACCTTCATTGATGTATGTGTCAATGGTAGCACTGTGTTGTAGCCCATGCCGGGGAAGGTTGCTTCGATGGGTTTACTTGCCATCGGCTGACATGTTGCCAAGGCTGCTTGACCTTCATTGATGTGTGTATCAATGGTTGCATTGCGTTGTAACCCCCGCCAGGGACATGCAAAAATTTGAAGGATGTGCGTTGTGACCCCCGCCGGGGATACGTAGATGCTTGATAACTTCGGCATTGTAACCCCCGCCGGGGAGGTTTAATATATCGTGGTTTTGCGTTGTAACCCCCGCCGGGGAGGTTTAGGGTTGTGACCCTGCAAATGACGGCATCGAACCTTTGTGGGTTATTGCTGAGCATGATTTGTGAAAGCTGAGCTCATTGGTATAGTATATACCCGCATTCAAAGTGAATACCTTTGAGACGACGGAGTTTAACTCGACCGACGAGAAAAACGAGATTTCGTGCTATTCCGCTCAATCGCGTAGCATTTTTATTCCTGATTTGGCCTTTTCAGCTTGTGAGACCTCCTTTGCAACTCTAACTGGAGTGAGCCGGAGATGTGGGGCCCATGGAGGAGTGTCGCAGGTGTACCTGCAGGAGCCGCAGGTTAGCCTGGGGCCAACCGTGCTTATGTATAGGCGGCTGGTTGCTTTTATAAGTCATTTTCAAGTTGCATAGAGAAGGAAATTCGAGAGCTCTTCTTCAGATCTGCTGAGTTCGGGCAACTTTCTGCATATTTTGCCACCGTACAAGTGTTCTTCACTGTCGTGGTAACACATACATGTATTTTTTTCCAATTTCTGTCCGTTGGAAAATGACTTATCGCATGAAATGCATTTAGACACATAGTAGTGAATATGCATACTGATATGACTTGATAAAAAATATTCAACATAGTAAATGTTAGTATTAAACCATTTGAACATAATGATGTGAAAAAATTGACTTTTAAAAACAACCAAATTGGCCCCTTTTATCTTTGTCATTATTTCGATCCTATCGAGGACAAATGAGTAAAGGTAGACAAAGAAAATAATCTCGGTAATTAGACTACACTTACAATTTTCTTTGTGATGTGATTAATGCATGTAGGATGTATATGACCGTATGCAAAATGTGCATCTTGAATGGCCACCTAGTCATGCCTATGTGCATATGGATAGTCCCATTTACAAAGGGGGCTATGGAAAAATTATCCCAAAATGTAGGTATTGGGTAGTCATACAATTTTAAATCTACTGTAGATGTATGTTAAAATAATGCATGCATGCATGTAATCATAAAATGTATTTTGAAAGACTCCAGGTAAGAAATTACCACACCCTTTTTGAGGTGATTTGGAGACTTGTTGTCCAGATATCATGGATCCGGATCAGCCGAGTAGTTCCCGCAGGACCACTGCTGGTGTACGGAGGAGGGCTTTTGAAGAGCCTCAGCGCCGTTCTGTTAGACAGCTTCATCGTTTGGCGGAGGCGGTGATACAACCTATTCGGGTTGAAGTGTCGAATGTTGAGGACGAGGAGGAGGATGCACCGATCAAGGTTCCTACTTCTGCTATACGTGTTCCCTGTAGGGAATTGCCAGGTATTCAAGTGGCGAACCCAGATCTTCTAGGTGACTTGAGTAGGCATCCTTCAGTATACTTGCACGCAAACGAGGTATAAAGTTAGATCTTTAATCTTCTTTATTTCCTATTGATGAGGAGTTAAGGAGTCTGATGTTGATCTGTATTTGATGTAGGTTCCCAGCTTTACACAGCCTCGAGGGAACTAGTTTAGCATCCACTCTATGTATCAGGCCTTGCATGATGACTATAGAGCGATCGTCCATGGCTGGGGATTCAGGAGGTTTTTCTCCATTCTACCCCGTAGCTGTCCCTGGGGTTACCTCAGGGCATTGTCTAAGTGGTGGTTTCACCAGACTCAGTCACTCCATTTGCTGGACTGTGAGGTGATGATGACACTGATGGATTGGCGGTTTATCACAGATATAGAGTTTGGAGGGGAGCCGGTGGCTTACACGACGGATATCACCCCTACTGCCATCAGATCCTTGTTGGGAGTTCCGATTGAAGCGCTCAAGGGCAGGACTGTTCGTACAGGTCCTTTGAGCGTAGATGCTATGAGCGAGCTGTTGAGTGAGCCCATACCTGATGATGTGAGAGTCATGGATCGCATTCTCCGGCGATTGTTCTTGATGATCATATGGAGCTGCTTCATAGCAGATAACTCTTCTACAGTGTCCTTCGCTTTGATCAGTGCCACTCGACACGTGGACCATATAGGAGAGTATGATTGGGGTTCCTACACCTTTGCCTATTTCCTCAGGGGAATGCGCATGCGATCGCAGGGCTTAACCGAGGCGTGGTTAGGATTCTACCCATTTCTGCTGGTGAGTATTTCCCTTGTCTTTTCCCATGTATAGGTTAAGAGTGTTAACTGACAGCAGATGTTTGCCTTTATGTTGGCAGTTTTGGGCCTATGAGAGGCTTCCTTGTTTGTGTCCTGTGAGCGTGTTAGGTTTAGATACCTATACATGAGGACGGAGATGGCATCATTCCATACTAGTGGAGGTCCCTGTTGCTTAGGGTTTCACTCATTGTCGCCTACAGCTGGAGCTATTAAAAGCCGATGTCATCACATAGATTCACTACTCTGGAGAGCATTTGGGAGTTGGTTTTGAGGATGGGTACCCGACTGGAGTTGAGTACGTCATTTCCACCCGCAGGATTCCTCTCTTTACAGATGGAGGATGGGAGCTCTATTTAGGATAGCGTGCTATTAGGATCACTACAGGAGAGATACGTATGCCGATCTTGCCTCCTGTCAGGTGTTATTGGCCTGTTTTGCAGTCACCCGTCATTGACATCCCATTGATGGGGATTGATGGTTTTATATTGTCAGAGGGCCCCTGTTCTCAGGAGATGTTCCAGCATTGGTGGATCCCTCGTACCGTTGGAGCTCAGACCCATGCCACACAGTTTATGGGGGATATGGTTCCATGATCCGTGATGATGACGGATTGGCTAGCTTGTGTCAGAGATCCGACTCATGCGACACAGATTTATAGATTGACTCAGCAGCTGGACCGATCACATCTTTTCATTCGGTATTTAGGCAAAGATCCTATAGAGGTAGATACTTTTGATCCTTTCACTCTGGGCGGCTGGTCCCTCAGTGACCATATATGGTTTCTTCGTGCAGCAAATCCTCCTCAGATCTACCGACATCCTGTAGATAGAGATCCAGTGACTCAGGATGAGTTACATCAGGTGGATAGTATCGATGATGTAGACATCGACACTCTTGAATTTTTCTGATGTATTTCTTGTTATCTCTTTTGATAGGCCTCTGTTGTATGTTGGGTAGATTTGCCCAATTTCCCTGTATTTTAGCTGTACAGAGATGTATTAGATTATGATATACTTAGGAATGTATGTACAGTTTTTCCATTCCCTATATCATATTGCCATTTATTGTATCATGTATGTTATTATGTTACGCATATGTATGTATGTCCAGAGATATTTAGCATTAACCCATGGATGGTCTTATGACACGGCCCATACAGATGTCTTCTTCGACAGTTAGCCGTATTGATCATACCCCACCATTTATGGTGGTAGCTGGTATGCGCTCATGGTATGATAGTATATCACCATCAGACATGGTGATCATAGATGATTTGCTGCATCATACAATGACCCTGTTGATGTTTCAGGTTCCCACAGGATTTGTAGAGGGCATGCTAGAAACCTTTGGGTATCAAGAGGCGACAAAGTTTTCCGATTTGGGACCCGTGAGTTGACTCTACTTTGAGGAGTATACTACACGGTTGGCGATCGATGTCATTGGGCCGGACTTTTGTGTGCATATGGCTATTGGAGACATGAGCAGACAGTTTATGACCCTCACTGGATTGACACGTAGAGTGGTCCAGGACGAGATTACATCCGGCCACGTGATATCCTAGCGTTTCCTATTTGACAGGTTTGGCTCTGAGGACGGCAATGCACGGCATTGTGGGGATTTCACCACACCGGAGGACCATTGGCGTTCAGCCAGAGTAGATGTACTGCTTCTATGCGTATTGTCATACGTCTTTATGTCGCGGTACATGGATGAGCTGGATATCAGCGTCATTATGGCAGTGAGAGCTCTCAAGGAAGGTCATACCATTGTACTGATGATCATCATAGAGACTCTAAGGTCAGCTACATACTACTGCACTTATCTGGCAGGAGTATTTACAGGTAGATTGGTCATGCTGTATGTGTGGTTTATGTCACACTTGAGACCGATTGGCACATTTAGACGACAGGGGTTTTGTTTCACCCAGGAGATAGCCATGTCATACTCCTTTCAGCCTGCAGAGTGCACAGATGTTGCATCATGGTCAGCTTTCCTGGCAGGGATTAGGGATTCGTTTGCCATATTGCCGTGTTCAGGGCTTAGCTCACCCTACAGCTTCATTACTCATGCTCCGGGAATGGATTATCTCCCTCTGGCTGGATTGAGGGGTATGATCACTTACCACCCATTGGCCGTGATGTGTTAGTTTGACCAGTTTCAGGATTTTCATCCGTATGAGAGAAGCGATGAGTCAACGCTTCTTCTTCACAATCGTTTGTCGGAGGATGAGATCGGTTGTATGCCTGTTGGTATAAGCGAAAGCTGGCTGAGTTTTATGTTAGTTATCCAAGTTATTTTGCAGAGTATTCCGCATGGATGGAGACAAAGATCGCATCAATTTGCGGCAAGTATCCTGATGTGAGGGGTTGATTCTGACGATAAGGAGCCTATAGAGGAGGCTATTATTCCCATCGATGACTTGGTTGTTGGGCTGCCAACATTTGTGATGGATTCTCCCACCCCGAGTGCCTCTGTTACTCAGTATTCGGCACATTATTTGGAGCAGATCATACATCTGATGACCTATGATAGAGATCAGGCTAGGGCCGCAATGTTGACAGCTCTTGATGAGAGAGATACTGCTCTGTTAGAGAGGGATGAGGCTAGATCAGCTAGGGATGCATTGATTGGGGAGCGGAATGCCACCTTATCTACTAGGGATGTGGCCATTGCAGATAGTACTTAGTTAGATCCCGGATGATGATCGGTCTTTGCCGACATGAGTGCTTATATTGATGAGCACTATGCCACCATGCTGATTAGCCTCGATCCGCTAGCTCGTGTAGATACCCTGGGGGGAGCTTGCAGTGCTTACCTCCGTCTTCAGAGAGGGATGCTATGTTAGATCTGATAGTCCGCACACACACAGATCTGTAGATAGCTTTGTATTTTCCTGCACAGACTAGCTTAGCCATTTTGTCATGTACAACACAGATGTATATATCAAACAATATTATGTATGGCAGAGAAATATATTTTGATTCACTTCCCTTTTAGTTATGCCTTGTTACTTGCTTGATGTTTGCCTATTTCTTCAGGGCCTTGTGATCTTGATGCATTCTGAACTTATCCTTGATAGATGGACATTGAGACGTCGCAAGATCTCTTAGAACGGATCATTGATTTTTGTAAATCCCTACCATCTTTTGTGTCTTGGGACTGGTATCTGTATGAATAAGTGGAGAGGAGGATAGTTTCTTCCTCTCTATGATTGACCGTACCACAGATGGTCGCCAATACTTCTATTTGTGAGAGGCCTAGTTAATTCCATCTCTTATGGGTTGGTATTGCTCTTCGAGGCACGATCGTAGCTTAGATGGTCACCGAATCTTCTATTTGTGAGAAGAGGATGGATAATTCCATCCCTTTGATCTGAAACCGATGAAATGGGGAAAATTGATGGTAGATCCCAGTACCGTGTGACAAGTATGTTGTTCTGGTAAGGGTTAGACTGCACCATGAATGGCTGCCTACGTACTCCTATTGAAGAGGAGATCAAGTCTGCGTATTTTGAACCTAGTGTAGGAGGTTCAACGCTGAATGCGGAAGGCAGATAGGTGTAGAAGTATTTTTGTTATTTTTGTTGTTTTATAGAGAAAGGGCAAAAATGTTTTTGTTATTTTTCTTTATTGCTACTGGGCCATAGATAATATGGTTGCCTACGTACCCCCGGGTATCAGGGAGATCAGGTCAACGTAGTTCGCCCCTCAGGACGAATTGAAGGCAAAGAGAAGTGTGAATCCAATGTGCAGGCTATACTGCGGGGAGAAGAAAGTTTGATCCCATAATGGGGACAAACTGCAGGTGTGAAAAAGTTTGATCCTGTTTTCAGGACAAACTGCAAGCGTAGAAAAGTTTAATCCCGTGTTTGGGATAAACTGCAGATGTGAAAGGTTCAATCATGTGTGTAGGATAACCGAAATTGTATGAAGGTTTGAAATGAAGTGGAACCAGGCTGCTGATTCCAAGTGAGGTAAAACTAGGCTGCTGGTTTGAATTGTATGTTTCCCTGAGGGGCAGAAGAGTTTATGAAAAGAGGGTTAAAAAACTGGAATGACTGGTGATTTGATGATCAAAACCAGGATGTTTGTTTGATGGTAACTTCAGACATAGTATCATTTCACGGTGTCTGGATTGATAAGCTATGGAAATTCATCGTCATCCATTTCCTACAATCTGAGAGCACCGCCTGTCAATACCTCCTTGACAACAAATGGGCCTTCCCAGTTAGGAGCAAATTGTCATGTTGTTTGAACTACTGTAGTCGAACTTTTCTATTGTAGGATCTTGCGATCCTTTGCTGATATAACTGACTATGGAAGATAGCCGCGGATCACCTTTCGTCTATTAGAGACAATTGGTGATACCTGTCTTGTACCCATTGGTCTTCATCCAACTGAGCATCCATCAATACTCTGAGGGATTCTATTTCCACATCTATGGGGAGCACTTCTTCCATCCCATAGACTAATGAGTAGGGGGTTGCCCCAGTGAAAGTTCGCATGGAAGTTCTATAGGCTAATAAAGTCAGAGGCAAGAGGTCATGCCATCCTTTGTGATTGGCGAACATTTTTTGCATGATCTATTTGATGTTTTTATTAGCCGCTTCAACAGCACCATTCATCTTTGGACGGTAGATAACGGAGTTGAGATGTTTTATGTGGAATCTTGTGCATAGCTCCTCCATCATTTTGTTATTGAGGTTCTTAGCATTATCTGATAAAATGACCTCTGGTTGTCCATATCGACAGATGACATTGTTTCTGATGAAAGCAATGATAACTTCTTTAGTAACCCTGGGGAAGGATGTTGTTTCTACCCATTTGGTGAAGTAGTCGATCATGGTAAATATGAATCGATGTCCATTATTGGCTTTGGGCTCGATGGGCCCGATCACGTCCATTCCCCACACTGAGAAGGGCCATGAAGAACTCATATTGTGGAGTTCCCTTGGAGGGGTGTGGATAGCATTCCCATGAATCTAGCATTGATAGCACCTCTTAACGTGATCATCACAGTCAGCTTTGAGTGTAAGCCAATAATGCCCTGTTCTGAGGATCTTCTTGACAAGTAGGGGTCCGCTCATGTGAGGGCCACAAACTCCACCATGGATCTCATCCATGAGTCTCTGAGCTTGGTCTTTCTCCAGACATCTGAGGAGACCTAATCCTGGATCTCTTTTGTAGAGTACATCTCTGCTCGGGTAGAATTTCATAGCAAGTCGATGAATCCGCCTCTTCTCAGTTAGGCTCGCCTCAGCGGGTGTAGATCCATCTCATAGATACTCCTTGATGTGCTGATACCAAGGGTTGTGGATGGGAGGTAGCTCATCCGATAATTCTCCAACATAATTCCCATAGACTAGGGCTCTTTGCAGAGTAAACATGATGTTTGGCATGTTTTCCTTGTCAGGTATGTAAACCAAGGAGGCCAACATTGTTAATGCATCTGCAAAATCATTCCTATTACGAGGAATGTGTAGAAAGGAGATTTCTTCAAACTCCAAAGCATCTCAAAACTTGTAGATGGTAAGGCAATAAATGTAATTCTTTGGTTTGATAGATTCACGTGGCTTGCTTGATTACCAATTCGAAATCCCCAAAGACGAGTTAACCACCTAATGCCCATTGAAGCGGGCAAGTTTTAGCCCCACGATATGTACCCTTCATACTCACCGTGTTGTTGTTGGCCGATAAACCGCAATTTGATTTGAACGACGGATACCTGCTCCCCGTCATTGGATATTAAAATTGCTCCACTCTAGAGCCTTCTGTGTTAACAGCTCCATCAAAATACATTCTCCACATACGGCATGTATTGTACTGATGTTGTTGTTGAATTGTCATTACCTCTTCATCGGGGAAATACGTTTCCAAGGGTTTGTAGTCCCCTGCAGGTGCGGCGGCCAGTTGATCCGCAATTCCTTGACCGTTAACAGACTTTTGCATCACATAGATGATGTCAAATTGCTGTAGGATCAACTGCCATCTGGACAGTCAAAAATTCAGTATGGGCTTGATGAACACATACTTGAGAGGATCCATTCGGGATATGAGATGGGTTGTGTGACCATGGAGGTAATGCTGTAACCTCATGGAAGCCCATGCTAAAGCACAACAAGTTTTCTCAATCAAAGTGTACTTGTGTTCACTGATACTAAATCTTTTGCTGAGGTAATAGATAGCTCGTTCTTGGCCTCTATTATCATTTTTCCCCAGCATGCAGCCCATGGTATTGTCATTTATGGACAAATACATGAACATGGGAACATCATCCCTAGGAGGTACCAAAATAGGAGCGTTAATCAGTTGCTCTTTGATTGTGAGGAAGGCTTTCTGACACTCATCGTTCCATTTCATGGAGGAGTTCTTTCTTAACGACTTGAAGATTGTCTCACAGGTTGCTGTGAGTTGAGAAATGAATCTGCTAATGAAGTTGATCCTTTCCAAAAATCCCAGTATTTCCTTCTCTGTCTGAGGAATGGGCATCTCCTTGATGTCCTGGATTTTGGTAGGATCTAGTTCAATCCCTTTGTGGCTGAATAGGAAACCTAACAACTTGCCTGACTTAACACCAAAGGCGCACTTGGCGGGATTCAACTTCAAGTTGTACTTATGCAACCTGTTGAAAAGCTTTTTGAGATGGTCTAAGTGGTCATCCTCCTTTTGGGATTTGACAATGATGTCATCCACATAGATCTCTATCTCCTTGTCCATTAAATCGTGAAAAAGAGCCATCATAGCTCGCTGATAGGTTGCTCCGGCGTTGATGAGGCCGAATGACAATCGTCTGCAGCAAAAGGTTCTCCAAGGCGTGATGAAAGTAGTATTCTCACGATCTTCCTCAACGACCATAATTTGATGGTACCCCGCAAAGCAATTAGCAAAGGAGTACATGCCGTATTGAGCAATATTATCAATAAAAATGTGGATAAAGGGCATGGGAAAGCTATCTTTAAGGAAAGCTTTGTTCAAATCCCGATAATCTACACAGACTCGCACCTTTCCTCATGGTTTAGGCACGGGAACAATGTTGGATATCCACTCCGGATATGTAGACACCATGATGATGCCAGCTTGAAATTATTTCACAATTTCTTCTTTAACCTTTAAACTCCACTCAGGTTTCAATCGCCTGAGTTTTTGCCTAACTGGCTTGAATCCTTCTTTAATGGGAAGGCAATGAAGAACAATGTCAGTGGACAAACCCACCATGTCTTCATGAGACCATGCAAACATATCCTGGAATTGGGTTAACAGTGCAACCATGTCATTCCACTGAATTATAGTAAGGTCTGAACCAATCTGGATTAGCTTAGGGTTGTTTAAGGTTCCGAGATTGAAAGGAGTGGTTTGATCAAGATTAGGTTTGGGTTTGTCTGCAACCCATTCCTTAATCTCTTAAGGTGATGTCCTCTTGTATATCCATCAAGTCTGAGTCCAACTTTACATCAAAGTTACAGTCCTTGTGGAGAGAAGGCATGTCATCAGCAAGGATAAGCACATCTAAATTCAGAGTCCTGAAACAAAAGATGCTTTCACTTAATATATGCAACTGTTCGATCATACAAAAGTGTTAGCATGTACTTGATAAAATAACTGATAGTGTTGTAAAGGAAAGCAAGCAATTAAAGTTATCTACAGGGTAGAGGGA
Organism: Panax quinquefolius; assembly: GCA_020205615.1. Lineage (NCBI taxonomy): Eukaryota > Viridiplantae > Streptophyta > Magnoliopsida > Apiales > Araliaceae > Panax > Panax quinquefolius. The sequence continues at coordinate 42,845,311 of CM035163.1, read as the reverse complement.
TTTTCTGCTCATTTTACCCTCGTCGACCAATGCATGGAGTGCTACTCCAATTGTCGAGGGAAAAGTCCTGATAGACTGCAGTGATGGAAGGATCGTCATTGTCCTCTTTCTCCCGAATGATAACCATGACATCTGGGCAATCATCGTCTGGGGTGTATCTATTTGTATGTTCATCATGAACAATGACGCGAATACCTGCCATCATCAAGGCAAGGTCATGTTTACGTTTCTGCTCCTTTTCTTCCGCCTCGAGATCAGGAATCAGCACCTCTTTTTTTGATTGCACCGGTTTTGAAAAAAAAAGATAGCCACAACACGAAATTTGGAACCTTTACTAGAGATTGCATTAACTCATGAGGTAAAGGTATAGAAAAATCGTCATGGCATGAAGCTCGAGGAACCCGCTTTGCTTATGAGGATTCCTGTGGATCGAATCGGCGAATAGCCTAGTCCGTTTGTTTTCGATTTGACTGGACATTTGGATAGGGTGCTTAATACCCTTCTTATCATTACCAAGCCCTTGTCCAGGTTGATGACCCAATGACATCATTTCTTGAGTGGCCGACATAACCTTGGCAGAAATCTTAGGTATGGGAAGTGGCACTCCAATAGAATGGTATTGCGTGTTACTCACTTCCAGAGTATGGAAACTAGACGGTTCAACTTCTGAATTGAAGTTGATGATTGGTAGAGTTCCTTGTTCAGGATAATCCGGCTCAGTGTTGACAATGACTAGACTGTTGTTGATAATGTATTTGAGTTGTTGATGTAAGGTGGAGGGAACAGCTACAACCATGTGTATCCATGGTCTCCCCAAGAGCAGGTTGTATCCTGATTCTATCTTGAGGACGTGGAAAGGTACATTGAATGTATTGGGACCAATCTCATTTGGCAATTCAATCTTTCCAACGGAATTTTGTCGGGATCCATTAAAAGCTCTGATGACCGCATAGCTGCTTTGTATCTGCTTAAGATTGATATTCATCTTTACCAGGGTGGCATAAGGACAAATATTTAGAGATGAGCCTCCATCTATCAATACTCCTGCTAGCATGTACCCGGAAGACAAAATTGCAATATGCAAAGGCGTGCAATGACCGCTCCCTTCGAGAGGTATGTCGTCATCAGTAAAGGATATCACATTGTTGTTGAAAATGTGATCAACCAAATGTTGAAATTTTTCTACATCCACTGATTTTGGCAAGTAGGCTTCTTCCAAAACCTTCAATAAGATATTCCGATGATCCTCGGAAGAGATAACCAAATCCAGTATCGAAATCTGGTGTGGAGCTTCTAGCAAGCTTAAAACCACTTTGGCTTCATTGTGGCCCATAGTACGGAGGAATTTTTTAATCTTCTCCACGGGCAACTTCCCCTTTGCTTTGCAAGTAGGTTTAACAACCCATTGAGGAAGATATAGTGGATTTTCCTTCAACACTGTAGCAGTAGTATGAGATGTGGATCCTTTAGCTTCTCCATAATTCCATGGAACTTTGTGTAAGCTGACAACGGGATGTTGTGGTATGAAAGATAAAGGAATTGGCTCTGGTGCGGCCACTTTCAAAGGATGGTCAGCTCCTTTGAGTTGAATTGGTTGTATGGGAAATACTTTGACAGTCTCATCATCCACTTCGTATATAACTGCTACTGATCCCTTCCATTTGGTAGGATATGCATTCCCACCCTTGAGTTGCACAGTGTAATCATCTGCTATTTGCAGAACACCGCTATCAATAAGATTCTGAATGAGACGGCGGAGTGCCCAACATTCTTCTGTGCTGTGACTGTGAGAATGTGAATGATATTAACACATTTCATCAGGATTGAACCGCCCTGAGCGGGGATTGATGGGAGGGAGAAGGAATGTAATTCTTTCTTCGTTGATCAACATTTGAAGTATCTCCTCCATAGATTGGCCCAAATAGGTGAATTCCCTCTAATTGGCAAAATCCCAACGGGCTTTAGCATTTGCTCGCTTTGCAACCTTATCCTCCATAGCATCGCTTTCTAAATGTGTTGACGGATCATTCATAACAAATGGAAGGAGATAGGCATGCTCCTGCCTGATTAATTGGCGTGTGACTTGATGCTGATGGGTCACCAGTTCTGCCAATTGCTTAATTTGTTTGCAAAGAGCTTTCATTTTTTGTTCCATGGTAAACTGGAACTTTGCATAATCCTATTTGTCAAAACTGTCTATGATGGGTTGGGATGATTCGCCATTAGAATTGGAACCTTGTACAGTGCTCCAACTGACCATGTTGACCTCTTCTTCTTTGTGTTGAGGAAGAGGGTTGTCTTGCACATGAGGTTGATCTGGTTTAGTGACCACAATCTCAACATTGTCTATTAGATCTTGAATCTTATGTTTCAAGGCCCAACAATCTTGAGTATAATGTCCAGGTGCCTCGGCATGATAAGCACACTTTCGAGTAACATTAAAACCACTCCCATTAGGGTTGGCTGGTGGAAGAAGCTGTGTAATTTTCTTCTGAGCAGTCAGAAGAGCAAGAATATTCTCAAGCGAGTCCCCTAAGGGTATGAACGTTCGAGGTCACTTTTCTTCTCCACTTTTAAGCAATGGAGGGTTTGAAGATTGTGCTGGAAAAGGGGAGTAGTTTCACCTCGGTATAGGCATGCTTTGATTGCCTTTTTGTCCTTGTAGTATCAAGTAAACATCCTCCTCTTTCTTTTTATGGACCCTCCGGGGGTTGTTTCCATAAGATCAGGACTGGATGTGCTCAGCAACGGCTTTAAGAGCGGCTAGGTCTTGAATTTTACCGGACTTCAATCCCATTTCATCCATCTCACCGTGTTTGATCATTTCAGAGAATGGTTTGCTAATACCAGCTAGAACTCTTTCATAGAAAGGAGCTTCCTGTACATCTATGAAGGTCATGGCCATTTCTGATTCTATCATGGAAGGAATAACTTGAGCAGCAAGGCGCCTCCACCTTTGAGCGTACTCTCTAAATGACTCATTAGACTGTTTCTTGACCTTGGTAATTTGGTACCGGTCAGGAGCCATCTGAGATTGAAAACTGTATTGAGTGAGGAAGGCGTAAGCTAGCTCTTCCCAGCTATGGATCTTAGAGTTGTCTAATCTGGTATACCATGAACGGGCTTCTCCAGTCAGACTTTTCTGAAACAGCTGCATTCTGAGCTTTTCATTTTCCGCATAAGACCCAAGTTCTCCAATGAACACCTTTAAATGTGTATAAGGATCCCCTAATCCGTCATATTTCTCAAAATCAAGGGTCTTGAATTTCTCTGGATATTGAACACCAGGGAATATATAAAGGTTTGTATATGAAACATTGCCATGTGTTCTAATCCCTTTGAGAACGCAGATGGTTTCCTCCATTTGGAGGACCTTCTTCGTGATATCATCGGTGTATGTATCTCCTTTAAGATGGGTGTTTTCAGGGTCTTTGTTAGTTGTATCCAACTGAGGTTCTGGAATTGTTTTTTCCAGACCTTGAACTCCTCCTTGTGTAGAGGATTCTGTATGTGTAGGTATCTTCGTACCCTGAGTGGACTGGTGCAATTCTTTCAGTAGAACGGCCAAGTTTGTAACTTGTTTACTCAATCCGTCAAATTCTTCTTGGGAAACAGCATTAGACTGGTCAGAAGAAGACATGATTGGATGTAGGCCTGTGGCCATTTTGGACTTTGAACAGGTAACAGGACCAATTGTTTCCCTACAAAAGACTTACGTAGTTTAGTCTTAGGGTAATGTAAATGTTATCATAACATGTCCGTTTAGGAATTTTATCCTGCAAAACCAGTTGTTAATTGATAACATGTTATGCATAATTAATCTTTATATTTTCCATTACATATGGATGAACATGGAATAAAAATTACAAGTAAATGATTTTACAAGTAATTGAAAATGGAAAGTATGAAGAGACTTTCCTTCGCGTTTGGTTTATCAGAGGCTGACCTTTCTTAAGGTTACTCTCGCGGCTTTTTGGCATGAAGGTTCCCAGATCATCGCAATCTACTTGACGGGAAGTTAATCCGGTCGTTCAACTGGAGTGACTCTGAGTGGTGCCTTTCCTGAGCCCCGGAGAATTATTCTTCCCACGAGTCCAGTAATCAAACACCGACAGGATAGCCTCCTGGTGGAGGGACCACACAACATACATTCACATACAACGTGTCTCACCGTTTATGCAAAATGATGACATGTTCGAAGCACTAATATCACAGATAAATATTTAGCAGTGCAGTAATTAAGATGCATTCGTACACATTCATCAGAAATGTAAATGCAACATTCACACACAAGCATATAACAATTTTGAAAAGCTTGTAATGGCGGCTTAAGCCCTCTTACTGGAGTCCCCAGCAGAGTCGCCACATGTTGATGTCGGAATTTTTGAGTGTCCCTTTTCGTTACTTATTCTTTGGTGTTCTCATGTTAATGTGAGATTTGTTTGAAAAAAACAAGTGAAAAAGGTCCAACATGTATAATGTCGACGTTTTGACTTTAAGAGTCGCCAGTTGGTGTATTTAACTGGTTGCACCAACGCAACCGAAAAGGGTTTGCACATTGACCCAATGATTTGACACTGCTAGACGGGTCTGTGAAACCGAGATTCATTTTGGGTCCGAGGGCTTGATTATGTGAAGGGAAGGTGTTAGGCACCTCCCGACATCCGTGTTACCACGGTGACCGCCACTCTTCAAAGAAATTGTTATATGAATGTATGTGTGGATCAATGTGCAGTTATTTGAATGTAGTGTGAGGCCTCGTTCGCACCTATATACAAAGGGTTTGAATTTATAGAAAAATTCAGTTTTAACCACAATATAGCAATGACGTTTTATAAAAGAGGTTTTTCAAACCCTGTGCTCAATAGGAATTGATACCTTTTCATACTTCCATTTTATTACTAAATGTTTGGCTTTTTTGCTTTTATTTTCAAGATATGAAGCATTCTCGAGAAAATAATATACAGTAGTGCCGAACTCCTCATGGGCATGACAGCCATCCAAGGAAATTCAGACACTATAAAATAATGTACAGGCTGCTTACAGCTAAAAAATGTCCATCATGGGAACCGAATCTAGATTTAGTAAGCTGAACCTGTGATCACATGATTCCTAGGCTCACATGATACTGCAATTTGTATATGGTAAGCAGTAAGCAGTTATATATATATATATATGTACAAGCTGTAAATATATATATATATATATATATATAAACATGATCAACCGCCATGAAGTAAACTCCAGGCGGGACAAAATGTAAATAAAGCTGTAAAAGCGATCAACCGCCACTAAGTAAACTCCAAAGGGGATAATGTAAATAAAGTCGTAAAAGGCCACGTAAGTGAACTCTCAGCCCTGATGAAAATGTATATATATATATATATATATATATATATATATAAAGCGATAGAACGACCGGATGTGAATCCGTGCTCATCGGATATAATAAACAATATATATATGTATATATATATATAAAAAGATTAAACGACTGGATGTAAATCCAAGCTCATCGATATATCGATAACATATATATATATATATATATATATAAGAAATTAAACCCACCGAATATAAAATCCAGGCTCATCAGACAAAGTCTGACTATAAAAGTATATATATATATATATATAAGCAATTAAACGCTCCAGATCGAAGTCTAGGCTCAATCGAGGCATAACTCGATAATGTTAGTCCATATATGAAATATATACATATATAAGTATATATATACGTATGTAAATGAAAACCATGCATCAAGTCCGCAAACACACTCACACGACTCTCAACGATACAACAAAGGTGTGCTAATATGAGAAGAAGGCTTTATAGAATATAAGAAGGCTTACAGTGGGCTGCCAAAGTAGACTTCTATGACTTTAAATGGATAAACACTCAGCTCCCGCCGGATAAAAGATATCTATATATGAACTAACTAGTGTTTAAAAATGAGGAAACACTCAAAAGATGTGTATGCAGAGTAAAATGGACAGGGCTTCCTCGCCTTTTTCCCTCTCTTTTTTCTCAAATGGCTGACCCCAAGGCTTGTATATATAGACGGATGGCTGCAGGTACACCTGCGGCAGCCGCAGTTGTACCTGCGGCTGGTCGTGATGCATCCGAGCCTCGCGAGTCCCGTTGTCTCGTAGTACGTGAACTCATGCACTGTAATGTCCGCTCGAACTTGCAGAACTTCAATCTGAGCATCCGAACGAGGTATATCTGACCTTCTTTGGACCGCTTGTGTCGAGAGTTACGCAATGACATGGATTAGAGGTTGTATGAAGTCAGGAAGAGGGGTCTATGCCCATGGTCTTCAAGCTTCAAATTCTATCCAAAGTACTATCACACGTAATAGTCACTCTGGATTGTCAATCCTCGGTTCTTGTGGAACATTGTTGGATGTATGTATATATGAAGTATTGAGACGACGTGCCATTATCGAAGGAACAAGATGACGTTTGAGTCCTCGATGGGGTTATCGCCGATTTGAGTTGAAAGTAGACGTTGCTCAGGGTTACAGTTGAGATTGGACTACTTGTTGGTATGCCGCGATATCATCTTGTTGAGATGGTAAGATGACGTTGTGACTCCTCACCGGGGTTATCTCCAGTTTAAGCAGAAAGCAGACGTTGCTCAGGGTTACATCTGATATTGGACCGCTGCTTGTTTGTATGTCTCACTGTCATCTGTGGATGTTCCTATTGGCCCGTTGTTAACTCCGGGTCTGAGGTGTGTGTGCCTCGACAGGATGTCTGGGGTTGAAGCTGATTGCATATGTTTGAAACAAGCATTTTCGGGATTATCGCCGGAACTGCAATGGCATCTCTTAGGGCTATCACCAAGGATGGGGTTGCTACTCCCAGTGTTGTCTCTAGGACTGGAACTGAGTGTCGCGGTGTTATTGCCAAGACAGAACTATCCTCTTCGGTGTTGTTACCGGTCTTTTGATCTGCATATCTCGGGGTTATCTCCGAGATTGGAAATGACATTCCCGGTGTGTGTTCTAGGATTTGATAAGATGTTCCCGGTTTGTGTTCTGGGTTGGAACTGAACTTTCGGTAGTATCCGGAATGGATCTAAACTTCCGGTAGTATCCAAAATGGATGTAAGCTGTCTTCCAGGGTTATCTCCAAAAGACAAATCTACCCTCCTGTAATGTTAGTAATAGGAGCTAAGAAAATTTCGAGTATCTACATTGTTAATTGTTGACCAGTTATAGCATAGCATTAGAAAATCCTAATGTTAAATTACTAAACCCTAATTTGAAATTCTAATAGGAATTTGAATAGTAATACAATTATAATTTAAATTATATTTAAGAAAGATAAGTAATTGTATTTATGTGATTAAGGATAAGTGTTATTGCTTTAAACCTAATTAGGAAACCCTAATGTTCAAATAGGGAAACCCTAATTATTAAGTTAGAAACCCTAATTTCAAATTTGGAAACCCTAATGTAATTTAGAAACTTTAATTTTCTATTTTAAACCCTAATTAGAAAACCCTAACTCTAGTTAGCAAAACTGAAAACCTAAGGGTTTGGTCAAATTACAAGTATGCCATTAAAATTATGGGCTAAATGACCAAAATACCCTTTTTATCTTTCTTTAATAAGGTGGAGTTTAAATCTTGCCAAAATATTTAGACTCACCAACTTTATATTCACCATGTGCCTTAAATCCATTCCAATCAGCCAAGTCTTGACAACTATACCCGCCAAATTCATTGCATCAAAAGATTAGAATTGTAAGAAAGAGAAAAGTAAAGAAAACCCTTTACTTTATTTTTCCAAAGCCAAGACTCTCTCTCTCTCTCTCCTAAACCCGCAAAATTTTGAGAGAAACTAAGTCCTAAGATCAGCCAAGAACACCCCATACACTAACTAATAACCAATCAAAGGGCAGAAATCAAATTATGCTCAAGAAAGTATAAACCCTAACCCTAGCTTAGATCTTGTATGCTTAGGTAGATTCTGTGTTTTATGTTTATATATGTGTTATGATATGTTATTTGATGATCTATGATGATAAAACATATATTTATAACATTTAAATGCATGAAAATCAAGATTTAAGAAATTGCCAAGAACCCTAAAAATGAGGTCTGATAGTCAAATATCAGGGCCTCTAGATCATTTTTTGTTAATTGTTTGAGCTTGTAAGTGTATCATTGATATAGTATGCCTTGAGGAGAGTACACTGGAAGTGGAATCAAGACCATATCATGTCTAGATCTCAAGTAATTAATGGTCAAATATGGTTGACCAGTCATGAAAAGGAATTCTGAAAAACCCAAAAAACCCAGAAAGTTGTCTGACAAGGTTATGAAGAGCTTAGATCTCTCAGTTGTTAAGTTGTTATGCCATGTAAATGTATATCTTTTATACTCTGACATATGGACTACCAAACCATGATACTAGAACACTTAGATCATGTCTAGAATCAAAGTTATTAATTAATGGTCAAATATAGGTTGACCAACTGGAAAATATGAATTTTTGGGAATTCCAGAAAATTCAAGAACAAGTTCTGGTAGCTAGATCTTGCTTATGCTATGTTGTTAAGCTTGATATTGACATATATACTATTAGGTTTGTAATATTCAAGAACGCAATCAAATTGCATAAAAGTGCGGAAACGTGTAAAAATCAGAGTTTAAAATTTTACAAACCATATACCCGGATCACCCTTTATGCACAATTATTAATTAAACGAAAAGATATGAAGAACAAACATACCCTTGAAGATCCGAGCTTCCTCCGGTACAAGTTCACCTCCAATCCTTTTCGCGTTCAACTTGAATCCACCGGGTTTGGTTCCTTCCTTTGATCAACGTTAGCCACCCAAGTGTTTGGCCTCTAGAGGTGATCCACCAAGGAAGAATAAGAATTCAAGAAGATGGGTATTTGGCTCAAACCCTAGTTTTCTATCTCTATAGAAAAGGAGCATACTCTCCCAACTATTGGAATTACGTATGTTGTAAAAGTCAACAACCACTACACCCATAATAAGACTCCTCTTATTTATAGATGTGGGCAACCCACCTTAACAATTAAGGAATTGGGATTTATTTAATTAATTAAATTCTTTTAATTAATTAAGCTCCCTAATCTTATTAGGGATAATTAATTAAACTCCTTTAACTAATTTTCCTTCCTAATCCAATTAGGAATAAATGAGAGTACTTATATTAAATTAATTTCTAAACTCTTTTAGAAATTAAAATAATAATAATTGTAATAATATTAATAAGACTCCTCTTATTAATTTATATTTAATATTTCTAAAATATTAAATAATAAATATTAAGCTATTTAATTTATTCTATCACCATAGATTAAATTAAATATACATAACATATTATTACGATTATGCCATTAACTTCTTAAATAATTATTCTTCCTTTTATGGTGTGACCCTTTAGGTTCTCCATATTAAACCGGTTGTGAATAAATCAATTAGAACAATTCTAATCTTATTTAAATAAATAAATTAAACAATTAATTTATTTAAATAAATAATATTTATTCTACAATAGGGATAAGCCTCCCTAGCGATCAACGACTTTCCAGATAATATAGATTTCAACATTAATCATTAAAGAACCTTTGAGTAAATAGTTACCATACAATTCAATCCTTCCACCATACAATGTCCCAATTAAATATAAGACATGGAATTTCTGTCAAGTCTTATTTTATTTAATTATATGTATTTCGACTCTTAAATGCATAACACCAAATAATGCAAATTAGAAACTCCTTTCTAATTTCATTCTGCCTTGGCCAAGGCCTACTTGGTTGTCATTTATCGAATCACATAGGACATTTCTCTTCTTTTATTAGAAGTGGTAGATTCTTTATTGATTATATATTATCTCCATGTACAACTTGTTATACCCAAGCATGCCCTTTGATATACCCTAAGGGTCTTAAGGAATAAGTCAAAGTATAACTCATCATACACAAGATACTATGATGATCTCAAGTCCAAGGATTACTCAGACTACTATCACTACAGAATTCCTATTGTGACAGCAAGTAAAACTCCATTAGGTATTCCTTAGCGAGCCAACGTTCAAAGTGAACTTATTCTCTAATAAGCACCTACATACTTGCTTTAGTGTCTCCACACAAATGATCATTGAGATCAATCATCCTCATCCAACGAAAGCAAACAACGATGTACCAATCTATCCGGATTCACTAATCCCCAATTTAGTAATCCAATGATTGGGAACTATTTTAGTTTTAAGCTTTCTAAGAATTTAGATCTCATTAGAATGATCATCATCATTATTCTAAAAGCATCGCTTAAAACTATGGGTTTATCACATATTATAAAACAAAGATCACGTAGATAATTAAAAGCCTTTAATAAATTAATACTTTTTATTAATAAATGAATAAGATTGTTACAAAGTATATGCTGTAAGACCCCGAATTTTATGAAATAAAAGTATTCAATTTTTTTTAATTACTATTCATGAGTTACTATTCATGAGTTACTATTCACGAGTTACTATTCATGAGTTACTATTCACGAGTTACTATTCATGAGTTACTATCCACGAGTTACTATTCATGAGTTACTATTCACGAGTTACTATTCACGAGTTACTATTCATGAGTACTATTCATGAAGCATGATATTTTTTTTTCGTGAAGAAGGCACTACTCAATAAATTGTTACAAGTAATTCTTTATTCAAAAGATTTTATTGATTTAATAATTTTTGCGTTGATATTTTATATTGTTTGTTGTTTCAATAATTGTCATTACACGTATTTTTCATTATCGGAGACAATAATTCATATTATCCGAATAATATTATTAGAAAACATTATCGATAATGTGCAGAAAGTTCTCGCTTCAAGGAGAGGTTTGGTCACCTAATTGCGGCCAAGAAGAGAGAGATCCTTATTGGAAAGCCCCTCTTCCTGAACAGGAAGCTGCACGGTTGTCAATATTGTGATTCTCGTAATATTATTTGTGAATAATTAATTATTGATTCATATGATGAGGAAAATATTAATTTTATATGGATATAGATGGAGAAAAATTTTAAAATGACAATTGTTGAAAATTAATATTTTATCTTTTCTCGATAAAATAATTCATTTAAATATATTATTTTAATAATATATTGATGGTGATATTTTTACAATAAATTCATGGTTTATAAATAGATGAGGTGGAAGAGAGAAGATAGAATTGGAATTATTTAATAATTGTAAATATTTTAATGTATATATATATATATATATATATATATATATATATACGTATGATATTGTGTGTGTGTGTGTGGAAGAAGTGGTGGGGGTAAGAGAAGAAAGTGGGGGAAGAGAGAGAGTTAGTGGAGAATTATGGGAAAGGAAGAAAGAGAAAAGGAAGAGAAGGAAATTAGAAAACTTATCCGTATGCAGATTTTGGTCATTTTTCGTTTGGAATTTGGAAAAATTTCTTCGAAAGTTGTAGAGAATTCGATTTCAGGCAGAATGGATATAGAATTCGTATTTTTCTGATAACCGGTTTATTTTCTATGAATTGTTGAAGTTTCAGAAAATAAAATAATTTTTAAATGAGGCGGGCCCCACTTTTTGGTTGGTAATTGAATGCATGTCTTTGAATTGTTTTTTTCAAGAGTGGAGGGTCATTTGGATTGCGATTTTCCAAGGAGGAGGCGAGGATAATAATAATAATAATTTATTAATTTAGTCTCCTTTCATGTTTCTAAGCATTTTCCTATAAATAAAGCGCTTAAGGTTAGAATTGAAAATCACACGTAAAAGTTTTTCTCTCTATATTATCGAGCGTATTCTTGTGAGTATTTTGAGTATACTTTGAGTATTGCTATACGGTGCAAGTTTAGTTTCGGCGTTATTCCAATCAATCATCGCTTTTGTGGTAAGGGATAGTAAAGGATTTTAAGTGGTTATTATGTTTTTAGTTTCAAATTTTTCCGAACCTTCAAAAATTCGGAAAAATTTGAAATGATATTTTGATGAGTTTTAGATTGTGTCCAAAATGGCGATTTTTGGATGTTAGATTGAGAGTTATGAATTTTATGAGAAAAGACTATTTTAAAAGTAACCGCTTATAACTCCTTGTGATTAACTCCAAAATTGATGAAATTTTTATTGGGAGTACATCTATATAATATCAATATACCATGTAAATTTCAGAATTTTGGATAAAAGTATAATTTATGATAAATGTTTAAATATTCTATGGTTTTGGCCATTAGAAAAATAGTAAATGAATTTTTAAAATTTAGAGAAAAATATATGTTCAATATGGAACTATGTTATGCTAAATCCCTTAAAAGAAATATTTTTGGAACTAATTTGGTATTTTTCATGAAAATATTCTAGTTATGAGTAAATGAATTAAATATATTATATGAAGTAAGAAAATTGGAAAATATGATTTTATGGCTTGAGAATCATATATAGAGGTATATGCAGATTTTTGATGAGGGTTTTGGTTATTGGTGATGAAATCTTATGAGTTTGGCATTTTATGATGATTAAATGCATTAATTAGTAAAGTGTAAACAATTTAATTAAATTGTTTATAAGTTTAAAAATAATTAAAATATTATTATAATATTAATAATATTAGATTATGAGATTTCTAAGTGATTTATAACAATTGGATTAAGGTGTTATAAATATGGATATGAATTTTATTATGAAACTTTATCTTTTAGGTCGAGAGTTATTTATGCACGATGATGCATACTACGTATTTAACATTTGGTACTATTCACGATAAATTGGTTTCTTCTCCGACCAAATTATCATTGATTTATGAATCTTACTCTTGAAATTAAAACCATGTTTTGATTATATTGTTTTTATATAACATTCTTATAACCCTAATGATGATATTCTCTTCGACTTGAGTGTAAAGATGGGTAGATTATTGGTATGATCGTGACCATAGGTTCTCTTGGCCGAGAGTGCAAAAGTTGAATTGTTGAATCGGTATGATCATGACCATTGAATTTACAATTGAATATTTTTAGCTTAAGTGCAAAGGTGAATTGATCAACATGGTTATAATTATTGTTATATAACTTCCGAGATGATTATGTATTTCTTTGATATATGAATATCTTTGGCTCAGAAGTGCAAAGATGACTTGTTGATGAATATCTTAGCACTGTAGTGCAAAAGATGAATTATTGATGAATATCTTTTGCTCAGAATGCAAAGACGACTGTTGTTGAATATCTTTACCAGAAGTGCAAAGATGAATTATTGATGAATATCTTTGGCTTCAGAATGCAAAGATGACGTTGTTGAATATCTTTTAGCATGTAGTGTAAAGATGAACTGTTGATGAATATCTTTGGCCCGTAGTGCAAAAGATGAATTTATTAGTATGATTATGAAGTGAAATGTGATTTGGTATAACCATGATCTTTTGATGTTTCGTAAAGACAAGTGATGAAAATTATCTTTGTCTTCGATGAGGAAAGGAATTTAGAACTACAATTACGATTATGAGTTATACACGTGATTGTGGGATGGGAATTGTTGATTGATGTTACAGGATAAAACATTGTTGGTGGACTTTTAACACGGAGAAGATAATAGATTTTATGGTCTATTCGACTCTTCTAATGGATCGCTCATTCTCACCGCAACTATGGGTTGAAAAGTTTTATCATCTACCATATGTTCTAAATCTACGATTTACATCGATGAAGACTATTGATAATTTATTTATCTTTAGTCATAATATTCTTTATCGAGCTAGTTGGCTCACCCTTTTGTTTCACAATTCCTTTTCTATTAATAAAAAGTGTAGCATTTGGGTCGAGCGGGGATAAGCGAGGGAATAGAATGGTGGTCTATAGATGTTGAGGGTGAGGTGAATTTAACTTGGAAGGGTGTTTTGCCACTATCATACAAGATGTCTAATGACATACAACCTCGTGTCATCATAAGACATTGTTGTGCTCATCCACTTGCTGAGTATATTTACAAGCACTACCTATATAATCTTGGTGTTTGTTTGGAGTATAATACCCAATTAGAGACAGTGGAGATAATAATATGTCAAGAGAAGACTCACCATTGGGAAGAATATGATAGTAATCTTCTCATTTTTCTTTGGGGTTTATTGGGTCAACCAAGGATAATTCTGTGGCCATATGATATCTACCATAACCTAAAAGCATGGCCTCCCATGTATGAAGGTTTCCTTGAGCACTTCCCAAAGATTCTAATTTCTAAAACAGTTTTTGACTATACATTTATGTAAGGTACCATTGTGAGGTGCTACAGTTGGTATATATTTGCATCCAAACTCACAGCATATGTGTTGTTGTATTTTGCACGACAATTGTTGTAATAAAGTTGTAGTTATTTTCCGTACCATATATTTGGCGACTCAGAATGGGTTGGATGGAATGGACCTATTTTGGGGTCGTTACATTTGGTATCAGAGCTATAAGTAAAGAGCCCCGAGCCTCTCGCTGGTGACTTCCTGTTGATGGGGGATGCACCGCCGCACTCTCGTAGGGGACGCCGCTCTGCATGGCAAACCGATAGTATCAATGTGAGGTGTTGACACAAGTTGGTGTCCGAGTTACATTTGGTATCGAGCTTAGGATATGATCTCCTGCGGAGATCGGAGAATAGTAAACTAGGAGGGAGAGACGAGTAAATCCTTCGCTAGTGTGTCCTACCTAAGCTTATTTGTTGGTCGGTCATAATATCGGATATTATGTGATATGTTAATTTGTTAAATTAACCCTTGTTTTTAAGTCAGTATTCTAGAATGATATCCAAATACCGAGGAGATGAAGCAATGGAGAAATCATGATGACATGGGAGATAGAATAAAGAAATGAAAACAAGGTATTCTCAACTCTTTGAAATACTGCAGTACGTAAATTTCGGGGACTTAAATTTCATAAGTAGGGAGATTGTAAGACCCTCGAATTTTATGAAATAAAAGTATTCAATTTTTTTTTTAATTACTATTCATGAGTTACTATTCACGAAGTTACTATTCATGAGTTACTTATTCACGAGTTACTATTCATGAGTTACTATCCACGAGTTACTATTCACGAAGTTACTATTCACGAAAGTTACTATTCACGAGTTACTATTCACGAGTACTATTCATGAAGCATGATAATTTTTTTTCGTAAGAAGCGCACTACTCAATAATTGTTACAGTAATTATCGCTCAAAGATTTTATTGATTTAATAATTGCTACGTTGATATTTTATATCATTGTTGTTTCAATAATTGTCATTACACAAAGATTTTTCATTATCAGAGCAATAATTCATATTATCTGAATAATATTATTAGAAAACATTATTGGCAATGTCTAGAAAGTTCGCTCAGGAGAGGTTTGGTCACCTAATCAAGCGCTACGAAGAAGAGAGATCCTTATTGGAAAGCCCCTCTTTCCTGAACCGCTCGTTGTCAATATTATGATTACGTAATATTATTTGTGAATAATTAATTATTGATTCATATGATGAGGAAAATATTAATTTTATATGGATATAGATGGAGAAAAATTTTAAAATGACAATTGTTGAAAATTAATATTTTATCTTTTTACGATAAAATAATTCATTTAAATATATTATTTTAATAATATATTGATGGTGATATTTTTACAATAAATTCATGGTTTATAAATAGATGAAGTGGAAGAGAGAAGATAGAATTAGAATTATTTAATAATTGTAAATATTTTAATGTATATATATATATATATATATGCGTATTTGTGTGTGTGTGTGTATGGAAGAAGTGGTGGGGGTAAGAGAAGAAAGTGGGGAAGAGAGAGAGTTAGTGGAGAATTATGGGAAAGGAAGAAAGAAAGGAAGAGAAGGAAATTAGAAAACTTATCCGTATGCAGATTTTGGTCATTTTTTCGTTTGGAATTTGGAAAAAATTTCTTC